>JAUYWH010000001.1:13805047-13865943 GCA_034779795.1 Ctenopoma multispine
TCTATCTATCTATCTATCTATCTATCTATCTATCTATCTATCTATCTATCTATCTATCTATCTATCTATCTATATCTGTTTTCAGGGAAATGGCAAATCAGGAAAAGAAGATTAAATTTAACAAAAGGTTACTCAATCTTTCTCGCAGCTGACTAAGTGTTGACTTTATGCCACATTATAATTATTTACTGGTTGTTACTTACTCTTGTGGTATCAGTTTATTATTCCAACGAGACTGGGTTATAATGTGATGTTACAAGATTATTTTTAGAGCATGCTGATCTCTAAAACAGGGCTAGAATTTAGTCCTGTCACTTTGTCAGTGCATATACACAAAATATCATTATTTAATTCCTTGAAATTACCTTTTTACATGTTTCATATCCTTTTCATTTAAGCAAAAAGCAGAAGCTTGCCCAGTCAGATGTAAATTCTGGTCAGTTTGAGGATGACAAAGACTTTCCCACACACATATAGTAAACTAATTCAATTGTTGTAAGAGTAAGAAACTATAGCTTTAATTAACTATTTTTTTTATTGTAAATTTAAAATGTGCACCAGACAAAAAGCTTGTTATATCTGAAATATCATCTCAAATGTGGTTCCATTCCCTTTACAATGACAGCTGGATTTTGGGTCAGTTCTACTTGTGGCGAGGAGCAGTTTTATATAAGACATAAAATAAATCATTCAGACAAAATGTTTACAAAGAGCATTAAAATATTCTCAATATTTCTGGCAACCTTTACGCGAACGTCTTTAAGAAAGTCAAAAGTTATTATAGCAGGGTTTAAATTTACTGTTAATTTATTCAGCTGTGATATCTTTTGGATTCCCATTTCTTTCCTTTTTAACCAAGTCCAGGTCATATTCCAGTAAACGGTATATGTATATGGAGACAAAAGATACCTGAACTTGGGCAAAGTGGTCTAAACAGTCTTATTGTGCCTCCCATTGTATGGAAGCGATACACTCTGTTTCTAATCAGGCTTGGCTTTATCCTCGCCCGCTCCCTGCTCCTCAGACTAATCAAACTCATATATGCAGGCAGAGTGCCTGCAATTATACATAAGCCCCTGCCTTGTGCATGCGTATGAGTGAGAGTGTGTGCAAGAGCATTGTAAGAGGGTTTGGGTATGTGTGTGTCTATGTGTGTATGCAATCCTGTATGTGCATATGACTGAGAGTGAGTCTCACATAATGTGTGTGTGTGTGTGTGTGTGTGTGTGTGTGTGTGTGTGTGTGTGTGTGTGTGCAAGGGTGCGGTTTTGGGGGTTGAAGTCACCCCAGTGCTTGAATGCCAAGATTTTCCGGGGGATATGAAGCTGTGCAGCTTTACGAGACCTCAGCCTGTGTAGGATACTTAGACACTCGCACCACAGACACACATTCACATAATGCACAGTATATACACGTAAACGCACATATATACACAGTCACAAATATCTTGTGGTCTAAGATGTGCTGGCACAAGCAACTAGAAAAATAATTAGATTGAGAAAAATGAGGACCATACTAAAAAAGTGAAAGAAAGTGAAGCATATTGAGGTGTAGCATGTTCCCTTCCCAAAGTCTCTCCTCTTTCCAAACCACACCCCACCACGGCACAGGCCCAAACCCCAAACCCTTTGTGTGCTCCCTCGCTTTCCTTCATTCTCTTTTTGTCTGCCCCTTCCCCTATTTCTCACTGGTTCTTTTAGGTAAATTTTTTTTTCATGTTTGCTATCTTATTCTCGTTGACTGTTCTTTCTCTCCTTCTACCATCTTAATCACAGACGCTGTCCCTTTCGTCTGTCTGACTTCACTGGTTGTCTTTGTCTCCGGCTTCACTCTGGGCTCAGACGTCCATCTCAGTATTCAACACAGGCACTTGGCTGCAACAAACAAACTATGGAAACCGCAGGAGTTACAAAACACTGACGCTCAGGTTTTCATCCCAAATGCTTCGTCTCTGCCTGCGATCAAATGGTTCAGTATGACCATCACCTATGAAAGGGCCTCAAGTCCTTAGTAGCACACGAGAAAACCATATGGTGTGTCTAAAGTTAGCATGTTCTGGTATCCCATTGACGCACAGCACTATCCATATACTTGCTGTTTACCATCGCCTGTGGCTAGGCCATTAAATATTGAAAGTGATGTAGCATACTGATACTGCCATTAGCATGCTAAATGTGTGAGACAGGTGGTTGAGGCTGCCTTTCAAGAAATGTGTGTAACTGTACCGTTTACTACACTGTACAGTGTCAATATTGTTTGAGTAATCTGTTTATGTGTGCTTTGGGAGGGAGCACACCAGTCAAATGCATACAGGCCTATACTTATGCCAAAAAGAAATGGCTGAATGTCCGTTATGGCTAAAGAGGATATCATACACTGTGTGGATCAGAGACTCTATGGATCTGTTTGCAATCTGAGTGTGTGTGCAAAGCAATGTGTTATGCCTGCTGCTTTTTATGTGTTTTAATGTGTGCAATGGCTGCTCGTACATTTTACTGTGACTGGTTTGAATTACAGTGTTTTTACCATGTTTGTATTAAACAGGAAGAAAATGTATGGATTTATTTTTCTAGCCTGATGTCATCCTTCCTTAAAAGAATCGTATGTTGAACAGTTAGTTAAAAACTGAACCTGAAAACAGTGTTTTTACAAAGATATGAAAATGGCAACGTGCCGTTACCACACACAGAAAAGTTCCTGCAAAAATGTTCAGTTTGATGAAGTTTTGCATTTGATAGTGTTTTAACTGGCTGCTGGTTTTGTCCTCCACAGTCTGTGACAAGGCCAAACTAGTGCCAAATACAGTTCAATACTGTAAGATGCTATAAAATGTGTGTCACAGAAAAGCTGACATTTTGAAAAAAACACGTTTTTGCAGGCCACCGCTGCCACATGTCAGCACAGTTGACAGATGAGTTCAGGACATCCAGGATCAAATGTGGGTGATTTCACAGGAAATGGATAAATGGTTATACGGGCCAGCGCGTCAACACTGAAAACTGTGGATGTATTTCCTAGACACGTTAAGCCTAGCACATCCAGTTCAAGACGTGTTGGGGTTAACATACCAAACTCTGACCATGTAAAACTGATTCTGCAGCATGCACTGCTGATTTTTTTTTACTTTAAATGAAAAGAAAAACAAAATTACTTTTAATGGACAAAGTTAGTTTTTGTGTCCAGGAAATACATCTTGGAACATGAATAGAATCACAAAAAGTAAAGTTTGTCGTCTGCATGTGTTTGTGTGTATGTACGTTTGTATATACCCTATAGGTATCGGACACAAGGAAACATTCAGGCATCCCTGGGCCTCTAGCAGGATCGTCGTTCACCAGGTAGGTGTCAGTAGCCTGAAAAACAGAGAGATCAATATTAAATCAAAACTCTGTCACTTTAGTAGCTCAGTGATTTTGCCATGATAATAGACTCTTCTCTTTTACTTTCACACACGTTTGCTAATTTAGCAGCTGCTTGAACCAGTCGCTGTTATCTGAGTATGAGGCTCCAGTAAGAAGAATAAACTGGCAATAAACATGTCATTTTACTCACTGAAATTCTTTCAGTATTTATGGTAGACCCTTCTATATGTGACATAAGTTGTTGTTTAACAGATGTTAAGCTACAATGGGGTTAAAAAATAATACACTTAAAAGCATTAGTAACCAGTGATGTCCTGAAATGACCCTGATGAATTTTCTTGGTTCCTCTTTGTGAGACACCCTAAAATTTACCTGTACTATTTGAGACAGAAACTCCTACTGGTTTCATTTCTCTACAGAAAGTGCAGAGCCTGTTACAGCTCTTGCATATACATCCCCAGTCACCCAGTCTGCAAGTGGCAGTGTGTATGCATGCGTATGTGTTTAAGTGTGCATTCAGGGAGCTTCATTTGTATTCTAAGTCAAGCAGGCAGGCAGGCAGGGTTCTGGCAGGGCCCAGAGCTGTGAAATGGGCTCTCCTTGCAGTTCTGCCGTTGATTGGATCAACCTATCCCACTCTACTTAGCTGAAGGGAGCCCAAATCCCATAGCCGCTGTGTTGTTCTGTGAAATCCTATTTCATTTCACAACTTTAATGGATAAAAAGCGTGCATACACGCTTGTGCCAGCCCAAGACCCCATGCCACATTTATTTAGCTGAATAGAAGCACAGAGAAAACAGTGTATCTCGTACATAGAAATGTTTAAATGCGCACACATATAGTCTCACCCTCTTGCAAATATAGTCACCTGCACGTATATACATTTTTCCACACCCATGCTTTTGCACAGCGCACAGCGGAGCACACGCACACACCAAAGCACACGTGCATGCCACTTACGCAGACACACAGACACAAACCCCATAATAAGAGCCAGACGTTGGCAGACCACACAGCCCTGAGTTGTGGTGAAAACAAAGGCTATTCATATCCTTCGCAATGAGAGGTCTGTACAGCTAACTCTCTTTCTCCCTTGCTCCCCTGTCTCTCCCCTCAGCTTTTTATTACAGATAATCTGCACTCGCAAACCTTCCATTTTTCTCCAATTGTGCGATTTCTAATCATCTTTATTAGTCCATAAACATGTTTTTTTTGTCTCTTTTTATTGCTGGGGCCCTCGGCTTCATAAGGGGGCAACACAGTGCCCATTGTTTAGTCTGAAGAAGAGGATGAAGCCAGGAATGGAGTGAAAGAGGCCTGCTGATAAGACAGCAAAGCATTATGGGAATGGGGTAGCAGAGTTTCTGAGATGCACATACAGACAAGACAAAATGCAAACACGCAAAGTCTGCCAGGCCACGTGTGTCTGATAACAAGACGATGCATCTGATTGGCTGCCGGTCAGAATAATGGGCACCTGTGTGGGGCCCGCACCAGTGTGAGTCTGCCGACTACCAGCAGGCAGACCACAATGCATCAGGTGTGCTGGAGCCCCTGTGATTGGCTATGCCAGGCCAGAAACAGGGTCAGGTGCACTAGCAGGCCTTTTCTGATTGGTTGAGCCAGACCCAAAAAGCTGCGGGTGGGAAAGGGCTGTTTTCATTGGCTGCCACTGACTCATTCTGCTGGTGAATGGGTGTCTGGGTGGATGGCACGTGGACAACTGGTTCAACTGGGAATGTGTGATGAAACATAGCGACTATTTGAGAATATTTTTGTACATTAGTTTGCCTTCATATACAGCATTACTCATTCTTTAACTTGGGTCGAGGAGCTCTTTGAAGTAACACAAAAAAAGCAACTGCACTCAAACAATAGATAATTTGCTCTCATTTCATATTAACTAACCAACAAAGAGGAATTTAAATGTCCTCTTTATGTTGCCAGCCAAAGAAACAGGTGTTAATGAACCTCTATCCTACTTTGCAACAGTGAATAACACAATGCTAATGAATGGGCTAAGCTCTGTACCTGCCACTGGGGAGGCCAGAACATACTGGCTCCCTTTGTAGTAACCCCCCCAAAAACTCCAGGCCCCCAAACACTCTCTCCTGCAGCAGTGTATGAATTATATATTGTACTATATATATAGAACATATGCCTGGCCCATATGGCCAGCCCTGAGCAAAAAAATCTCAAAGCCCTCCTTAATTAACATTTTAGAGAGAAGATTCGGAGGCGGGAGACTGAATCAGTGACCTATTTGGAGTCCATCATCGCCCAATGCAAATGTGTTAATTGAGACAGATTTTCCCACTCCACAAATATGTGGAGTAGCGGATGCGATAGAGCATTTTTTGTCTGAGCCATCTGATCTAAGGCAGGGGTATAGGATTTGTTTTAAACTGTCTTTCCTGCTTCCTCCACTGACAAAAGAAGACACTTCTCTTTCACTTTCTGCCTCTCCATCACACACAGTCTTTCTTTGGCTCACTCGCTCTCTCTCTGGGTATATGTGTTGACGACCATATGGCCAAATTCTTTGGAGGTGAGATCTCCGAAACCTGCTCACACACTTGCACACACACCCAGTGTAGTCTCACACACACACACACACACACACACACACACACACACACACACACACCTCCACAGAGCTTTGTGCATGAAAAGCCCTGATGGTGGAATTTGTTCTCAGATGGCTCCATTTTAAAGCACATGAATGGCAACATATCAATGATCCTCCTCTCTGTCTTTCTGTCTCTTTGCATTTCGCATTAGCAGTTACACACAAACACACCTCCAAACTAATTCACAATACACATGCAACCTACACTCCTCACACACCTGATGCAGTCATCTCCCTGTTTCCAGAAACCATTTACTGTGGATGCTGTGCTATCATAAACCTCAAACACTATCACCACTGTCAGTTTATCTTATAAAGTCCATAATTATTATCACCAGCATTGTGTTTTAAACTTGTTTTTATCATCATGATTTTGTGGCTCAAAATATCCCTGCCAAGTTAAAGGCACAGGATGAAAATGGGGGGATGGGGAGAGAGAAAGAGAGAGTCCAGCCAATCTGTGTGAGATGGCAACCACTTCAAAGACACCGGGCCGCACCGGCGATCTGTTCCACGGTGTGTGAGGGGTGTATGAAAGGCAGAAATGGCCGCCGTGTGAGTCCCTGCCAAAGCTACCTCAGGGAGAAATGTTAGAAAAATAAAATTTTTCACACAGCCATCTCAGGGGGGTGAATGGAAAACAGGGAAAATAAGAAAGAAGATGAGAAACCTGGGGGCTGCATTAAAAAAGAAAGATAGATGGATGGCTGAGCAGAGTGGGGCTAATTATTTCACTCCACTTATGGGTCCTGAAGGTTTTGTTGGGTCAGAAGTAAATCCAAGATGAAGTGCTGAAGACTGCATTTGGTTTAATTGTACAGTTGTGTTTCACACAATAGTAACTGGTGGTACTCTGGATAAATCATGAGGCACACGGCATGAACAGTTTCTTTTAAGCATGACTTACTGAAATAATAATGATAATAATGATATTTAGAAAAATTCAGATGACTTAAGCAAAAAGCATTCAACTTACGCAAGAAACTCAACTGCGTATGGTGTATGTGTGGTTCATCAAAGGTGCATGTGGAAATCAGCTGTGTGTGGTGAAACTTTTGACTGTCTGGGTAATAGGTATGAAACTATGCTGGCTATAACAATAGCTTTCCCAACTCTGGCTGAAAAATAAATTACATCCTTTCACCAAAACTGTTAACGGCAAAACAAGTTTGAACAGAGTGCACATTGTGACACACCCCAAGATTCGCCTGGCCTGGCACCTTGCCTGTCAACTACTGATCTTGCTCGACAGGCTAGGCTATGGACTGTGACCTTTAGATAATACAATGCCAATTGTAACAACTCAACTTCCCAGGCTGCAACATTTCGCTGCCACACTGTTAGCACCATACACAGCCTCGGCACACTAGGTAACCCAATGCCACTGGCACCCTTCTTTCTACAAGAATCCTTATTAAAGGTTTTTTAATGGCCAAACCACACTCAGTTAAGGCCTAGCCGCACTGGCTAAGTACATTTAACAATGAGGTTTGGGCTGGTACAATCAGCCCTTTGTGTCACACAAGGACTGATCCATGGGGAGATTTTCTTGTGGTTATGGTTCTAATACAGCAGAGTTTACCACAAAGACCAGGAAGTATAGAGTTACATTACAAAAGACACACACATACACACCCGCAGTATGACTCAATAAGCAGCGCGTTGAGCTCATTTCAAATGTCTCATCCACTTCCAACTCAACTGAAATGATACTCTAAAAATTTATTTAATAACATGTTAAGGTTCACGCCCACCTCCAGGCTTGGCACCAATAACAGTCTTGGCTTTTATTTGACTGACAGGTTCTGTGGTTGGCAGGTTTTCTCTGTAACGACCGCAGTGCAACCAACTGTGAAATTATAGGCCCACAATCAAAACAAAATGAGGATTGTAATATCTCAGCCAATTATGAGGCATTGTTCAATGGTGTGTTTACCTTAAAATATATAGACAGATAATTGGACAGCTAACATCACAAATCACTTGTGACCTGAAGTCCGACAGTTTGAGTTTCTTGAGGTCTGTCTGTGCCGGTGTGCAGGTATGACTCACGATCACATTGGGCCAACAAACATTTTTGGCAGGTGACCCCGTAATAAAGTTATGTAATACTGATATGCAAAACACATTAAAACATGTATTCACTTCCTGCCAAGTGTGTGGACACTGTCATTCAGAATGAATGACAGAAATCAAATTGTCCCTCAAAGTTGGGTGATTAGAACAAAGCAGAGTAAACTGAGTTTGAATTAAGGTCTTCTGAGTGACACTTTAGATCATTACTGGCCAAGTATAAAAAACATAATTATGAATAAACTTTACTAAAATATTAAAATAAAACGTTTCTCTGTTGCTTCTGTTTTGTATATATGTAGCTTTCTTACCTTTGCGTTTTTATACACAGTGCCATTTTAAATTACATCCAGTTTCAGTCTATGTGACTCTTTTTTTTTTTTAATGTCTAATATGTGGAGTCTTGACCTCAGACTGAGACACATCAATAATTTCAGATCATGTTTTCCACTTCTAAACTATTGCATTTTTGACAGGTGATCCCATAATAAAGTTATGTTATACTGATATGCAAAACACATTGTGAAACTATCAGCTTTACCAATATTTAAACAGCTAAACCCAAATGCTCAACAACTCATCTCTGGCACCTGTGTCCCATTATGAAAAACATTACATTTATAACACTTTTACTGTGAGCTCTTGGGTTGATAATAAAATGATAATGTACAGTAGGCCACAATGTTGAGTCACTATAATTAGCTTATATGTTTGAACCATTACAAACCAAACGCTCTGGTGCGGTGCAGGATGTCACTGTTTTAAGTCAGAGAATCCTTCTATATATAATACCTTCTATAGATACTATTAATATGATGCAGAAAGTAGGAGAAAATGTAAACTGTTTGTACAACAGTTTAAAAGCTACTGAATCTCTTTGATCTCTGCAGAATTTTTAAATATTTGTGGTTTATCATGAACTGATCCTTTAATTTCAGATCCGTATTAAATGATACGGTGCTCTTCCTCTCGCTGCTTAACACTCTCAACACTTGGTCAGAAGAACACAAAGACAGTTTGTAACATCAGCTCCCGTTCCCCTAATATTCCTCTAAAGTGTCATCAACTACGCAGATGAAGTGGCCACTGATTATAACAGCAGACACAGATAAAAACACAAGCAAGGTGCACAGTGAAGGACGGCGCAGCAACTCTGTGCCACACGCATTCAAGATATTTATGCTTTTAATATTAATGATAATACAAAATATGGCCTAGGTACCATGTGGCCTCTCACTGCGCTCGGTCTGTGGTCGACGCGCGTTTTATTCTGTCTGATCAGAGCAGCCTCCACTTTGTCAATCGGTGCCCACAGGGCCAGTCAGACGCCTCTGCAAACAACTCAGCCTGCACGTTGTTAAGCCATCAGACAGGAACAATTGATTTCAATTAAGAGACTTAAAATAAATCAGAGACGTACTGAATACAGTGTTATTATGATGTTTGAGGGCGGTTTCGGGTTTATTAAAACCATTCGAAATTAATCAGACCTGGAATAAAACTACGCTGTTGCTGGGCATGCAATAAGGGAAATTCTGAATGTCACTTTTTTCAAATTTTGGTAATCAAAGTGAGTTTAGATTCCTCTCTCTCTCTCTCTCTCTCTCTCTCTCTCTCTCTCTCTCCCACACACAGAGTGAGAGAGAGAGAGAAAGAGAGAGAGACGGACCGACAGAGACGTGCAGGTGTGTTTCCTCGTCATCTCTGGCCTCACACTCCAAAGTCAAATCTGCCTCTGCCTGAATCCAACAAAGTTCTGATCTCTTACAAAGAATTTGAAAACCTACATAAAACTGCAGGGATGCAGTTAACAACATCTTCCTGTTTACTTTCTTTTCTGTCCTATAGACTTTACCCTATAGACACAACAGGGGGGACTATTGAGTTACACAGCACGTACCATTATAGCGTGGGGAGATCTGCCAACCCTCTCAATGCCCCATTTTCCCTTAAAAGTTCAGCTTCCAAAAAAGTGAGAGAGGGAGTGAGGGCTGAGGGAGGAAGACTTGGTCTCTTCGCTGTTGCCGGAAGCAAAAAAGGACCTTTAAACAAGTCGGCCTTAGGCCCAGATAGAAAAAAAAACTCGCTCTTTCAAAAGTGGGTCCACTCTGCAAGAGATAGGAGGAAAAGAGGACAGCAGCTCCGAGCCCTCCGTCTACCTTTCTTTGGTCACAGATGCGCCCATGTCCAGCAGCAAGAAGTCAGGGAGTCGTCTGCGTCAAAGTCTCGAGGTGCGTCTATCAGCGGCCAAACTTGTCCAGTAGATTGGGGACGTTAAAAAAGCTCTCCCAAAATAATATTCATAACACGATCAAATTAATGCACAGGTGAGGTGATGCAAAGTAAGTTTTGTTTGTATTAATTTTCCGTGTGCACTCGTTGCAGTCGGGCTTCTGTCTCCAAAACGTGTCCAAAAGCGGCTGTCTTCTGCGTCGCGCGGCCGATCTGTTTTACCCTTGTATCTCTCTCTCTCTCCTCTCTTGTCCCAAACACACACAGACACACACACGCAACACACGCGGAGTTATACACAAACGGGGGGACACCCCTGGTCCCTCGCCGCCTCCTCCTCAAAGCTGACGGAAGATGAAAGAGCAGCTTGCGTTTTGCTTCTTCAAATCGCTACAGCCTCGCCGACAGCAGAATGCCTGCACAGCGACACGTCGTGGTCCGGGCTTCAGCGGGGCTTCAGCGGGGCTCTGGATGCCTCGGTGCGTAAAATGGAAGCTCTCCGTGCGCTCCGACAGCGACGACAGATAGTCTAAACTTCCCTCCCCGAAAATATCAGCCACCACATAGCTCACCTCACGAGCGTGCGTCCTGTTTACGCACACGCATATACACAACAATGGGTGAGGAATTAAAACAGTTTACAGTGAAGGTAGGGGCCGGTGCTTCAACCGGCAGCGTCGAACTGGTGAATTATTAGGTGAATTATTAATAAAGCGAGCGGTGTGCAGTCTGTCGCGGAGAGAGCGGAGCAGCTGGGGCTTTAGGAGCATTAGGAGCACCAGGGGCTAAATCACGGACGGCGGGGATTAAGACTGCACTGCAGCTCCTACCTACCGCCTGCATGTAGTGACGATTTCCAGAGTGGCACTGCAGACACGACTGGGCACAAGTGGAAGTGCTGCGATTTAGATTTCCGCAGTTTTTAATGTTACAACTCCGTAGTAATAATCAGGCACAAAAAGGTCAATAGGTCTGTGCAAGAGAAAGTAGTAGAACAAGTGATCTCTGCTTCCCTGTGTAGGTAATCCCATTCATTAATATAAAGCCTGCGTCAGATAATGTCACTGAGAAAGTTTTAGAGGTTCCATGAGGGCAGGGCCATATTTTAGGGCTTAGCAGCGTTATGACACACAGATGAGGTAAAATGCATTCTAATAATAAAGTTGATTCATAATAACGGTTACTATAATGGCAATAATGTAGTTTCACAAGCTCAAACTTTTAGGTTTTTTTTAAAGTCTTTTCAAACACAGATTTGCTGCCACAGCGTCTCTCAGTGACGCAGTGAAGCAACAGGCTTAAATGTGAGATATTACATAGTGCAGTACATACTGTAAGGAATAAAAGATCTGACTTTGGGGAAATAAGTCCAGAACACAAACTTATATTTTGATAAGAAAGTGCTCATTGTTTGGGGAACTGTGGAGGCCCGCACAGGCATCAGCAGGAGCGAGGACCAGCAGGTCCGCCCAAAGACGACAGACAGACAAAAGTAAAAAACGTGTGGACATGCTTTTTAGTTGGTTAAATACCCAGAGGGAAGTTCAGAAAAGGTGACTTAGGTATTTATTTTATGTAACTGATATATGTCCTGTGATAAACGGTGGCGTAACCATATTGATGTAAATGGTTTTGGTCAACAGGAATCCGTGGAGTCCCATAACATGACACAAAGAAAAGAGACTGTAAAATAAACAGATAAATGTGATTTCATCAAGCCAAAGAAAACACTAATTTTAGAAAACATGTTGAAATAATCGGTTGCGCAGCTCCTGGCACTGAATCTACAGGCTGATCACATTTTTAAATCCACATCTTTTTGTTTCTCGTCTTGCATCACAGTCAAATTTTCAAATTTCAGACTTTGCTGAACAAACATCAGCGGTTGGTTTAAATAAATCTAAGCTAAATCTCTTGTCGCTGTTACTACAGATAAACGTGGCCGCTGATTGTCTGGATTGTTCAGCACAGAGTTTTCCTCTGTTTAAAATCTGCTGGTTTTCTCTTGTGCGTGTCGTTATCCGTCTTTTTAAAATCAGACGTCTAATGACATTCCTCCAACATGACAGCTTATCAATAATTAAAGTCTGACCTCCCCACACATTTGGTCACATCAATTATTCATCTGTAATTGAATTTGTGATTTAAAATTTTGTTTCAGCCCAGTTCGGATCATTGGATTTAACAAGAGGAAAGTCTGTTATAAAGCTGATTTTCCTGCAACAGCAGAGAAATAAAATGTAGTTTTTGTTGGTGTCATATTTTAAATGTTGTTTCTCCACTGAAAATTACTAATAAGACACCAACAAACAAACAAACAGTGTCCTAACGAGCCTTTATTTTCTCAGCAGGTCAGTTTAATTCTGCAAAATTTCACCTGCTCATAGAAACCTATCGTGTAGAATATTTATTCTATATTTCGATTTTGTTTTCAAAATTAAAATGTCCTCACACTTTTCATTCATTTATAAAAAAAAAAACACGTTACTACTGCCAATAAATGTGTCCGTGTGCTCAAATGTGAAACATTAAAGCACTTTTTTTTTAGTTTAGATCATTTAAAAAATATGTTTAACAATTATGAAAATTTGTCATAGCAGAGAAATAACACCACAAGTTGCAACAGCAGAAAGGTGAGCAGGTAGTTGTTAGAATAATAAATACAGTTGGTTATAATAATAACAAGAATAATAAAATGATATCATCATGATGATATGATATAATATGATCATTTCAATCATCAGAATTCAGGGCGTGATAGTTAATTGATTGAATGACTAAATGGGTTGTATAATTTAAACAGTTTCTGCCATGACCTTCTTAAAGTATTTTTTTAAATTTTGTTCCAGTGTTAATGCCTGTGTCTCTTTACAGATGCTGGTGACTGGGAAGCTCTCACATGCCCACCGGCCTCTTTGGAGAATGACCAGTTGATTGGAAAAACACCAAAAACCTGTCTCTAAACCCCAAATAATCCCACGACACGATTTTTTTCTTAACCCTTAATTAACTCACAAATAACAGTTTGCTCAGTCAGACCGCGCTGCGCACTCAGCAGAGACCAACTTTAGCGCGGAAGTTGCAGAAGGCCAGAAACATTTTCTAAATGTCTCAGGCAATGAAACAGCTTTCAAAAAAATAAAAAAAAAGAAATAAAATCAAGTAAACTTGTTTCTGGAACGAAAGAAAATGTAGCTGTGTTTTATAGCTGTTTAAGAGAAAATAACGGGCATTAACATGGCAATCAAACACGTATTTATTATTTATTTATCATTAATCAAATCTGCACTGCAAAGTAAAGTGCGTGTTAAAAAATGTCGCACAAAGAAATATATAAAATCTAAAAACTGCAGAAATTAGATATGCTGCATATATCAAGTACATTTACCTGCATATATATGTTTTCTTTATAAAGAAACTGCGCTGAAAAAAGAAAAATGAACATTACTAGCCTTATTCACACCGCGTTGGTTTTATTGATTGATTGCATTCATCTGTTTAAAGAATTTGAAATAATTAGCCTATAATTAACCAAAACGCCTGAACTACATCAACACTAAAATGTTTCGTGTGCAGTAAAAGCGCCACAGTAGATTTAAATATTTAATCAGAGAGTTTTCTTGATATTATGGTAAAAGAAGTAGGCCGTGACTTGTGCTGACTAAATCATAACTTCTAAATGCCAAAAAAAAATCGAACAAATTCTTTAAAATTTGTTTATTAAAAATGTATAAATCTTTTATAAATATATAATTCAAACTGACTTGCATTTGTTTACTAATTTGACTTAAATAATAATTAATACTTCCTCATCCTGAAGCTGATGCACCATATGTTGAGAGCAGCTGACCTCGTTTCTACCAGACAACAATTTCCCTGTTTTTCTTCAAAATTTGTTGATGAAAATGTGGGCTGCTGGTCTAAATCTAACTTGATCCACTTCAATATTTTCATTTTTGTTTCTGAAATCAAATCCATCACAGTGTTGTGTTTTGTGGAGACAAAACTTTTCTCATAAATCCTCCATTTAAATTATTAACACATAGCTGCCAGTCACAGAAAAGTTGTGTTTTGCTCTTTTAACATGATTCTTGGAAGAAAGCAGAAAACAGTAAATCTAAAAATACAAATTAAGTTGTTCCAAAAGTTGGAAAACAAACTCTAGGAACTATGTTGGCATGCATCGGCCCTAATCCTGTAAGGCAACCTATAAGCGTCAATTAGGCCGAGCTTTGGGTTAATGACAGCCCTGAGTGGTGATTCTCACCACAGCCCCCTAAACCAGCCATTACTGCAGACCACAATGGCTCTGATACCACGCTGCTTTAAGACCCAGCATTATGTGGGCAATAAGTTCCCTAAACCTCACTGTGAGAAGAGAAGGACACATTGTGGGATCAGGCAGGAAAAGTTCAGACAACATGTAAGGACTCTTTCTAAGTCCTAAATGCTTGTTTACAAACCCCAAAACGAATCAGGGGAAATTTTTACTCCAAATTACTCCTCCAAGTTTTAGATCCCAGACTGGAATACAACTGCAAACTATGACTGACATGTTGAAACTAATTATCAGAAGAGACATAACACTATAAATTGTAGCTGAGTGAATGGAACTGAGGTAAATCATTGCAGATAAATATGATCTTATTGAAAATGGACTTGGTGCCAAGGCCTGTTTACAAGTTTATAGGGATAAAAGTCGGACAACAGGGTGCAGAGCAATTTCAGTATCAATTAACGGATTATATCAAAGAAATTAGTAAATGTAGATTTTTTATAATATCTCTAGAGAACAGTGTAGCTCGTGAGTGAATCATAAATCACACAGTCACACAGATGTGATGGAGCATAAATACCAATTAAAAGTTGCTAAACTCTACAATCTAATTTGTACCTTTTTATTTGTTATTGCAAAAGATGATCACAACAATAAACCAGCACAATATCTCTCAGGGTGAACTGAGACCAAATAACAAACAAACAAAAAAAAATCTATATCCTCAAAAGTGCTAAATAAACTAAGTGAATCCCCTACATCTGCAGTGCTATTTACAGGAACAATCAAATACAGAAGATCTGAGAAATAAAGAAAAGCACGAATGGCTCTACAATATATTAAAAAGACTATATCCACAGCTAAAAATACTATCATTAAACCCAAAGGCCTCAGTCCTGCTGCCGCTCTTCCTTAGTGCTTCACACTGACTCCTGGCACCACTGACATACTCCCAGCCTGCTCCCTGCCCTTCTGCGCTAAAGTTTAGGAAAATTAAACTCTCTGTTGGCCTAACACAAATATATAACAAGACCATATATCAAACTGAGTAGAACTATTTTCCTCTATACAATCTTCATTCCTCCCCTTGCTGAAAGAAATGGCCCAGAGAATTCCGCGTCCCCATGCGAGAAGTGCAATAAGCAGTGCAAAGGAAAAGACAAAACAAGGCTCTTTTTGTCTGCGGCGGCCGAGGTTTTATCCCTGCATTGCAGAGTGTTGTCTAGCATTACAAATCTCAGCCCTGGCCTGGATGGACACAGGAGGGCTCTGCTGGCCCTGCTCAACACTGTCTGCATCCTTTACACTCTGCCATGCAAATAAATGAGAGAGCAGCTGAGGGAGAGATGGTGGAGGGTTGTTGAAGGGGAAAAGATAGGAGGAAGGAAGGGGAATGAAGGAAGAGTGAAGAATGGGACGTCTGCAAAGAGGAAATGAAGAAATGTGTGTGGCAAGTAAGCAAGAAAGGAAATAGCTGGTCTGAAGTAGCTGCATGGGGACAAAAAGGGAGTAAGTCCGTGTGTGTTTGTGTGCAATAGAGACAGAAAGAAAAAGAAAAAGACTGGGTACTAACCGGCCGTTGGAGGGGTGAGGAATGCCCGGCCCTGGCACAGGAGAATGGGATGGAGGGTGGAGTATGTTCACATTGCTGCTGCCAGCCGAGCACATTCCCACTACAGAGTCATGGAGACTTTTTAACCTACAGAAGCTGCAGTAGTTTCCTCTACGAAAGCTTTCACTCTGGGCAACAATAGTATAGGTCTCATTATATATATGTATGTATGTATATATATTCTTCCCAGAAGACACCACTAAATTTACCCCAACAGAACGCCAAACTAAAGTGCTGCAACCACAAATTATATGTTTTGTTTTGGATAATTTTTTGGCATTTACGTTGTTTTATTCTATGGTTGACAGAAGAGACAGGCAATTTAGCAAGAGAGCGAGGAGAGTGACATGCAACAACGGCTACAGGTTCAATTACTGTCTGCAGGACCTGTTTAGAATGAAGCTGAACAAATGATCTCTGAGAGATGTCAGAAAATGTTTCTCTCTACTTTGGTCTGTGCTGCTATTCTGTTCTCACGTGATGTGTGGAAAATTGACTTTAAATTTTAAGACAGTTTTGAGGACAGTTTATGCATTTTTTTCTCCACATAAAAAATATAATTCTGCATTACACGTTACATAAGGCAAAAATTAAGGTTTATAAAATTGTCAAAAGCAACATGTACTCCGACAACAACATTAACATTGCTACTTACACAATAATGAATAATATAATAACATAATATATAAATATAATATATTCTTTTGCATGATGTGTAATGTTACATTTGATGTTAAGTGCACTTAACTGTAGCCAATAATACATCTGTACTGTCACACAAAGGCACATGCAAGGCTTTCAGTTTACAAGTACTTTTACACACTTCTAATGCTACTTTTACTTAAAATAAAGTAGTCCTGATTCTGCATTGTAAGTGTAGCAGCTCTGTGGGTTTTCAAACTGTATCCATTTGACAGTGAGAGGTCAGTGAAAGGCTCTGAGACAAACTGTAAGAGCAGGGGAACGTGACGAGAGGGACTTGACGAGCCGTTTGGCTTTCTGAAGACAGACGTCCCCTTTCCAAGAATTTTGCCGAGACGAATGTAATATGTGCGTAAGTGTCTTAGTGAGTGCAGTGGTTTATCAATGACCAACAGCCTTGATAACACACACACAGAGTTAGACTGATAAAGCATGAGCTTGCTCCCGACATTTGATATGGTGCGTGTTGTGTAAAAACAACAAAAACAAACATGACAACCAGGATATTATTGTTTAAATTATTTAGGATTGAATAGAATAATCTGTGGGCACAATTCATCTGTAGTAATTTCATTTAATTAATGATTTAATTAATGATTTTTCAACTAATATGTCATGCCAAATTCTACTCATAACAGACACTGTATTACTAAAAAGAACTGTTTGTTGCAGCCTAGTTACTATGTCATTATTATGATCAATAATATTATTATTAATTACAGTGGGAACTGCATTATTTGTGCAGTCCACTTACCGTGACCTGATGTGAGGTCACCTAAACTGCAGCACACGCTGGCTGTCGTGTCTCCACCCATTCTAAGAGCGGTGACAACTTCAGCACTGAGAGGATTTGTTGTGGGCTGGGCAGGTCATCATTGGGTGCAGTGTAAAAGTTAGTTTTATTTTTGTGTGAGGAGGCGGAGGGCAGTTGAATGGAGGTTGTGTGCATCTGTGTGTGTGTGTGTGTGCGTGCGCGCGTGTGTGTGTGTGTCTGTGCTCCCCCAGGAGAAAAGAGGACTCCTAATCTGTTTTCCTGGCTCTTCTTTAAAGGGAGAGCAAGACACACTAGAGTCTCCCTCTGATCTGCTGCCCCATCCATCCCTCACTTTCTCTTTCTCCTCCATCTCTCCTTTCCTCACTTCCGTCATCTGTCTCTCGTTCCCTCTGCTTTTAGCCCTAGTTTTCTCGGCCCCCCGTCCCTATGCTCTCTCATCTGTTGTGTTGGCCCGCTCTGGTCTTTGTATGGCGACAGCCTCCATCTCCAGATACTGCCTAAGAGCTCTGATTCCACTTAATCACTCAGTTTTTTATTAGTTTTCCCTCACAGGGTATTTTGTGTTCTGAATTGCGTTTATCTATTATGCTGTTTCAGATTTATTGCTTTAGGAGGCAGACTGTGTGGCACACTACCCACCAATACGGTACACGATGCTGTGATCTCTCTACGTCTGCCCCTCTTTATGCCTGTCTGCTTTCATCCCTTCAAAATTAAATGAACAAATACACAAGGAGGGTTCTGTGCCACACTCACTCACAACTCCTCGTACTTTTTCGTACACTTTTTTATTACTTTTCTTTTATTGGGCGTCTCATGCTGTCAACTGTATTTATTTAGAAGGCAGGGAAGACCACAGGGGAAGAGTGTGTGGCATCAGTTTCTCTGATGGTACTCTTCACTTGGATCCATCTGTCCTGGCATTTTTTACGTCTCATTGTTTTACTTTTCCAGTTTCAAAATAAAAATGAAAGTCACAGGTATGGCTTTGTCTGTGAGGACAGATGTCTGTCTTTTAATGAATTTTCAGTATTTTGGAGAATACTTACAGTGGCTTAGTGGTGACTGTGGGACCTTTAAATCATATTGTGCTTTTAAAAAATTCAAAAATGTTTATTATGTTTATTATTTATTAATTTATCCCTACTGAGGTTTTTTTATTAAATAAATTCTAATGCTCAAGGTTCTTGTGTTGCCACAGTTTTACACTGCAGTCTGAACCACTTATTTCTACTTAATTAGGAGACATGGCATGCATACTCAAAATATTTTGCCCCAAAATGGCGGCGCAGCATCCTGGCCCTCCATTTTGTTCTGTCACTGGATCGAGCCTGAATCCTGCACCTGACTTGTTGGACCAGTGTTTGCATTTGAAAATAGCCTCTCTCCATGCCCTGCTGTTACTATGCATCCCTCTTCTGGTTACTGGTCACCACGAGTGTCGTTAACCTGCTGCACCAATAGGAGGGCAACGTTGCACTGACGTTCCCTCCTTTTCCATTCTGCTTCCAGTGACCGGGGGGGGCAACATGGGTGCTGGCCATCACCTCGACCAAATTGAGACCCAAATGACGGATAGAGACTCACAAAGAGTGACAGTTAGATGGAGAACAGAAACAGAAATACTGAATGAGTGAGGAAGCGATAAAAAATTTAACTAAGCAAAACAAAGCAAGAAATGTGATGGCTATACAAACCACAACAACTCCATTTTAGAATGAAAAATAAACAAAAAATTAATATTCATGACCCTGTCCTTCCCATCTAAATTCACCACCCTCCCTTCCCACCCAAATTCTCCCTCCTCCTCACTTCCTCTCCTCTCCATTGGGTGGCAACACTTGGTAGGGCACATGGTGAGACAGCTGTTGCAGGGCAACATGGGCATCTGTGGTGCTACGGAGAGGAGAGGAGACAGTATGGGGTTTGTGGGGGGGCTTTGAGGGGGGTAGCAGACGGCATCAAGAGAGGGAGATAGTACCCTGTCTTTGCCCTGTGTGCATATGTGTTTATGTTTGAACTTGTCCTAAAGTTTCAGAAAATGTTATTGACTCAGTGGGAAAGATGATGAGGTATTTTAGGGAGCAGCAAGAGGAAAAAGTAAGAGTTAAAGGAAGGAGGAAAAAAAGATGGCATCTCTTCTTCTTCATGTATGCCAAGCTGCAGATGAAAAGTAGCACCTGTCCTCCAAGCTATGACAGAAACAACATTAGCATAAGAACACTAGGATGGACTGCTCCAAGACTGGAGTTAGTATTTTCCACATCCAAACCCTTACACACACACACACACACACACACACACACACACACACACACCCTTTTCCCTGTCTCTGCATTTCATTCTGTCTTTCTCACACATACAGAATACACCCTTCCTCCTTCTGCACTCTTCAGAGGGAATGGGCGTTTTCCCAGGGTTATTATCAAATGCCAGGTGCCTCCCCTCTCGCCTTCATATATGTACACATACATACATTCCCTCCACCCCACTGCCCCATTCCTCTCTGCTCCTCTCCCCCAGCACCCGCCACACACCCTTTCCATTTCTCTCTCCCCCAACACGCCAGCGCAGCCCCAGCTTGCAGTGCCAAAGTGGGCAGCCTCTGCCTTGGCGTTGCTTGGGCCTTCTGGTGCCCTAGATAGCTGTGTGAATGTGTGTGCATGTGTGTGTGTGTTTGTGAGCACTGGCCCAACTCTCTGTGGACGCAGCCAGCCCTTTAAACTGTGTCAAGGCTCCAGATGCTGGGAGAAACTGGGATTAACACAGGCGTTTGTATGCAGACACATACGCACAAACAGACACACACAAAATAGTTGGTAGGCCCCTATATTGCACATGCATGTTTTGAGCAAGGTCTGAGTAAATCTTACACAGAAAACATAAAGAAAAAGCTGCATACTGATCCTGCTTCAATATTTATTAAAACAAATTCACTTTTAAAGCAGCACATCAGTTTCCATCTAAACTTATACTGACCTGCTGTTAAGACATTAATAAAGTGCTGGATCACACACAGAAATCTATGAGATGGAATACAAAGGTATCAGAAATCCTACAGCAGACCCTGGCAGTGCTCTGAGATGATGTCCTGATGCCAGCGCAGCACCTCAGAGGATGGATTTGGATTAGGCAGACAGAGAAAGAGACCTCGGAGACCTGACATACACACACACACCCCAGTGTCCGTACACTATCCCTTTAGCAGTGTGCCACTACCCTGAGGGCATGAATGCATACACACGCGCACAAATATGTACAAACGGGAATACCAACCAAGTGTCCACCTAGTATTTCTTTAGTGGCGTGCCACTGCCCTTAGGGCATGCAGATTCAGACACACACAAACTACATTCGCACAAAGTCACACCAGTGTGCACATTCCACTGGTGATTCTGACATCACCGCAACTGAGCACAGCGAACAGGACTGAAGTCATGTGAATGATAATGTTTTACCAAGACTACAAACTAGCAAAGGCTACAGACTGCTAATTGCAAGTATGCAAGCATGTGTGTCCAAGTGTGTGAAAAAAAAGAGAGTGAGTGAATGTTTTCTTCCAGAGTTCAGCATCTCTCTCTCTCTCTCTCTGTCTTGCTGAGCAGTAGTTAAGGTGCCAGTTATGGAGTGTTTGCCATAGCAGGGAGCTGCATTGGCACCGTGCCCTAATTTAGGGGAATTAAAAAGCACTAGACAG
Source organism: Ctenopoma multispine (assembly GCA_034779795.1). Lineage (NCBI taxonomy): Eukaryota > Metazoa > Chordata > Actinopteri > Anabantiformes > Anabantidae > Ctenopoma > Ctenopoma multispine. Next base: position 13,826,407 of record JAUYWH010000001.1, read on the forward strand.
GCCCCTTTGTGGCACCGTGCGTCCGCTTTAATCTCCCCACGCCTCAGCGGGCACCCACAGCACTAGGAGTGGGCACAGTGCCCACATGACCCCAGGCAATATGGAAATTGCCACCAAAAATCCTAACTAAGCGCCGAGCCATGCCCCTGGTGCACAGTGTGCTCAGTGCACACAGACATGCGCAAAGCAATGCTATCACAAACATACACACATACACGTAGTGCAACAGGGACAACACCCAGCCTCCAATGACGCTTTACTTTGCAAACTCTACTCTCAAACATACTTCCACACATGATTAAAAATAAAAAAATGAATTGTATGCTGATCATATGTGCACATAACTACACCACATATGGTTGTGGGGCATGAAATGAAATACTCCCGCTGTTGTCTACACATAGAATTTAACTTTTCCACTTATTCAAAGTTGGTGTGTGTTCTCTTTGAAGTGTAGGTGAGTGTAATACTTGTCATGAGGTCATCCATCAGGGCTAATGAAACTGGCAGACCCTGACACTGTCTCACTGGGCACCACCGCTGGCGCCGCAAGCTAACTCAAGGAGAAATGGACTGATTTAATTACACAGTGAGTGTAGTCTCTCTCTCTCTCTGTCTCTCTCTCTCTCTCTCACACACACACACACACACACACACAAACACACAGGCATACGCATCTAAACACAACCGTGTATGCATGCACAGATATAAAAAGACACAGCATACAGGTACATAATCATGAGTTAAAATGCAATAACACACATAAATACACATAAAAAAGGTTAGAAAGCACATGCACATCTCAAAACACTCCATCAAATATTGACCATTAGCCACGTCTGGCCAACACCGTGTAATGCCAGCTGCCACACTGGTGCCACTTTTTTTAAAAAGGCACCAGTGCAACATGGACGTTTTCTGAGAAAATGAAGTAGAACCACCAAATATTAATGGGGCACATGTAGCTCAGTTGGTCGAGAAACTGTCTATGAACCAGAGGGTCAGTGGTTTTACTCCGGGTTCCTCCTGGCCACATGTCGAGGTGTCCATGGACAAGATACTGAAACCGCATTGTCATTTACTGCAGCTATTCAAACAACTCGTCCTCCAAGGGGATCAGTGAAGTAAATTTTTTATTATTAATAATATTCATCAGTAAAGTTGAGGTAGACTCAAAATTCAGTGACAGACATGGTTGCAGACTAGCTGCCTCTCCCCTCACTGCAGGTTCAAAATGTTCTCTTCCCTAAAACAAAGACCCACTTTGGCCCTGAAACAGGACGCACTCTCGCGCTCTCTTTCCCCAGTTCCTCTTTCCTTCTTGCTCTCTCTGCCTCCCTCCCCTGTCCATTTGTCTTCCTGCTGGTTTCACTTAATAAGCTTCAAAGGTTTCTGGGCAACATGGCTCTAAAAAAAAAAACAAAGTTACCATGGCATTTTTTTGGCACACTGCATCTTCCCTCTTGCTGAGGATATAGGGTTGCCATGACATTAGTCGGCACCTTATAAAGCTTACAATTGTGTATGTGTGTGTGCATGCGTATGTATGTGTGTGTGATGGACATCTCGGATAATGCTTAGACACTGGTAGAAAACTTGGGATAGAGGCAATGCCACCAACCACCGAGTTCAACTTTGCCTGCCAACTCATTCTTACAGACCATATCCCCGAGCACACACACAAACAACTGTTCAACTCTACTGTGCTCTATTCTATTCTTCTGGTCATCAACTACATTCAAATCTTCATCTTAAAAGTTGATTTCCCTATTTCAAGTGCATTAAAACTGTATATGTGTGAACACGAAATAAAAAACATAACTTATCATGTTTTTGGCTTTGACTATCATTCATTAATAAACTCAAAAACAAAAGAACTGGCTGAGAATAAATAGCATCTAAACATTTCCTGCAAGTACATTCTGTGTTTGTTTTGGTTAAACTTACCCCAGAGAGTCTCAAATCCAAGTGCTAACTTTAAAATTGGCTCTGGATTACCACCGATGGTGTATGCTTTTTACTGGCATCTTTCTTTGTTTCTGCTAATACTTATGTGTGTAATATCTTTCTGTTCGTGTACTCCCATCCAAAGTAATTAAAAGCGAGTGCAGAATTAACCTGCGTTTCCTAATCAGAAATATACACAATAGCTGGTTAGGAAAGCAAAGGAAAGTCACAGCAACCATGCTCATAACAATGCGTGCGTGAAGAAGAGCTGTGAGCCACTGCAGCACATGTGTAATTTTGTAAATCTTTCCAAACACAGAAAACAGGAATGGTTTAAATTTATTTTGATTAAAGATAGACTTTCTACAAATTCTGAAAGGCTAACAGTCACCTGTTTAAATGTTTTTTTGTTATTATTATTATTATAAAAGTGATACAAATAAATCTAAAAATAACCTTAAAGCCATGACATAAAAAAGCTGACATAAAATTTGCTCTTTTCAGAAAATGAAAAACTTCACCTACTGATTTTAGTCGACATGTTCTGATGCATGCACCCATTCAGTCCTCCGGACAGGACATCTAGTGGCCTCTAGTGGTTCATGGTGAAGTTACTATAATGTACATTTCATGAGCAAGGTTTTATTACACAGCTGTGGCCCACATCCATATGACATGCTAATTGAATACACTATGAACTATACACTATATATAATAATTGTGATAATATACTGTTTTAATAGCTAAAATTAATAGCTATAGCTTTTAAGCTATAAACATTCACCATTTAAACTAACATGACTTGACACACACAGAGGACACTTAGATATGTAGAAAACAACGCACGTTTGAAGCTACAGGCTAAATAATAAGAGTTAAACCAAACATAAAAATGAGTTGATAAAAACACACATTTAGAAGTAGCAGGTATCAGCTATTCCAGATTGAAATTTCACAAAGATGTTTTCTTGTGTTTTGTGTTTATTGGAAGTTTTTCTGTGGTGTGTTGCACTGTGGCTAAATAAACTGGTTGTATTTCTAATGAATTCTGTCTATTTTGAGTCTGCACTATTTTCTTTACTTTATATACTGAAATACTGGAGTCAGTATGTGTTACATATTGTTTTACAGTGAAAGCACTGCAAGATTACTACTTTTTCAAACATGTGCTCAACCTGCACGGACCTAACATAATAATAATAATAATAATAATAATAATAATAATAATAATAATAATAATAATAATAATAATAATAATAATTGAGGAAAGCTGTTACAGCTGTTAGACCTGTGTCAGCGCTACAACAGGGTTTCGGTGTCTTGTCCAAGGACACCTAGGACGTGTAGCTTGCCGGGACTGAGAATCAAAGAGGTCACCCTCGGGTTGTACAATGAACAACACTGCTGCTGTGGTGAAATCATAAGCATAACTTACAGGCGAATGGCAAGTTAAACAAGAAAACTCTGACAAATGTTTGACCCCTGAAGTGATAGGATCCGGTGGCTCTGGCAAAAGAGGGAATATCTTTTGGAAGAATGGTGATCCATCCCTCCAGTAGAGCTCCAGAGACTCCAGTGCCAAGGCACATTGAAGCTGTTCTGGCAACACGTCGTGGTCATTCTTCCAAAAAATATCCCCCTATTTGGTGGAGATGGTAGTGGAGAATGTTGGTGATACATTGTTCAAAATCTCCCACATAGGTGTTAAGTCGTGTTGAGGTCTGATACGATAGCATTTTCAAAGTCATCAAACCATTCAGTGCAGTGACCCTTCATACCTGGAAGGAAGCACACACATCAGGCTAGAAATGTTTTATCACAGGATGGAGGTGATCACTCAGAACAACTTTGTATTGATTCGCAGTGATTCCTCTAAAGGGGAGTGTAGACCTAAACCATGGCAACACAATGGCCCCCACAACATAAGAGAGCCACCGGAAGAGTCAAGTGTTTAGAGTCTCTTCACTCTCCCTTAAATCACACAGCAAATAAAATATTCTCTCTTTATGGAGACCACCATATGTGCCGGTTTTAGAAGCTAAAAGTAATGTATTTGAACACATCTGCATGCACAGACAAATATTCTGGTTGCAGTACACTACAGTACTAGACCGCAGTAGCTTTTCATAAGCCTGAATTTTCTTAATTAAGATTTTAAAAAAATCATCAACAGAATGCCTTAAATCCCTGAACAAAGATATTTAACGCAAATAGTCCAAATGTTGTCTTAGAGAAATGTTTTATTTTGCTCCTACCGGAGACACAATCATGCTCCCTGTAAACACCAAAGCCCACAGAGGATCTATGAAATCGGTTAATATAGAGAAAGTAAAAACAAAGCACCTTCATTAAAAATTGAGGAAATGTTCTTATAATCTTGTGTTAGTGCCATCTGCTTTGTGTCTGTTTTTTAAAAGCTTAGTGTGATATTTCCTAAGCTACAGGAATGTGGATGATCTCAGGTTTTGGCAAAGTTTGCCTGAAAGCTAAGAAAAAAGCGTTTAAATAAAAAACACAGGGCAAAATAAGATTAATTTTAATAGTTATGCAAAAACAAAGTTTTGGCTTTCCCAAAATGAGATAAATTCTGTTTTTTTTCTGCATGAGATGTGAGCCTAGATGAGGCCAATATGAGAAAACAGAGGACGGTAAAAGCTTTGAGAATTAATCCTCTCATAAGTTCTGCAGTTGCAGTGGATATGTGCTGTTTAGGTTTGGTTCGCTCCAGCAGTACAGATCACCCTACAGAGCTTAGCTCATATAATTTGCCTGCAAAACAACCCTCCCCAAGACCCAGAACATGAGTTTAATAGTAATTCTTATTAGCCCACACAATTGCAGGGAGCCTGCAAAATAAAATAGCTGTTTTTCTGTTGATCTGTTTACGCTCGCCTAAGGAACTTTACCACTGAAGGAGCCAAGACTCCAGAGCAAAAAAAAAACCTTTCTCTGTCTCCCTCACAGCCAAAGTGGACTTATTATGTTACTGATGGCAGAATTCCCAGTGTGGAATTAGGACTTTGAGCTCCGATAACGTTCCTCAATCCCAGCACGGCACTGCTTTTACTGGTGGTGGTCACACACTGCTTTCTGTCTTGCCCTAAGCCAAACCAGCCAAGGAATTAGTCATTAATAGGGGGACAACTTCAGGCTGCTACTGTTTCCCATACTGATGAAGAATGAATATGATTGTACAATGATCTTTGTGATGCAGAAATGTTTCTCACTGTGTTTTTGCCTGTGTGCGAGCGGAAACTAAAAATACTTTTTTAATCCTGCTCTCTTTGACAATGCGTGTGAATTTCTGCTTTAACTCATCTGCACATTCGCTCCTCACACACCCAGTGTGGCTAAAGTGACCACAGCTTCACATTTCATGAACTAATTTCAAACCTCTGTCATGTTCTTCATCAGCAGCAGCTTAGCCTCCGTGCCCCTGTGTTGCCATAGTAAAACAATAGAGTGCAAATCTTCCAATCTTCTTAATGTTCACTAATCTAATGAGTGCGGCGGGGATATTAAACAGATTGCTGAGCATTACATTTTACCATTAGAGACACAGCCACCAGCTATTTCAGCACTTCTGGGCTTTTTTCCTCGAAAGTCCCGCAAAAATCAGATTTTACCATTATTTCTCCAGTCTGATCCTATCGGCCTGCTGCGTCTTGGGTAGATTATGATTTGGCATGGTGAAGAGAAGTAATCAAATCATGCTGCTGCTGCTAAGTGTGGTTACTGCTGAGTGTGGGAGAAAGTGAGTGGGAGTATGTGTGACTGTGTGTGTCCATGCGTGTGTGTGTGTATGTGTGTGATTGTGTGCGTTTGACAGTGAGAAAGAAAGAGAAATGGCATGATAACAAGCCAAGTTAATAAAGGGAAACAATTAGGACATAAAAGATTGATATGGCCCACAGATTTTAATGCTCTTGTCTGTCTTAATGAAATCCCTTTGACGATTTCTGCTTTACACACACACACACACACACACACAAATGAGAAGATGTACACACTCATTATAGTGGTCTCATTGCTTCCCTCAGGCTCTCCTGACAGGTGTGGCTCCCACACACAGACACACATAGATAAACATTCGCAAACACATTCAGGCTCTTTCACATGTGCGCACACACATACACAAACCAGGCCCTACAGGGCATTTTCCCTATCCTGGGACTGCACAATGGGCACTTTGTACACCCTCCCACCTCCCCACTCCAGCCCTTACCATCAACCGCCCACCGGCTTCCAGCACATCCCTCTTTAAATGGGAGATTATGCAAATCAGCTCACACCACCGCAGCACCCCACATATAAGTGATGAGCATTCAGTGAAATCTATAGTCTGTCTATGAGGGCAGAGAGATGGATGTGCCCCAAATACACAGACTTTCCAGGTGTTTGAACCAAACTAGCAGGTTTCTCTTTCTACTCTCTTTATAGTTGCTTTTCATGATCTGCCTAAAAATTATTTTATCTTAAATATGTTGAAAAATTTGGCAATTTCTGGCAAGCATCTCTCTTGCAGGCAGATATATAGACACATGGCTGAGAAAATAAAACATTATTTGATCTTTAGCATCTGTGAATGTACTGATGGAAAAGAACTTACAATATGGTGCTTGGAACAAATTAATTGAAGATGTACTGTCAGAAATGTGTGCCATATTTGAAGGACTTTTTATTCCAATGGTTGAGGAAGTATTAAATCATTTGCCTAACTAAAAGTGGTTATAAATGTAACAATGAAATAAGTCCTGCATTTAAACATTTACTGTACTTAAATTAATGTACATGTTATACAGCTCCTGTTTGTAGCATGTAACTATATGATCAGATCATATTGGTCCAAGTAGTATTGTACAGCTGGTTGAAGTAGAGTAAATTTAACGACTTCATATGATGACATCTAAAATAATACACAATATTTTGATCATACATTTCTCTGCATTTATTTAACTAAAATTATAGTAAATAAAGCTGCCACATAAATGTAGTGGGGTGTAAAGTATATTTCCCTATGGAAACTGGCCAAATAGAAAATGGGAAATGCAATTTAAAAGTACTACAAAACAGTAATTGAGCAACTGTTACGCGTCACATACTTTACTTAAGTCCTGGTAACAATTCACTAAAGTAATCTAATCCAGTAATCTTGCTGACTTATTATTAAAAGTCCCATATTCAAAATCTTACTCGTGTTAAAAAAAGGCTACCTAAAGTATCAAAACTAAAAACACTAAAAGACGTATATATGCACATATTATCGGAGTGTTGTTTATCAAGCACTGATGTGTAAGCAGCACATTTGCTGAAGCTTTTGATGGAGCTAATCTGAATTTACAGGGGAGATTGACCAATACATTAGCAACACTTTGTGTTTTTTAAGCTTATAGCTTTTGTAGTTAATAGTTTCATATGTAAAGCAACTATAGCTGTTAAATAAATATAAAGAGATGATAAGTACAAGATCTCCCTCTGAGATTCAGCAGAATTTTTATTCTCAGTTGAAGTAGGAGTATCTCAAAAGTGTACTTACGTGTAGCACTTGCATACTTTTTTTACTTTATTACATTTCACCACTGATTAATTCACTTGTCAATAACAAGTTTGATTCTGCGTGTTAACAAAAAAGGATAAAAAGTGATGATATAAAGAAAAACATTAAAAAAATTGTGAATTAAATGGAACATTGACGTCATATCATATGAACGCTCTTTAGGTCCTGTAACCAAGGTAAGACCTCGAGATAAGGTATGTGAGTATTTACAGATAAAGTTTGAAAGTGTGGCCTCACTAAACACTGGGATACTCACCTTCATAGGGTGCCGATTAACTGGGTGTGTGGACAGAGACGTACCAGTGACAAACGTGTACACACAAACACACACCAAAGGCTTGTTATATACAGCAGTTAGGTTTGGGGTCAGGCCGGGACACAGGTTACCACAGGGTTAAAGCCTCGTGCACATGAGAAAAACAGCAGAAACAGATTTAAGAGAGAGGTGGATGCCAAGAGTGCCATCTGTTTTAGTTACCCCCCTTTCCAGTTTCCTCTCCCTCTGCTCCTCTCCCATCCCACCCGACTTTCTCCATCTTTGTCTCTCTGCACATTTCCACTAAAGCCACATACATATTTTGTCAACAGCTAAATATTACCATTCATTATTTGTTATCCACAGTGCTCAAGCACTGATAAAAAAAAAAAATTAAAATTGTATAGATACAAGGATGGGTGTGGGGGTAGGGGGTAAGATAAGACAAATCTGGCAACCGTCTCAAGTGTAATGACACCTCCATCTCTATGGAAAACCATCCCCCTTTGTCTTCAGTTGCATGGAAGCTCTTTCTTTTTACTGTTTTGTTCCCAGAAAACCCATGGAACATTTGCCAACATTTTTAAGAGCTGCGAAAAGATTTTTTTTTTCTGCTGTTTTTTTAAGTCTTCCACCTCGCAGGTGTTTCTTTTTAAGGCGTGCTCGACAATGCCAAGCTCGTCTTGGCTCGTCTTGAATGCCGTGGGCCTCGGGGGGAGAAAAGGGAAAAAAAAAAAAAACAAGGTTGGAGAAATCTTATTGATTAGCATTTGTCGCTTCCCTTTTCTTTATCTCGCTATGGCTCTCCTTTACTGCCACACTCACTCGAGTTTCACTCACTTGATAGAAGTGTTGATAGAAGCATGAGTAAACCTTTGTAGGACAGGCCAAATAAAAAAAAGAGGAAAATAAACCTTAACTAGACTTTTAAAATGTTTTATGAGGAGTATCTGTTTGCGTGAATGTATGAAGTCCACATATCAGAGACTCTCAGAAAGTCAAACTAGCTCGAGGCCTGAATATGGGGCTTCTATTAAGTGGTTTCTAATTTCTCTCAGACCTTTAGGCTAAACACAGGCTTCATAGATGCTGTCAAAACTGATTTATGATGCACGCCTACATGTAATACAAAAAATGAAAAAGAATAATCAATCTTATCTCCTTCTGATGTGCTCATGTTTGTCTGATTAGCATTCTGTGGGTAATTGACACAATTGCAGCCAAAGCTCGGTTCATTAATGTTAAGACAGATTGCTGCTCGTTAGAGCCACCATGTGGTGCAAACACAAACAGCAACCAACATGCTGAAAGTGGAGTTGATGACTGTGTAAACCATGTTTAGTCTTAACAAAATATCATGTAAAACTAATAACTACAGTAGGTAAAAATAAAACCATTTCATTGCCCTAGAGAGATAGAAAAATTGATTCATGTTTTTAAGAGAGAGAAACAGAATAAACAGGTGGACTGCCAGTCAGGATCAGTGATACACCGGCTGGATGGAAAGAAACACAGGACAAGAGGAAGGGAGGGGGAGACCTTAGAGAATGGGATGAAAAGAGGGAGCTGGGAAGTACCATCTGTTTTTAGGGATATCGAAGATAAAAATGTGAGTAGCACTCAGAAGTAGAATGTTAGTATAGACTCAGGGTGTGGGAGGACTCTGCATACAGGGTTGATGAAACTAAAAGGGGCAAGGAGAGGTAAGGGAGAGAGGTGGACAGATGGAACACAGGAAGATGAGACAAAGAGAAAGCGTGAGAGAGAGTGAGGAATACAGGGGACCAGAGATTGGGTCTGGCAGTGGTGTGAGCGCACTGGGCACGCTCACATCAGGAGGGGACATGACTCGACATGCCGGCTCAGCCCAGCTGGGTCAACGCTCTGCACTGCCATGTTGTCTTGGCTTGGTGTCCAACTCTCTTCCAAACACACACACACACACATGCACAGACGCACAAACCAACAAGCAAGTTACCCCCGGCTCGCTCCCTCATTCTCCCTCTACCCGTCTCATATCTAGACACTCACTCACAGGCAAACACACACAAGCTCACACCCAAAATGCCATGGTTTTGGCTAGCGCTGGCCGGGCAGGCGAGGGCCCTGGACTAATGGAAACGCCAAACTCGTTACTCTAACGCTGGGTGACAAGGGCACCTTGGGCTGCAGATGTTCCTGCTGATGACAGATGGAGCCTGGCACTGCCAGGGGACAGTGGGCCAGGCCTGCGCCAGCTCCATGCCACCTGCACCCCTCCTCTGTACCCCTCCACACAAACTCAAACACACACACTCCCTTGCTTTCTCACTTGGCCTATCTCTCTTGAACACTGGTGCACTGTTCCCCCCTTTCTACCCCCACCCCCTATGTGTATGCCTGTCTCTCTCTGAAACACTCTTCGTCTTTCCGTCACAGACACACTGGCATGCTACTCTTCCTCCTCTGCCCACTGCGAGGATGACTGTTTGTGGACAGATATCTATGACACTGGCAGAATGTGTTGAATAATTGTGTCTGTACTGGTATTGATCCTATTACCAGACAGAACAGAAATTCGTGTTTCATAACCATCATTCAAGATGAGGAAATTAGCAAACTGTTTTGTTGTGAATTGTCCTGATGAATGGCGTAACAAAATGAGTTAGCAATGTTTGTTGCATATTTGTAGCCATTTCCACGTTTCAGCAGAAAGTGGATTCCAGATCAGCTAATGCATGATGGAGACTCTGTAATGATGCCATTTATCTTCATGGAAGTGGTGACAAGCTTCTGGAGGTAATTCGCCAGCCTGGCTCAAAGAGACAGTCCACCAGGATAATTTGCTTGATGCTGTTAGTCGCCAGACTACCAAAGTGTGCTCAGCTGTAATTTTGATGATGGTGGCTTTTACAAGGCTCCTGCTTTAAACTCACCATGAAAATCTGTCTCAAATTTCATCAGTGATGTTTCTTGCTGTGCTGCTATGTGAGGGACACAAAATGAACAGTATATTATTTGAAAAGTCTTTATACTAAATTAATGTCCTTCTTTAAGTTCAGGTCAAATGTTGCAGACAAATAAATGGGAAATGGACTGGAAACAGGGGAGGTAAAACCAGGGTTCACATCAAAGTCTTTTTCTTGCAGAAAATGTGATGAGATTCTGGAAAAGTGTTTGTTCTGCAGCGCCAGCTACAAATCCAGGCACATCGTCTGTCAGGGTGGGATTCCAAGTGTTGAAAGAACACCAAGACACCAGAGATTCATATGTTTGCCGTTTCAAAAAATTTTGATAAATCTGACCAGGCCCAGCAGCCAAAGTTCCTGCTTGGCCCAGTGTGGTCTTTCCCACTGTTGGAATTTGTGGACTTTGATAGTGAACCACTTTGTGATTAATGTGTATTTTGACAATAAAATCTTCCTGGAAGACAACAATGCACATCATCATAATCAAATATTCATGGGAGCTTGTAAATCTGTCAGAGTAAAACTCACATAGCAGATTTCACTTTTGCGTTGTGGCTGTAGCTTTTTGGAGCTTTTTTCTTTGCTACGTTTGACAGTCTTCTCTGTGCTGCTACCCCCTCCTCTGCAGTTTAACCACTCTTGCATCAAGCCTGCATCCCTTCACCCCTCCCTTTGCCCACTTTATCCAAAAACCATGTGTGGCATGTCATTTCAGTTCCCTCCACGCTGAAGAAGGGCCCCTAACAAAACAAAACAATTATCTCTCTCCTCGTTAGGACCTGGCTTGCATCCCCTCTCCCTCTCTAGCTCCTCTCTTTCTCCTACTGGACTCGGTCTTCGCTCTCTCCCTTCTGTAGCTGTCTCTGTGACAATAAGTTGAGCTGAGGGTCTCTTAAGTGCTTCTGTAGTGGAGCATTTAGCTGATTTTAGCCTTCATGTTTCTTTTAAAGGCCTCAGCAGGAGCAGACACACATATCCAAAGCATAAAGAAGAGAGTGAGGTGCTCAGGAGAGAAAGATGAAGGGAAGGCTGGAGAGCAGAAGTAGAGCAGTGGATGATGGCATGTAGTGGTGCGAGGCTGGTGCTGATGTGGTGAAGAGGAAGGGGAATGGATGGGTTGGCAGTGGGTGGGAGAACAGGTTTTACCGTGCCAGCTCTTAATTACTTTAATTGGAGTCATTAGCTAAGTGAGCATGAGAGACATCACCTGCATGGCATGCAGGACCGCACCTGCCACAGCGACATTGCTATCATCATCACACTCCAGCAGAGGGTTTACTGACAGCTCAACACTCGACCATACTGTTGCTTCCAAACTGAGGCTACAATCACAACAAGTACAGACACACAAACAAAGACACAGACCTATCAGACCTAATGAGAGAAACACTACAAATACCTTTGGGAGTACAGGTAATAGAAATATAAAACCCCAGAACAAAAGTATTTTGTTTGGTTTCCTGGGAATTACAACATTAAATTGTAAGAAATTATAAAAAGATGAATGATAAAAATACAGCATTTCATGAAAGACAGATTGAGTGACATTGTGAAGATGCAAATATTAATAAATTAGTAAGTAAAGCATATCAAGCCAAAAAAAAAAGAATCTGCATCATGTCAATTTTAATTATCACAGGTTTGCCTCGGAGGGCTTTAAAATCTGAAAAGTATATAACAACCTTCTTGGAAATCCTTAGAAATTTAATCAGGAAAAACTAAAGGCAACCTAAGGAATGCATGTCAGGTAGATGTCAGTCAAGGATAGACTGACTGACCAGATACCAAAACCTAAGTAGCATTTTATCCAATGACAAACTCTGATGTTGTTCAGATCCGCAGGCTACACCTTTCTCTGTCCTCCTAAGCATCCAACAGACAGCCTGGCAGCCAGGCTGGCAGCCAGGCAGGATGGCAGTAGGCTGGCCGGCTTAGCCCGGGGCACCATCTCCAGCAGAGCCAACTCTGACCAGCTGGTCCAGACTAACACCACAGAGCGAGTATGTACCACTGTATCAGTGAGGAGGTAGTCCAGACACTGTCACACCTACCGCCTGACACCTACAGCAGTAAACCTGTACTGGTGGGATTTAGGCGAGAAAACTCTGTCTGGCATATGACTTAACTGGTCATTGTGTAATTTATGAATATCTCTCTCTGTCACCAATTAATGGACGAGGATGGATCCTTGTTAACGCTCACTCGCTGATGCTAAATCTAGGAGCATGATCTGCAGTCCAGTCTGGTGCAATTTACCATGACAGGTTGTAGGTGCAGCAGAATCAAAGAGGCCGTCGAGAATTGATGAACTTCCTGCTAGCTTGCTGGTTTAGCACTGTTTGGCCATAATAAGGAAGAAGAATGCACAGAACATCAGACGTGTTGAGTCTTCAGCATCAAAACGGTCGAGCTTGGTAATATTTTATTTTGAAAAAAGGCAGGTAGACCTACAATAGGCCACACAACATGGTTAATTAACTCTGTCTACTGGTCAAGAAGCTCTTTAACTACAAGAGCAAAAATAAGTCTCTCTACTTTCCCCATGATACACCTTGATTTAGCTGATATCACTGGAGTCTCCTCTCTATCACACACACCTCCCAACCATTTCCACATCTGACAGTTAAAAGGCCTACACACAGAGAAAGAGCAGGCAGCTCATTGTGTGTTTTAAAGCGCTAACTAGGCCACTTAGCACCCCGTGACGCTGATCTGATCCCCGAGGCGCTGAACTTGGCAGCGGGCCCTCCTCCTTTCGTTCCTTCCTTTCCCCTCGCCATGGGAACCAGGCCATCCTTAATGACGCAGGAGTGCTCTGCCGGATCCCACAATGCAAAGGGGGCTGACATCTGTCTTGCTAAGTGGTGCACTCTCTTGTGCACCTTGTTTGTTCAATCAACAACTACCCCCTCCTCCTTCCCTCCCTCCACTATATGCCCATTTTCTTTTCCATCTCTCTTTTCTTAGAAATAATACAAAAGACTGGAAGTAGAGTGGTACAGAGTTCAGGAAGAATAGACAGTAGGATAGTGAGATCATGACTCTCCTTCACCACATTCATCACAGACACTTAAGAGAGCAGTGGGTAGATTATTACATGCAAGGACACCCATATATATGACAGCGAAGGACGGCTAAACACGTTACAGGTGTAGTTATAAATTATTCAGATTCCGATATTTTCCAAACAGCCTTCTTCCCTGTAAGTAATGAGGGCTAAAGAAGCAGTCTGATCACTGTTAGCGTGGCTGTATGAGCCTCCCAACCTCTTCATATTGAGAAAAAACAAGTGCTTGATTAAAAGTGGCCCCTAATTCCTCATAGTTAAGACCTGGGCAAATATTTGTCCCATCAATCTTGGAAAATATAGCCATCAACCCAAGATGCTAATCACATGCTAATGGAATCCAGGGGACTCAATGCACCCCCGTAGTGAAATGAACGCTTTCACTTTTTCAGAAAGCCAACGTGAATGCAAATGGCCATCTAAGCAGTAATTTTGACAACATGCCAAGGCAACGTAAAGAGCCCCCTTCTTTATGTTCCTCTGGGAATGTATGTAAGGATGTGGGGGATGAGTTCACTTTACCAGGCCCAGGTGCCAGGACATAAATGAATAATAGGTTTTATGGGCCCTAACTGACAAAAAAGCACATACACACATAATCACACAAGCCCAGTTGCTCGAGTGCATCTGTGGTGAATGATGTTCAAATTCCCACAACTACTCTGAAAAGAGATTGGGCATGAGAATAGGTGGTTCCTATACATAATTCAGGGGTCCATGCTGAAACAATTATGTTTGCTTACTGCTAAGTACCCGTGCTCAATAGCTCATTTTCCCCCTAGTTTGGTGCTTTCAAATGTGAGTACTATGTGCTAAAAGTCGGCGGAGCACAGCTTTTTAATAAAATATAGGAGCTGACACTTGAACGCTTGAATAAGAGAGTGGGTGGAAAAAAACAACAAATGCTCTTCATGTTTTTACTTGAGCATTGCATGCAAACAAAATTGCACTTGTAAATTCAGCAGTGTTGGCAGAAAACTAATTAGCAGTGCCAGGCAAAAGGAATGTGAACAAATAGGACATTTTAATGACAATATTACAAATCACAATATTTCAGTTTAGATTAATCTAAACACAGTTATGAACACGTACACAAGTCCAGTGTGGACAACTTCATCTGTTACAACAGGAAAGTGCATAACCAGAATATAGGAGGTCATTTTGTCAACAATCAGGGGTGGAATAAGCCACCAGAATACTTTACTCTGATCACATTCAGACTAGTGTAAAAATACAGATATTCATAGAACTAGATAATTACAAATGTCAGAATAATGATGAACGTTAAACGTCCAGATCTTGATCGGGATTTGACAGAACTTAAGTTAAGTTCCCAGTTAAAGTAAGTTCCTAATCAGAAATGCAGAACCTAAACTGTAGCACTGTTTTTAGAAAACAGCTTGTCATGTACTGTATGTTTACTATTACAGATGTGTGAGCGCTGCAGCCTCAGCACTCCTCTCCTCACGGCCTACCTCACACTTGCACTCCTCTACCACCATTACTCGCCTCTCGCGGATCTCTCCTCCACAGCGCAGAGGCACGGTAACAGTGTGAGCTTTGGACGGGGCACAGCGTGAGCAGGGGGCGCGATGGTGAAGGGCTCCTGCTGCGAACTCCCCTTCTGAGGGGACAAACAGCGAGGTGCACTGGCCGAAACACAACTTGTTGTGCACTGTCACTGTTTCGCATCCATCTGCTGTCACACGCTGTGAGAATCACAGGAGAAGAACAGGGTTAGATTTAATATCACAGTGATATTGTCTGTGTTAATTTAACTTTTATGGTGTAAAAATCAACACTATACAGTATGTTTATGTATTGTAAGTCCAGACAACCACAACTAATCCACCACCTGAGCCATAATCATTTTTACGAGTAAACAGGCAGCTCTCTAATTGCCACTGAAGAAGCAACCCTTTCTAATATTGCAATTTTCTATCAGACATATTAATGTGTTTGTTTACGCTCTTTTTATTGTGTGCACAGAAATCTATTTGGCCTGGCTTAACATATCTTATAAAAATCTTTGCCTCTTACCTGAGTGAAAGGTACTGCAGAACATGTCTGTTTAGTGTCCTTCAGACTGCCTGGCAGCAACATGGTCATCTTGTCTCCTTTATCTATGGCTCTCTGCCACATCTGCAGTCCTTGTCTCTTCTTTAGTCCAACCTCTGTGGGGTTTTTAGGGTGCAGGTGGTGTAGTGGACTCACAGCGACCTTGGGAGCTGGGGCAGGACCTGGACGTCCCTGAGACAGGAAGGCAGGGAAGGACATTTTGGAGCTGAGGGAAGGGGCCCTCCTGGGGGTCAGTCCCATCCTGAAGAACCCAGACTGGGCCAGGGCACGAGGGTCCAACTGTACAACCTTAACTATTCCCTGGACAGGTTCATCTGGTCCTCTGCCAGAAGATTCAAATTCAACCCTTGACCCTTTCAATATGTTGTGAAAAGTATTGCGAGGGAGAGTTAAAGCTGCAGCTGTCCAGCTCGACAAAAAGACAAGGGTGATTATGAAAGCCATAATCTGACGCCAAAATGACTGCTTCTCAAAATTTCTTTAGAAAACAAGAAATGAACTTAAAAAACACTCCAAGAGCAACTCCAAAACGTTAGTGTACGCTGACTGAAACTTAAAAATCTGTGATATGGTCCAAGGTACCAAATGGTAACCTTGCTGTCAGTGCTTTGTCAGTGCAGTGGAGAGAGTCTTTTATAAGGCAGCTAGCAGTTCTCACCTGTGTTTTAACACAAAAATGTGTCACAATTCCCACACCCGACCAGATATCACACCAAGCTTTTAACTCCAGGTCATGGATGGTTGCCAGACTGACAGGGTTTCAGTTTAAGGTCATAAAAAATGAAAGAAATCTCAGAAAAAAGTTTCAAAATAATTGAATCTGAGATCTAACTTATTACTAGAAATTACTTTAGCTATAAGCTATGAAAATCTCAACATATAAAGAAGTAGTGACCCTACATGAGATACAAACAAAAAAGATAATTATATTCTATAATTTGTTATTGTGATAGAAGTGGTAAGTATTTCCACTATACACCACACATATACACATTACATTACAATAAACATTTATACATCACCAACATTATAGAATTAAGAAAATTATGTTGAAATCATGTACAAAGGGAAAAAAACTGTGAACCTGACATAATTTATTTTGCTCTAAAACTATCTGTATCCCTGGCCATAGTTTAATGAATACTGCTATAAAAATTCTTTTTCCGCTTAGGTGTTCCTGTAATCTCTGGCTATAAAGCAATAATGGGTTTATGTTCTCTGTGTAAACAAGCAGTCTCCTGTCTTGTATTCCCACAAGCAGCTTCTCAGTCTCTCCCTTGATGTCCCATCATTACACCATTAGACTTAAGTGTGCTTCGTCACCCGTGACCTGATCACACACCGGCTGCTGATAATAGAAAGTGTGTGACTTTCTCATAGAGACCTGGGCGTTGAGAAGCGTTTTTCTCTATTGAACCTTTACTACGTCTGTTTGCCATCCACCTCTTAACTTTATTGTCCACAGAGATGTAGGTATATGAAAAGTAAATGACCCGTGGTGTTTAATCTGAGGTTTTTCTCACCCACACTGGCCTGGGACATTCACATACTGGTTAGTGAGATCTACAATACCAAGTTTAAAGAGCAAGTTCCGTTCTAGTAAGTGAGAGAATCTCTGAGGTTGTGTTTAGTACAAAGGAAGAATAATCTTCTTTAGCTGCAGATTATGTTTTTTCCACTAGAGGGCACAGTTTACTCACACTTCTCTCCTCTGTCTGCCCTACTGCTCTGTCCTGACCTGCTCTGTGAGTGATGAACTGTGCATACCTTTTGTTTATATCTGATGAATTATTTGATGGAGATTTTTCTCTCACACACACACGTTTACTGAACAGGTTAGGTTTACTTTTTCTCAACAACTTCCGTACTGAAATGTGAATTTTTTAAAAGATTAATCCCAAAGCAGTTGGTTTGGAAAGGCTGATTACAGTACTGTAGATCATCGCCAGCAGTTGTTAAAAATTATCATATCCTCATAAATGTGAAGAAAGAGTTTAGTCAGTCATGTGTTATGTGATGGCCTAATATACCAACATATTTTCTTTGGTTTTTCATTGTGCATGACTTCCTGCTATTTACAATGGTCTAGATAAACAAAGTCAATAAAACCATAACAATAAAAGTACATGACACAGTGCATGAGTAACCACTCTTATAACTACTGCGTCCTGACCCTGGATGCTCTGAAGGAAGTGGTCCACAGAAGTGGATCTGAAGGCTACGTTGAACCTGTGACTTGTAACCTCAGACCTAAAAGTTACAAATGATTTCTGTAATACATGAGTACAAACTCACATACTGGAAGTATTATTTGCTACAAGACTGGCTCACATCTTATGTCATATCGTATGCCTTCACTTAATGTAGTCAATGCTTTCAACTCATCTTTACAACAGCGCCCACAAACAAATAGATGTTGACACTGCCTAAGCTAGAAAAAAGTGACAGCATAGTGTTTAACTGCAGTCTCAGACGTTTTATGACTCCTGTCCTTTTTTTTAAAATGATTTTTATGAGCTCAGCTGACGAGGTGAAAAAAGTCTTATGGCGTCAATTGCACAGCATGTGATAGAATACCTGTTGTTTCACCTGTTTCTTCAACCATTGCTGCTGTTAGCTGATGTCAGGTCAGTGGTGAGCACAAGTTAAGATTCACTAACTAGATGACAACTCAAGACACACACACGCACACGCACACGCACACACGCACACACACGCACACACACGCACACGCACACACACACACACACACACACATGCACACACACACACGCACACACACACACACACACACACACACACACACACACACACTAATCATGTCTAATGTAAGCTATCTTTCAAGGTAAAGCAATTATCCTGCTGAAATGTAATTTACTCACACTATTAAAGTTAATTAAAATAGCTCTGCGCATAAGGCTATACCATAAGGAACTCTTATTTCTTTATTCCTTGAAGAAATATTTGCTTAAAGTTTTAAAAATGTACTTATTGTTGAACCTTTTGACTGTCTGAAAGTATCCCATGATACAAAGGGTTCTATGGGCTTTGATGGAGGTAAAAGGAGCCACAAACGCAGCAGAAACTGATTTAAAGTGTTCTTAAGAAAACTCATTAACTCTGTAATGTTTTATTTTGCCATAACACTCATTTTACATTTTACCTTTAAAGGTAAAATTCTGTTTTGTGAAAAGTTTGACAGTTCATGATTTGTGACTTTAACCACAGTCTAATGAACAGCTTAAAAAAAATGTGACATACAGTCTAATAACTTGGCAAAACATTAAAAGGTGAAATAAATCTTGTCTTGAGCAATTAAACCTTGACATTGGCCATTTACATATTGAAAAAGATTTTCACTGAAGGTAAAAGCTTCATATGCATTTAAAAAATAAATGGATTTGTGCATGACTGGAGGGGACAAATTTCTCCATTTACATGTGACATTCATTTCCTATTTACACATTTAGAACTCTAAAATGCCAACAGTCATTGGGGGGCTGTGATACAGGCTCCTCTGTCATTGGATACCTACAGTTAGTCATGTGATCCCTTTCACAGGGCATCTGATGTGGTAAAAAATATAAAAAATACATACACTTACTGTATGGTCATCTTTATTATTTTTATGCAATAGATTGCCATAACCATTATCAGGCTGCTTGTCCTGAGAGTGACTCTCACCCTCATGTCGAGGTGTCCTTGGACAAACGGCTGTCCAACAACAATTATCCCATGAAAATCAATAAAGCAGTAAAAAGTGTAACACAATGTCATCTGTAAATCAAAAATCATTTGTAAAGTTTGGAATATTTTAACACCCTAATCAAAGTAGCTATAGTCCACTGAAATTAATTTAACATTTGTCCTTGTTATCTAAATGTTTGGCGCTTTTTAATATGTGTATGTTAATAAAAATAATTGGAACTAGAGAGAGTGAATTTACTTAAATTCTTGGTTGATACAAATTCTCCACTAGTGCAATAGCGTTCGATTGTCATGGTCTTATCTTCAATAACAACACAAACTGAAGCAGATAAACCCAGCAGCCTTGGGGGAAATTTCCTTAATAAACTGAAATAAACTCTGATGTCTCCACTCACAGGGAAAAAGTTAAAATTCTGCTTTACACAGGATTGTTTTGTTCAGTCTAGTCTATATTACATTATTTATCATTGATATTATATATCAACTCAACTCAGCTTTATTTATAAAACGCTTTAACACCAGCCGAAGCTGAAACTAAGTGATGTACAACATATATAATTAAATCAAATGAACAACAACATAAAAGCTAGAGAACACAAGCAATATGAATAAAAGTCATAAAACAAGTAAAATCAACCAATAATAACAAAAATCAAAACAACATTAGATCAAGATGAGGGAGAAAAAGTGGGTTTTAAGACTGGTTTAAAAATTTGATAAAGGAATAATTACTATAAAAATAAAACAATAATGCATTTTTAATAATTGTAAAAGTCAGGATTGTAGTATTTATTGTTTGTATAAAATTATGTAAACATACAAAATACATCATATTATTGCAGTAAAAGCATGGGACAAAGGCAACAGATGCAACTTAAGTCAAGCATTCTCTGCACTGTGCTTCATTACATATCACCAGCTCTATGCTTCAGCACATTCAATGTTAGTTGACAACAGCCCTTCTTAAAACATAAATAAATCAAAGTATAAATGTGCTCAGATACAGTTGTGAAACTAAGAACACAGTAGCTTGGTCGATGCTCCTCCATCACTGGTTTTAATGCTCTACATACCAAAAATACATGTGCAGCTTATGTTATCTATCTGGGGTTTTCTTTTCAACTAAACAAAAAACAACTTTAAACAAAGAAAACTTCTTACAAA
Organism: Ctenopoma multispine; assembly: GCA_034779795.1. Classification (NCBI taxonomy): domain Eukaryota; kingdom Metazoa; phylum Chordata; class Actinopteri; order Anabantiformes; family Anabantidae; genus Ctenopoma; species Ctenopoma multispine. Next base: position 13,847,133 of record JAUYWH010000001.1, read on the forward strand.
AAAAAAATTCCACCGGTTACACGACATTGTCTTAAATGGGAACATCATGACTTGTTGCCAACATTACTGTAGAGAACCATCGAAACCACCATGGCAGCAATCTGTAAAAACAGGAGTACATCAACATACAGGTTATTATCTGTGCAAGTTGTGGAAAACGTCATGCACTGTGTCCCAAACTATGTCAAACTATTTTCATGTGTGTTTGTGTCATTTTTAAAAAGCCTGGTTCTTAATTTGGGGATTTGTGAGCTTATGAGGGGCAACAGCAGCACAGCTGGTAGAGCAGTTATCTGTGAACCACAGAGGCAATAGTTGGACTTCTGCTTCCTGCTGGCCACGTGTTAAGGCAGCCTTGGACAAGACACCGTGTAGTTTCACCAGTATGTGTGCACAATTTCCCCACACGGACCAATAAAGTATATCATTAGTAATATTATTATATCTTTGTCATATTCGGCTGTGCTTTTATGGTGACAGGATGAATGGATTCGAATGACGTCAGTAAACAGAGTGCCTATTTGTGCCTTGCAAAATGAATAGGACAAAGTAGGAAGTAGTAAACCCTTTAAACTACAAATAAAGTGTAAATCATGAGCAGAAAATGTTTGTGTGTGATGAGGCTCTGACACATCTGCACAGCAGTGGCATGGTGCTACGTTATTCTATTTTATTATATATTAATATATATAAGAGTTTTGACATTATCATATCAAAATATCATATAATTACATGATAATTATAATATTTTTATTTAACAAAACTGAATTTATCCTGTATTTGAGTGAGAGTAACAAAGTTTACAGTTTGTAAGACATTTCATTTAAATTTAATTGGAATGAAATAACACAGACTAAAGAACCTGAACTATTTTCTGTACCTCAAGAGCAGCGATTCCCAGAGCCACACCAGCAATAATCACAGCATTGTCCTCTATCAGCTGCAGCAGCTTGTCAAAGCAGCCTTCAATCATCTGAAAGAGAAGTGGTGGAATTTAACAAGAGTAAGTGATGTATGTTTCATCACAATTAGTGGCATTTTTGTTCAAATGCATGCAGTTAAACAAAAAAAAAAGAAACCATATCATACCGAACTGCCTGCTGAGTCAGAATTGCATACACCCGTTGTGATGTTTGCACCGCAACACATCTGTGGATAAACACTTCCTCCGTGTTCATTGAAAAAAGGAGAGTCTTCAAAGTCGGTGTAGTTCCTGTATCCGCAGCAGTTAAACTAGAAGAAAACCACAAACAAAAACAATTCATTAATTCAATAACCTTGATGCTGCAGCGTGGACAGAGGTGTGGACTGTTTAAACAATAAATGAAAAATACAGTAGGCTACATCTGTCATGGTGGCATTCCAAAGAGATGTCACACTCTCACTGTTTCCATAATCCTTTCGGATGCTTTCTCTAACTTCATTCTCCAGACCCTGAAGAAGTTTATCAGCCTGAGAAGGACAGACAAACAGTAGAAAGTCAATGTACATTTAACAAAGTCTCAGTTTTTTTTTCTAAATTAGACAACTGGCAATTATTGCCAAGAAGATCCTGTTTAATTTCTAAGAGCCGCTTACCACGCCCTGGAAAACGAGCAGCACAACAGCTCCTGCAACTTCGATGAGGAAGATAATCAGCACAATAATGAAGAACTGAGGAGGGAGAATACAATAAACAATGTTATTAAGTTTTCACTGGGAAACACATGATTGATAGCAGCGTTACATCCATAATATTCAGTCTCGTAAACAGTGAGAAGCAGGTTTGAACAAAGAGCATTAAAGTTAGCAAACATGATCAAACCTAAAGCTACTTGCTAAATATTCAAGAGTTTTCCTTCAGAGCCGCTTTATTCATAAGTGAAGCAACCACTGCATAATGTTTAGGTCACTTTAACTCACTTTTTCAACTAATTTGTTAAAACGTCTCTCTCTCTCTCTCTCTCGCTGCTCTCCACTTATAAATAAACATTATTGAAAATGTGGCTTTGTTTCAAACAGAGAACTACTTTCAGTAGCTTCAACATATCAAACATCATCACTCACCGTGAGCAGCATACACCTGCTCTCTCTGATGGCTCCACAGCAGCCCAGGAAGCCAATGACCACCAGCACAGCGCCCACGGCTATGAGCAAGTAGGTGATGTTGGCCAGCTGAGATATCCCAGATGGAGCATTATCCACATCCTCCAGTATACCCAGAAAAGAACCACTGTCCACCTTCACCCATATTCCCACACCCAGGATGGCTGCACCTGCCAGCTGCAGGATGGGTGAAAAAGATATTACATTAAAGCACTAAAGAATGGAGAAAGCATTGAAAAGAGAACTTCACAGTGCAGACAGGGGTTACATGATGAAAGAGGCCACAGTGTATAATAAGGCAATGGCAATACCTAAGAGAAACTGCTGAGAGACGACAACAATAAGAGACTAATTAAATGAAGAGTATTTGTGAGGTGACTTTTGTAAATACACGTAAAGTACTTAAAGCTACCACCAGCTGCTAGTAACCTTAGTGCAGCAAAAAGACAGACTGGTAAAGGAGAAAAGTCAGTAAGCTCAGTGAATAACTTATTTACTTATTTACTCTATGTTTATTCGTATGTTTAAATATTTTGTGCTTTTGTGGTGAGTCATGCTTGTTGGTCAGGTGCTGGATTTGCTGAAACATTTCCACGAGTTTCCGGTTAATCTAAACTAAAAGTCTTAATCTTAAAGACTCAGTCTTCGCACAATTCGTGGCAAGGCAGTGAATACGTTTATTTGTAAAGTGTCAAACTATTTCACAGGATGTACATATTTATATTTATATTTATTTAGGTGGTCAGCAGAAACATAACCTTAATAGTTTTATTAAAACTTACAAAGATGCCGCCATTGAAGATGAACATCATTATTTTGAGAAAGCCGGAGCAACACATGTTGACTGATTTTTCTTTTACACTGTTAAAAAAAAGAACACAATGTGTTAGTTTAGCTGAAAACTAATTAATAGATTTGGTCACACTTCCTGTGTAATTGCTACAGGGATTTTGGTGGACCTCTCACTGGGTCGAATGGCATTTGCTTAGGTTATACATTAACCACAGTAACTGTCAGGAAAACAGAAGGGTTCTTTAAATGTGGCAAGTTTGTCATGGTGATGTAATCCAAGGTTTCGGTTGAAGTGTGAAATAGTTTGCTTGTTCATGTCCACATCTTATTTCAAATATATCATTCCTGCAAATAATTTAAAGGATCATCACGCACACAATAAAGTCACATGATATGTGACTGTATGGTGTTATTTGTTTTCTCTTTCCACGTACTGCGGCTACAGAAAAAAAAACCCAACTATCTTCTATCTATATCTGAACTTTTGTACTCACTGTAAAGTGTATAACCAGTTTTGCAGTATGGGGCCATTCTCTATCAGTTTTATCTCAATGATTAAAACCTTTATACGTATCAACACAGAATAAAAGTTTGTTTCCCACATTGTTAATTAGTTTTACAACTTTATGCTGAATTCAGATACACTAATTTATCAAATGTATGAATACAGATTTAAAACATGCAGTATAACCAGTTCATGTCCTAATCTGACTCCCAATTAATCAAAAGTCATGGGTTCATGATGATTTGTATAGCTTTTAGTATCTCGTCACACTGTGCAGAGCTGACAAGTCACAGACCTGAGTTTGAAACCAAAGTTCCCCACGAGGTTAGGTTCAGGTAAGAGAAGTACTGAGGTCAGACAAAGACCATGTTTAATGGGACACAGAAACCTCATGGTAACACCAACATATACTGTGTGGCAGCTGTTCAACAACAATTTCCCAAAGGGGATCAATAAAGTATGTCATTCTTATTATTAAGAACCATAAAACCTACACACACCTTTCTCCTCCAGCTGTATTACCATCTCTTCTCTGTGTCCGAGAAATGGGCTGAGCTCTACAGCTATTGATCTTTTCTCTTGCTTATTGCAACAGAGAAACAACATCTAGTAGGAACCTACTAACTTAGTTTCCATAAAGCAATATAACTTTTCTATTACACCATTAACATCACATGTTGTTTGTTTGAATTTATTCAGTGACTGTTGTGAGACAAAAAAACAGGCAAATAACTGTTTGTAATGTAAGTCGAAAGATTATTTTGAGGTATTTTAAGGTTTCTCATCGCTACCAGAAATGTTCATGCTGAAGGAGCTAATTTTAGATTTTCTATAGTTTTTCTAAAAGAGAGCAGAGCTGAACATTATTATTCTGTATAGTGTTATTAGTACAAGTTACGAGTTACACTAAATGACAAAATTCAGACATTATTCAGCAATGAACATCATGTAATATAACTGCTGGATTGTTTTAAAAAGCAAACCTTTTGACTGAAAGAGAACAACTAACATAATTTATCAAATACGAAATCACTGTGTTTAAAATGTTTTCCTTTAGAGTAAAAATAAAATATTATTTGCTGAATAAATATTTGGACATTTGAATTAAAAACAAGAAAAGCGTGAAGTTTGTACCTGTTCTGCAGTGACTTCTGTCTTTCGACTCAGTGTCAGGAGTGTCTGCTCGACGCGGCTTTCACATGCGCTTTTATCTTCTCACAGGTTTCACAAAGACACACACACACACACAGAAACACAAATAGGGAAAACGGGAGTTCATGACCTACACTTCACTGACTTTTGGGGTAAGCAACATTTCCTGTTGACCAAAGTCCCTGCAAAAATAAACACTTTTATGATGAATGTAATCTAATGCTTTTATGACCAGACACTTTACAATCAGCTCAGGGTTAAAATAGTGATATCCATTAATGATTTCTTTTTTCTTTTTCACAATTCCTGAAACACACACCATTAAAAAAAAAGTTGTAAATTCAAGAAATTAAATATTTTTTAGTTGGTCATAAACAAGAAAACTCCTGAATGTTTTATTTTCTAATAAATGGAAAAAAAAACACTTTGGGGATAAAAAGTATGACACTATCAACTCCATTGTATAGTGATTCATCACAGTTCTCAACACTAAGAAAGAGTTAACTTCTCCTAATTTCTGGAAGTGTTATTTTGTTTTAAAAAAATGAAATTACTTTATTAAAATGAAAACCAAAACATATACTGTATTGAGCCATATATTTTAATATCAATTTAAAGGGGGACATAATTAACCTTGGCATATTAAATATATAGCACTGCCATTATCCACTGTAAAACATATGAAAAACATAAATTAAAAGCAAAACAAGAAGAAGAAGTCTGGATTATGCTCATACACCTGGAATGACACAGCATCTTTTAGGTAGGTTTGACTTTAGACTGAACAGTTAGTGGACATTGTTCCTCAGTAGGATCACACAGGTAAATTCACAACATTCACAGTGTAGGGCTGTGAATCACGCTGATGCATCTTCACATAACACCCACAAGGGGGTAGCATGAAACAAGTTAATCACAGTGCTAACAGTGTCCCCATGATGTGGCCACTTGCTTCATGCCTTTCATTCACATATTCACCTGCAACAGGTTTCAATATATTGATAAATAGGAAATTATGAAGCAGAGGTGTCAGGTGAAAGGCACCGGCTGCGTTATTCAGCTCTTTGGCATCTTAGTGTAACAGTCACATTCAGATTTATCAGAACCAAGTTGAGAAAAGACAAAATGAAAGGATCCATGATCAGACTGCATTAACATACGGTAAAGTAAATTCACAATGAGAGATTTTTGGCAATTGATTTAATCTGTATATGTGAGTAAGTGTGACTATTAATCAGCTATCAGCACGCACAGCCTCCCTTGCTGCTGCGGGGCGGGTCCTTCAGACCATCTCCTTTGTGACTGGCTGGCGAACCAGCATTACCATTGAGGCTCTCGTTCATGTTCTCGCATATGACGTCCACCAGCTTGTCAAACACCTGCTTCACGTTGATATTGTCTTTGGCACTGGCCTCGAAGAACTCGAAGCCTGGAGAGGGAGTGCAGAGAGAAAACAGAATGAGTTATGAATAATTACTGAGTAAAGTCTGCGTTCTGCGTACTAGTCGAGCCTGTGTTAAAAATATGTGTGTGCGTGTGTGTGTGTCTGTGAGCTGACCGAGCTCTGTAGCCAGTCTTTGGGCATCCTCAGTGGGAACTTGCCTGTCTTCTTCCAAGTCCAGCTTATTTCCTACCAGCACTACTTGAGCATTGTCCCATGAGTATGTCTTAATCTGGGTCGCCCTGGGAGACATCAACACAACATTTTCTCAGCTACTATACCGCATGTCCTGCACCACTGTTATTTAGTGATTTATTACTAACACCACAACTGCTGTATAGTCTTTAGAGGGGTTCAATGTGGCTAACTCCCACTTTGCATACTTTTACTACACAAACTATTTGACAATGGCTGTAGTGAACTCACTGCAGTATTTAAACAATCAACGCAGGTTTAGTCATGTGTTTGAAACATAACAAAACACTTTGCTTTACAATTGCTATCACCTACTGGATATTACTGGATTTAAAAGCATGACATCGCATCTATAGTTCTACCTACCAGTCCTGAACAGCGCAGAACGACTCTTGGCTCGTGATATCGTACATGAGCAGGAATCCCATGGCTCCCCTGTAGTATGCTGTGGTAATGGTCCGGTAGCGTTCCTGTCCCGCTGTGTCCTGTAAACACGCAATTCATGTGAAAATGTTTTTGGTATAAACTTATTTTACTGTTTAAAACACTGGGAAACTGGGAATTAAAAGTTGATACAGTATGTGATTACGAGACTACTACAAGGACATGAGCTAAAGTATGACAAACACATTGTAATCCTCTGAAATAATAAGGCAAACAACTGAAAACACTGAACATACAAATACATTACTGACAGAAGAAAACAAATGGTTAACTTTGCTGTCCTGAAGAAAGGTGGATGATTAACACCACGGGAACAGAATTTAATCCCTTCCGTCAAGTGTTGACACTGCCACACCCTGTAATACACCAGGATATGTTGTATGCTTTCTGGCTGTTCCTTAAGGAACAAAAATATGTTCCGAAGATGTAATTTTCTTCTTTATACTATTATGATTTATGATATTATGATTTCCACTACTATGATTATGCAAACCGTTAACTAATTAAATAGAACATGCTATAAAAACAACATGCAGATATAAGACTAAAAGATTAAGGCTTTTCAGTGAACTACAATAAAAAATTATATTAAGTGGGATTCACAGTATGAGATGCTACCACTGTTTCAAACCACTGTATGCCCATCTTTGATGCAGAGTGTTAAAAAAAAATGAGCGAGCATGTTTTAACAGCCCCATGAAACCCATTGAAGTAGCTCAGCAGTCAGTAACGTTTTACTTGTACTTGGCACCTTCCTTATGTAAAAGTATGCAACTGTATCATTGTTAAGCAGAGCAGAGAAGTCATGCTGTGCTGCATACATTAATCTTACAAAAAAAAAAGATGAATTACTTTTGTCTAACAGCAGCACTGTGGGTGAGTCTTTTCCTTCCACTACACTTTCAGTAATAGATCTGTCCTCAGTGTCACTCTGCACATAAGCACATTCAGCTCCAGCAGCTCAAACCCATGCATCTTTCATGAACCCTGCCGTCTGGGGACGATGTTAAACATCAACTGTCATTAACTCCAGAGTGTGAGAAATTAGTTTACGCCACATCCATGACAGGCAGCAGTGTGTAAGAGGGTAAACCAGGGAATGGGGTGAGGATAAACAGTCTATGCTGTGTAACAGGGCTTTTAAAAGCACTATTCAAGCTGCATTTTGCTGAAGCTGTGTTTTAGAACCTCTCAACCACAGGTAAATGCCTTTAATTACCTCAATTAAATTACTGCTTTGACATTAAAGAGACTGCAACATTTTATACTCAATTCTGCTGATATACTGTCTGTCAACCCTGTTTGCTCTGTGCTGCATATTTTTTATTTAGGGATTGAAAAGGGCTCCTGAGCAGTCTACCAGAAATTATTAAGACTGTTTCAGACCTCAGTGATTTGAGCATCATAGCTCTTTTTAATATGACACTTCAGCTTTAGGCCCACCAGACTCTTCTATCCTGTGAAAGTAACTCAGCTACTGGAGTTAATTTTATGTTCTTTTCAGATCTTGCTTTAATCAACAGTGACGTAACACAGATATTGGCGGCCGTTTCTTTATCCATGTTGACATAAAAGATAATGCACTCTTTCGCATGTTGGACTTTAAGTTACTCATAAAACTATTAAAGTAAGTAGAAAAGTAGAGTGTGACTGTATATAATTTAATTGTAAATGTTAGAAATAAAACATAACAAATATGCAGAAATGATTTGCTCATGTCAACATATTTGATGCAAATATCTTTACGTTCTCATCCACCTGCACCTGCAGATGTATGACTCTGGCAATAGAAAAAGCCTTCAGCTAACTGTGCTAAAGGTGCATACTGTAGGTGATCCTTATGAATGACTACTATAAACTGAAGCATGAATAAGGCGACTAATAATATCAAATATCTGAATCAGAGTGGTTGAAAAACTAACTACTAACTACATTAGGTTTTCACACTTCTGCAATCTAAGCTTTTGTAAACCAGATTAATCAGAATTAAATCTGGTCAAACTGTAATTCTATCTGCACTGAGCAAACAGCGCTCCCTGAGTCACCGTGACTCCTAGCCCTTCTCTGCCAGGCTTCCAATGTTTCATGTGAATGTAATGGTAAATAGGAGGGGGAAGGAAAACAAAGGACTTTTTCTTTAGTTAAAAGTAGTAGTATTAGTAAAATGTGTTACAAAGAAATTAAAATGTGTTTCTAATATTCAAATGCCCTTTCAACACTCTAAATCGAACATTACTCTAACCCAAATTTATGTTTTGACAGATATGTTTCTGATAGAACAGAAATATTATTGATGATTCTTGTTAAATCATCTTCATATAGACATTAATCTGCCCTCTGTGTGCAGACTGTTCAGCATATTTCACAGATTAAGGTTTCAGAGTAGATCATCTCACCCAGATCTGTAGTTTGACCTTCTTGTCGTTCCTGTAGATGGTCTTAACTTTGAAGTCGATGCCCACTGTACTGACGAAGGCTGAAGTGAAGGAGTCATCGGCATAGCGGAAGAGGAAAGACGTCTTTCCCACGCTGCTGTTACCAATGATCAGGAGCTTGAACATGTAATCAAAGTTCTGGTCAGCTGTGCCCCTATGCTCCGGACCTGCTCCTGGATCTTTGGCTAATGCCATCTATCAGATTAAGAACAAGAGGAGAGGAACAGACTTTCAGACTTTATGACGTTATGAACACAATGATTTACAAAAAGGCACGTTTAAAATACAACCCCCAACAAAATAGGAATTGTGCAAACTTGTGCTAAAACAATTAGTTGATGAATCATTTAGTCAGTATAGAAATACAGAAAGAAAGTGCAACATTGTGTTCTTATTATTGTGATTATATTATTATTATAAAATCTTACTGACAAAACACGACGTTTAAAGATGAGGGATGGGCTGCAGGAAACATTTAGACACTTTAATTTCATTAGACTAATCCTAACTACAGTACAAATACAAATACAAGGTCAGTATGCTTCACTGGACAGCACCCAAGTTAATTTGCCCCCACGTAAGATGAATGTCTATTGCACCTGCTGCTTTCTGTTTTGTTACATGCTAGATTGCATATGACACGCTGCATCCTATAGCAATAAATCAATCAAACACAGAGTGGAGAGGTCCACTCTGCCACTTTGGGAATTACAGTGTTTAACAAAACATAGTGTAGACGTTGTGAACCGTCCTGTACTAAACTGATAATCAACTATTTAACACAAGTTATGAGTGAAGAGCAGGTGGAACACAACATCAGTGTAAGACGATCAGCTGATGTATTAATATCATATTAGAGATTCTCTTAAATGACAGTTGAGGTTTTCATGTTTACATTAAGTTCTATATTAAAGTGTTTTAGAGAGGTGATGATTAAACTAGACGGTCATATTGGACGTTTCTGGCCTTGCAAAAATGTATTGCGTTATACTGAGCAAATATGAAGATTGACAATTGAAGAAAAAATTGTGGTTGAGACCAGGGTTAAATCTTTAGCGTACCAGAACTATGTGAAGCATGGAACAGTTATGTGTCCAGCCAATAAATCATTTATGCTGGCGAGTGTGTGCAATTAAATATTAGTGTTTGATGTGACTCATGAGTATCTGTTGCTCTATCACAAACCTCCCTAGCTGTTACTGGACTGACACTGAGTTGGATATCTGGAACAGAAATGTTGCAAGACGTTGAAATGTCGGAATGAGAAATCTGAGCTATTTGAGAATTCAGCTTAACATTAACAAGTCTGAAATTCATCCATACTAATAGCCGAGCAGGTGGTGATTTTGGTAAATGGGAGCGTTATTTTAAAAAATGGTCTATCTTCTTCCCTCATCCTTCTCAGCGCTCATCTCTGCGTGATGAATCACGGCTGGGGCGTGCTCCTGTCACCCTCTGCTCTCTCTCCATTTGTCACGTGAACTCACGTTACAAAACTTGTGGGATCAGTGGATGCTGAGCAGTGGATGAGGGGCGGCAATACATTCTCTTCCCCTTCCTATATATTTAATCCATCATCTCTCTGACCATCCATCCACCCACTGACACTCCCACTTAAACACACACACTCGCACACACCCATTTATCTTCCTTTACTCTCTCTCTCACATTCATCCATCTATGCATCCCTCCTGTCTTCATCCTTACAAATCTCATGCTCTGCACACTCTCTCTTTCCTCCATCCTTCTGTATCATAAGGAGGCTGAACTGCCCGCCCATCCATCCATACACACACACACACACACACACACACACACACACACACACCTCCCTCCTCCTGCTCTCTCAGTGAGGCTGAGCTGAGTCTGATACTCTTCCCTGATTGCTGAGATCTCTCTAGAGACCAGCTCAGCATTACCACTTCCAAGACCATAAAGAGGGGGCTGGCCGGCGTGCAGCTGAACACACTCAGCAAACACAAACATCCACGCATGCGTCTGCACAGAAAATATGAAAACACGTACGGACGTGTGTGTGTGGAGGCAACAGACCAACTTGCATAAGAGCAAAACAATTTCATAACGCGAGATGTGACTTAACAGCAGATGTCAGCAGAACTTAAGTATAGGTTCAACTCAGTGACTATGGGTGCAAACTTCGCCAAAACCTCGGATACTATGAGGGGGAAATATTGTTCCATAACACCTGTTGATATTTAAACCGATACCTTCTTTATAAACTAGGCTGATATACCTGAAACGCAAAGATAAAAGTTGATATTTTGAGCCATATGGTGACGTTTTGTGTTGCTGACAGTTTGACAGTAGCCTAATTTGCCTACACCGCCCAACCATACGGTAACTCTGCTCCAACCCGACGGCATTTAAACCAACCTTCTGCCTCTACTGGAGATGCTGTGAGTGTTACTCACCTTGAAAGCTGTTCAGGAGTCTTTCTCCTCCGTCCGTCCTTCCCACGACCCTTCACCTTTACCTGATAGCTGCCGGGCGCTCCTCTTCAGGCTCACCGCTCCCTGGTCTCCACACGGTGCATGTGGTTGTCACTGGAACATCCACCGTGAAAACCTGTGGAGTCAAAATCTTCAGAGCACTACCGGAAAAGACTTTCAAAATAAAAGACAGTATTGATGTAAGCGTTTCGTTTCGTGGAGCAAAGTTGCCAGTTTTCTGCCTTAGATGTTTATTCTGTTTATCTCTGTTGATACATGTATTACTATGCAGGGCAACTAATGATTATTTTTTTATTGTGCTCCCAGGTGTAACTGTGCTGTTTTTTTTGCCTAGCCAACAATCCACTAACACAAATATACTAAACTTATAATGACAGGAAACAAAGACGTCAACATTGCGCTGAACGACCTGTTTTTGTCCTGCTTAATCTTTTAATTTGAAGTTAAACATTACAACAGTTGCGCATTGTTTTTTTACATCTCCGATAACTTGACTTCGCAGTTTGAATCATAAACTTTAGCTTTTCCTTTTGTCGTATGTGTTGAATAGTGCGCGCCTCTCAGGTAAATTAGTAATTTGCATACCGTGGACAAATTATTAACTCTTATAGTAACTGAATGTTTAAATCTAACAACTGAATTTCAAGATGTGCACTGAGGAAACAGTGTCACACAAACCAGTTCTGGCTTCTATCAACATGCATCTGCTTGACTGTGAGCAATGTAGGAAGTCATGCACCAAGGCACATTAATCATGTCCCACCCAGATCAGCTGTACTTGCCTTAAATGATGGTATTGTTTAACATTCAAGTGTATTTTTGCTGAAGCCTTTCTGTGAGTTTGAGGCAGAGAAATCATGTTGGAGCAAGCCAGAAACTATGTCTGGAGGGCAATGTTTTAAGAGAGCTGCCAAAAACGCAGTGTTAAGACAAAACATAGTTCCTGAAACCACAGTAGCCCTCTCGAGTTGGTAGGAATTTTTACAGCAACTACGAGTTAAAATGTACAGTGTGAACTGTGGGTTGACTTCGGTGAGGGTATTAAACTCATTCTTCTAACCTAATGTATTCCTTTATTTTTTAGGGAGGAAATCATCATAATAAATTACTGGATGGATTTCTGATGATGTAATGAAGAAATAACACCAATTCAAACGCCAGTGGAAACTATTTCAAAAAAATTTATTTAATAAGATAACATTAACATGTGACACAATATAAAGAAACTATAAACTTAGATTAAAAAACTTAATAAACTCAGCTAACACAGAGGACGTCTCTTTTTAACAAGCCCCACTGTATGATGTGGACATTGCTTTTGTCCTGTGCTGAACAGCACACCTGCATGCAGGACTTTTAAACATGGTAAAGTAAAAGACACAAAGTATAACATATAATCCACACTCAGTCTGAGAGTCGAATGTCTTTCAAATGTAAACATTTTCTTTTAACCACAGGAAAAAACATGCATTAAAACCCCTTTTATCATATACAGTCACATCTTTACCTTAACATGAACAAGTTCAAAGATGCGTGAGCTTTAACTCAATATTCATCTGAGCCCAAAGTCATTAGTTTTAATAACAGCGTGTGGAGGTTTTTGGTTACTTGAACGGTGGTATCGAGCTGGATCATTGTGCAGCCATAACTTGTTGAATTCCTTAATGAAGGGTTGCACCAGGTCTGGCTCCTCTGTGACAAGTATGTTCTCCATGTTGCTCTGCACTGCTGTCAGCGTCCAGTTGAGGGAACCGGTGATGAGCAGCTGGCTGTCCATCACTGCAAACTTATGATGCATGTACACAGAGCCCACATCACACCGCACACAGATCCCTGGGGAACAGAGTGTTACAAAATGATGTAAGATGCTTTGTGTTGAACAGACAAAAATACATGAAGTAGTGTATATACATGAAGTGTATTATGTTGGTACTTCTTAAAGTCCTAGGTGCTAATTTAATACGGGAACAAAATTTGTAAATGGGCAGTGCTGACACCTGTGGCCTGAGCACTGATAATATATTCTGCTGTTAATTAGTGCTCACTATACAGATATTCCAGTAAAAACCGTTTCCAAAAGTCATTTACCTCATTAAGAATGCTTACACTGTATTTCTGACTAATTTGATGTTATAAAAATATACATTTATAAAATAAAAATTCACAATACTGGAATCTGGTGTAAATACTAAACACAAAGTGATCTTTTCTGCAGAAATAAAAGCATTACTTTGGTCAGTTATTTGATTTCACATTACAGACCAGTACATTTTAGACTGAAGAACTAAAAACTAATCCAAGAGAGAAATTAGACATGCCAGTTGTCTCTTAAAAGGTTAAGTGCATACCCATTTAAAAGCGATTTAACAGAAATGTGTTTTTGTGAAGTAGGTTTTCTGAGCATTTCTCTTCCAACTAACGTGTCCTCCAGAAACCTTTAATTGCTCTGCGTGAATGGGTTGTTGGCTTTTTAAAGTATTTTTATTAAACCGTTCAAAGTGAAGATGGCCACAGGTGAAGGGAAACTATAAACGCAACTGGCAATAAAAATTCAATGTCTTTCCAGTTGTAACCCCAGGACACAGACAGTCCAGAAGATAATTTTCAGGGCCTGTGCACATTAGTGAATGTCTCGCTTATTGAGGGAAATGTGATGCACTTCCCCAACCAGTGACCACAGTGCAAAACACTTTGCTTTAGTGCCAGTCACATTTACAGGAGTTGATGATAAAATGTGTCTGCAGTACAATGACAACCAATATGGTAAAAAAACACCAGTCGCCCTTTGCATCAAAGAGCCTTGCAGCCAACAAACACACGAACTGAGAAACACTTAATGAAATTTGCTGTCTGGTTGCCAAATTCTTACTTACTTAATTCTAGCTTAACAATACACAGCAGGAGTAATTTATTAAATGCAGAGTGCTGAGGGAGAAAGTGAGACATTGTGGGTCAGACATGTGTCACAAAATGTTTCAGTGCTTTTAGAGCAAGATTACTCTGACTCACAGAAGCTTGTAGTGGCAACTTCCTCTCACCCAGACGGTTCCTATCATCTCTCTATTCACCACTAAGGAGCCCTGCGAGTCTTAATGATAGCAACACTGGTAGTCCAAGAGCACAGAGTGAGCACCTTTTGTTGACTAAGATCCTAGTCATCCTTCCCGTATTTCAAGAGGAGTGTGTCCATAATACTATCTTTACAAATGTTAGTGTGACTCTTTTATATAAATAATATCTCTATGAGGGCTAAATATGACTCCCTTATGTGAGTATTTTGTTACTTAGTTTGTTACAGAATTGTTTGGTAGATGAAGACATATACTTCACAGTCATTTACATATAAAAGAAATCTGTTTCACTTACCAGCTTTGCGAAGGACCCCTGTCTGGGAGCCAGTGATGGCAGTATAGTCTTTGTCAGTGAGGACTCGGATGGTAACACCCTTGTGATGAAGGGCTAGTACAGCCCTGCAGAGATCCATGTTCGAAAAGGCAAAAACACACAAGTCCAGGGAGCAGGAAGCAGACATAATGTGGCGAAGAAGACGGGAGAAAGAGGTCTCTATACCATGAGGCAACGAGCAGAAACAGGAGCTGGAAGAGCAGAAAACAAGAAAGACATAACAGTATTCTATAGTAAAGTATTATTCATGCTTCCTTTTTTGTGTGCATTACATCTGTCTCTTTGGAAACAGCTCGAGTAGGCAAAAAATGCTGTTGTTCATACTTTTATTTGATCAAAGTTTGGTTTTAAGGTAACAGGTTGCTCCTGCAGTGGGAACAAACTAAATCCACTGAAAGCAACTAAGGGCTCTGATTTTCTTTGTGGCCATTATCACAACATACTGTACAGAAAAATAGAGGAAATCCTATTGCTTCCTTTTACTCAATATGGTCATTGTGTCTCACTTACTAAGGTGAACAGGGAGTAAAGATGTGCTCCACACAGGCGATCTCTGAGGGGAAGAAGAGGACCTCATTGAGGATTCTTCTTGTCCTGAGGCGACGGAGGAGCCGGATGAGCAGCTCCAGACTGACAGAGAGAGTCACCACCCCGAGGACGACCACCCTCATCCTCCACATCACTGACATCTTTCAGATAACAAAATTACCAAACATGTAGTACAATGCACACTTTTATGTCTTTATATATGAACATATAATGTTAGGTTTTGACTTTTTTCTTACATTATTCTGGTAATTTTGATAGAGGTTTCATTTTATATTATGAGATGAATTTTGGATTTGAATCTTTAAAAAACCAATTTGAGAAAATATTACAAGCATTCATCACCATTTTCTGATATATTTTATACAAGAATTATTAAGTGAGTTGAGAAAATAATAAGTGGATGATTCAGAGATTACAATGATCATTATTTGGAGCTATGGTATTATGTACATTCAGTGGACACTTTATTAGGGAAATGTGTCACTTAATTTCAGTGCTTATTACTGAGGTCACTGGGTTGAACTGGATTACAATTTGAGAGGGGTAATTTCCATTTACACACTTGACTGGGCCAAAATATTTGAAATATCACAACTTTAAATAACTCAGTGCTAAAATATAGAATATAATAAACACCTATATAACTATTATATACAGAAATACAAAACATCTTCTCTCTCTCCTTAACGTCTTGTTATAGTCATGTCTACAAATTGCACACATACAACATGCTGTACACTACGTTTATAGATTTACAACACATTGCTCATTTTCTTTTGTTATTAGCCGAGGGATACACCACATAAACATCTAGAAGTTCAAAATTAACTTTTTAAGGAATGAATCTTCTTCTTTCTCTGCTGTGAGCAGAACAATTCACTTAATTGGCTAAACAAGCTAATCTAACAAACACAGCTCTGCTGAACTAACTGTACGAGTTTAGTCTTGACTACACGAGTTTCTTGTCAACCACAACGACACCAAACACACACTCGGGGGAAAAAAATAAAGACAGATGCGTTTTAAACTCACTTAGCCTGACAATATCAGGAGCAACTTCTTAACGTTAGCACAGTGTCGGAGGAGTCGTCCAAACATTGAACACCGGAGCATTTAACGACTCACCTCACCGAGCTTCTGTCGCCACCACGCGGGCTGACTCAGACAGCGTTTCGCCACTGCCAATCACTGCAACTGACATGTCAGAGAGCCAATCAACGTCCGTGAATCGAATGCTATCCTCCAATCATTTAACGCGAACAGTTGGCGTGACTGGGTTTTCCGGAAGCCTTTCCCTTGTTAGCGCGTCGTGTAATTTCTACAACTGAAGGTAAACAACACCAACTTTTACATCAAACCAATTAACAACCAAGACACGTGGAATAGCTACAGCTAGTTGAGATACAATCAAACACGTTCTCTTACTGGAGGCCATGTATCTTGTGTTTTTATCGTAAGACGGTGAACTGGAGATTAACAATAAACATGCTAACTAACGTTAGCATGCTAATTTGTTTTCTCTTTGATGGCACATGCTCTCCTTGATAAAGCTGACTGATTTTTGTCTATGTCACACACAGACTTGATTCACTTTGTGTGCAATGGGTCGCCGAAAGTCCAAAAGAAAGCCTCCCCCAAAAAAGAAGATGACAGGAGATCTGGAAACACAGTTCACCTGTCCGTTTTGCAACCACGAGAAGTCATGTGATGTGAAAATGTAATTCACCAAACGGTTCCAGTCCCAGCAGATCAGACGTTTTATTCGTTCACTTCATTGATGATCGTTGCCATATTTTCTTTTGCTTTTTCTGTCAACAGGGAGAGAAGCAGAAATACTGGGATAATATCATGCACAGTCTGTTTGGAGGAGTTCCAGACACCTATAACCTGTATCCTTATTCCCCACATGGATTTTAGATTACATCCCTGTTTGTTACACAACAACAGTGATAGAACTGCTAAACAGTAACATTATATGTCAATATCTCATCATTTCTATAGATAAAGAATTTAGCATGAGTGTGTTTGGGAGATGGGGAATAATAAGATACAGAACAGTATAAACTACTTGCTTGCTTTTGGGGGAGAATTCATTCAGGTTTCATGCTCGGGAAGTTTTTACAGTTTATGTCTTGACACTGTAATGTGCAAAAATAATCACAGATTCTCGATGTGTAGTTTTTCTTGTATCCTGGGTCCTTTGTGTTCATCTTTGGGAAACCATGCAGCACACTGACCAAAGAAAGATCAAAAAGGTCACTCACACCTGACGCTATTCAGCCGTCGACTATAACATGAAGTTCCTACATTGTCAAACATTTTTGTTGTCATTGAACAGCTGCAGGCCCCATGAGACCCTTGAGTCATCAGACAGGTTGCTGTGTGATGAATAGTACAATTTATTGTCAGCATTTTGCGAAACATAAAAGAAACATTGATTTACATGTGGTAGTGGAGTAGAAGCTAGCTTGGGAAGGAAGGGTAGGACTTTGGCTGTCTAATAACAGTAATTGCTTGATTGTACTTCTGATAAATGACATACAGATTCAGAATGTGATTACTTCCTGGGATTACTGCTCACCCTTAGTGTAATAACAAAGAGACAGCTTTCCTGGGTTACTTTTCCCCATGTATTGATTTTTAATATTCATGTCATCCTGCTTTAATCTAAACTTTTCTACTTAAGCAACAGAATCCTGTTTATCCTTAACCCTTTCCTTTTCAGATCTGTCAGAGCCAGTTGATGTGTACAGTGATTGGATAGATGCCTGTGAAGCAGCCAATCAGTAGTTTTCGGGGAGCTGTTGATGATGTGGCCCGTGGGCCTTGGGAATCAAGCTGGTCAGAGGACATTGATGAAATGTTCATCCTTCACAGGTCTTTGTACAGTCACTTGAATTTACAGCTGTGTGAACAGCTGTCTCACTTACCGTATGAGGTGTTCAGCATGAGAGGGTCTGAATTGTTCCTGTTCCTGAATTTCAACTTAAAACTATAGTCCTGAGATTTTTTTTTTTGATAATTTATTTGCAGTTTACCCTGATTTATTCTAATACATCGAGCTTTCAGTTTGTATTTTTTTTGGTCTTTAAATAGAAGTAGATATTGTAGGTTGTGAAATGTGTCCTTTTAAATAGTTTTTTATTTGGTAGTTTTTTTTAGCTGTGCAAATACACTTTCATACAGGAGCCTTTTGAGCAGAAAGACTAGTAAGCAAATGATCTTGGTATTTTAAAATCAATAAAAAGTATAATCTCTCTGGTTAGTGTGTGTGTGTGTGTGTGTGTGTGTGTGTGTGTGTGTGTGTGTGTGTGTGTGTGTGTGTGTGTGTGTGTGT
>JAUYWH010000001.1:13875369-13890969 GCA_034779795.1 Ctenopoma multispine
TTTCTTTCTTTCTTTCTTTCTTTCTTTCTTTCTTTCTTTCTTTCTTTCTTTCTTTCTTTCTTTCTTTCTTTCTTTACCCCTCTCTTCTTCAGTCCCACACAGTATGTGACGTGTAGATTGAGGACATTGCCCCGAAGAGACAGACTCATATTTTACCCTGTAACATTTAAGTATAGTGTCTCTCCATTTGATTTCAGGCAAAATCCAAAAGAAAACAAAACTTAATTGTTAATATAATGTTTTACTATGTTGCATTCAAAATGGACAGTTTAAAAAAAAAATCATTCAAGCACAATTAGAGTTCTCAATTCTTCTTCTTTGCTAAGAAATGGCGCCTACACCACTAATGGCTTGGTTGGAGATGTGTTTTTTAGAAGGAGCTGTTAATGTACCCTCAGGATGCGAGCCTGAAGCAGAGCTCACTTTATTCTAGCTCCAGATGACTTAAGACACTTCATCTGATTTCAGTCTATAACAGACTTTAATGATTAAAATAAATGAATTTCCTTTAATATGTTCCTCCACATATGTTTTTTTTTTAAGATAAACATGTACCATATGCTTGTACACATGTTTCTACCACATTCATTTATGTTTGTCCGCTTAAGAAATTAATGTTACAGTAATGACAAAACAACTGTCTCCAAATAATGGCTTTGGATGTCTAACGTATCACATAACGATGACAAAACAGCAGCATTTATAATTAAAAGCTCATTTGTTCGGTATGCTCAAATTTAGACAAACATTGTATGAATCATCAGAATGAATTCCTTGTTCACCTGTGACTGAGTAAATGCAGCATGCTCACAGTAGTGACATGACATATTATAATTGATCTTGTTTTCTCAGTGTGTAGCTTTGAGGGAGAATTACTCATGTCCAAACCACTGATTTAACAGTCACAGGCCATTAGAATAACACACGTAAATTATTAAATTGAGTGGTTTTGCACTCTGAGGCAGAACTTTAAAATGTCAGTGATTCATACTCTAATTGGAGTGGAAGGATGTTTATGTTGCTCAGTAGTCAGTTTGTAGGACTGGGAACGGGGAAGCTGGCAATCAGGATGGAGAAAACGTGTGTGTGTGTGTACGTCAGTGTTAACAAGAGAGACAAATAGGACACACAAATAGGAACAGAGAGAGAGAGGGAGAGAAGCAGGTGCATCACTAATGGCTTTTTAAAAAGGTTACAGCATAGAGCTCTTCTTTTCTAATGGGGCTCCGGCTGAGCTTGAGAAGCAATTTCCGGAAAAGATAATGTTGTCGAGAGAGTGCAGAGAGTTCTGTGTGTGTGTGTGTGTGTGTGTGTGTGTGTGTGTGTGTGGGTGTGTGTGTGTGGGTGTGTGTGTGTCTTGTCGTTAGCAAGACTGACAAACACAAGCTCAAAAGAACACAAAGAGGGGGTGGGGAGAGATTGGGGCAATTGAGAGAGAAAGAATGAGCATGAGAGAGGGAAAGAGAAATTGCCTGTGTCTACATTTCAAAGTAATTGTGCCATTACATTACATTTATTAGCTTGATGACTAATGCCTAATGTGGGCCAGCAGAGGTCTCAAGTGGAAAACATTTTAAAATGCTCTTTCAATTTTAGCATATTTTTACATTCCTAATGTGCCATTTGATTTCACAAACATTAATCCTGCTGAATTCTGAAAGGCTCTGTTTGTTCTCTTCATTCTGGGTTAAACATGGTAAACACTGCCATCCTGTGATCAGAGCGATATACTACACTACACTTTTCTTACTTAATAACACATTTCTAGGATTTCAAGGAATAAATCCACAGTGTCTTACCATTTTGAATGTTGCACAGTATGCATTTCAGATTTCCATCCCTGATTTCCACCTCTAACTGCACATGTTCCCTCCTGATAAAAAACTGAGTCATAGTGTTGTCTACAGAATATTTATGCCCGTTACATTTTGCATCCATTCTGCAT
Organism: Ctenopoma multispine; assembly: GCA_034779795.1. NCBI lineage: Eukaryota > Metazoa > Chordata > Actinopteri > Anabantiformes > Anabantidae > Ctenopoma > Ctenopoma multispine. Next base: position 13,877,315 of record JAUYWH010000001.1, read on the forward strand.
CCATGACCTTTGCCAAGCTGACCACTAAGGGGCACTACTTTCTCACCAGAACAGTATATACTACATGCTCATCCCAGAGTGTTTAATCTGAGACAGAGATAAAATTATCTACGCTCAAAATGACAGTATGCATCCTTTATCTGTTGATTTTTTCAAATGCTGTTGACAGATATAATTCTCTCATCTGCAAAAAATGTAAACAAATTGTGGATGGTGGTGAAACAGCACCTGAGAAAACAACACTAACCACACCATGGAAAAAAAATATTGTTGTTAATTGGCAATCCAACGTTGCAGGTCCTGTGAGTTAAAAAATAGCAAGGTGCCGCAGGTTTCTTGTGAACAAACTGCAAAAACAGTGTGTATGTGTGTAAAAATGAGAATGCAAAATGCTAATATCTAAAGTACCTAAGAAATTACACACTGTGAAGCCACCTGTCCCTAACACTATGGTGGTCACAATAGAAAAAGCTCATGTAAAAATAACAAAATCAACAATGATTCAATTTGCTTCAGTGCCATGTTAATGCCATGTCTCAGTGGTGCATTGGTAATGTTAGTAACATATGTTACTATTATTGTGAGTCTCTACTATGTCTACAGCGAACACATGTCACTCTTAATCTGACTGAAATTCTCTTAATCTTTTAAAGCTAAAAAAACTTCAAAATGTTTCCTAATACTTACACTTAAAATGTTGATGCATTCTATGTGTCAGTGATTTTGAATGACAGTCTGAGGCTAACTGAACTACATGGACATCTTATGGTCAATCATAGTCTATAAATCATGTTTCCTGACTATTAACAGAAGTCAAGTGTTTATAGTTGGGGTAATAAGTAAGTCTTCTCCTTTGTAAGTCACTTTGGATAAAAGCGTCTGCCAAGTAAAGTAAAGTAAAGTAAAGTAAAGAAATAAGACACATTTAAGCAGTCACTCCTGGTAGACATTTATTGTGGTATGGTCATTAGCCCATATAAACAATATTTGTGCAAGAGCTGCAGAGACAGCATATTTGTTACTGCAGTACAGATATCACAGTTGAATGTTAGATTGTTTGTTTGTTTTTTGATATTACAGAACTGATTGGACTCAACCCCTTAAACCACTATCAGAAAAAAGAAGGGTTTTCCGTAGCTTAACAGCAAAGATATGTTTTTATTTCAGTGTGTGAATTTAAGCGTATCAAAAGAATATTACAATTCAGGCAACAGTCTGTGGTAATTGCAATTTATTTTGGTAAATAAATACAAAACAGAGACATTTTAACATGAAAATAACATTATTGAGACAGTTATGTTGTTCTCTACCTCTTCAGTTGTTTACAAAAAATTCAGACTGAAAAGATTTACTATAGGTAATCTAAGAGCCATAATGAGCACCTTCTGCTATAACAGGCATTGGGACGCCTCGGCAGGGGTCCTTTGAAGGCCTGCAGTTACACACAAGCACAAGTGTGTAATTATAGCAGGTACCATTGACAGTTTAACTTAAGAAACAAATTAACAGTTATGCTGCCATACAATGTGCTCATTATAAACACACACACAAATCCCAAAAAGCACACACGCACACATACACACATTTGATAAAACCATAGCAATGTCTTCTTTATATAACTCATTTCATACTCTCTGACTAGTATAACCTGCCTGACGTGTCTTTTTGAGCTGAGCAGAACCAAAGCAACTTGTGAGCCAAACGCAGCCACTCTGTCCTGTTAGATTTCGCACACGCTCCTCCGCTACGCTACATTCCTGCTTTACATCAGGCCACCTCTCATGTTCCTCCTAGTCAGCTTCAGGTAGCTTCACATAATTCACACAATTTAAACATAATGATAATGTTGTATATACTGTGCAAAGAAACCTATATACTGTACAAAACTTTACAAAACTCAGAGATCGTAATCTCTGTGTTATACACTGGTCTGTGCCAGTGGATTTAAAGTCGGTGTGAGCAAATGATTGAGACAGAAGCAGGTAAACAGGGAAAACCAGACATGACAGATGCATAAACAGCAGTAAATTGATGTTATTACCACTCATTCATCTTGGAAACACAAGCTGCGTGTGACATGAATGTATGAGACATCAGATCGGTGACCTGTATTTTATAGAACCCGGCACTGACAAAGAACACCATAATATGCTGTAAGTCAAATGATAAAACTAATGTTTTACAGCATGGACATAGAACCTACAGACATTTATAACACAGACACACCTGAACATTGAGTACACAAAAGGTGTTCTGAGCGTTGGTGTAAATGCAGTTCAGTTCAGTATAATGAATTAAGTGATGAATGTGGTGTCACAAGCACGGCTCTAGAGTGTAAAAATCTCTCTTCTATCACTTCACACAATACAGCAAGAGATTAAACTCATATCTCCAAAACAAATAATATACAACACAGTTTACTGAGCATTGATTCATCTGTGCTATAATTTACATAAGTGCTTTCCACTTTGAGAGCACTTTGTTTTTGAGGACAGAAAAAAAAAATTCTGTGCCATAATACTTGACCTGCATTTTGATAACATAAAAGTTTTTTGTTTTTAATGTTGTTCTATGTGTTTTGTTTGTCCTGAGTGTCCTGAGGATGATCCACGTGTGATTGGGATTCTCTTCCATCCCCAAACCCTCAGTTTTTTGATCAAGTTTCACCAATCAGAAGTTTTTGTGTTGAAAAGAAAAAAGGAAATAGAACACAGTATTGCTTCAACAGCTCTGGCTTTGGTGAGTCTTTTATTGGGTCTTTTACACCCAAAAGAAAATGGAGGCCTTCTTGGAGGATAAACAGGACAGAACAGAAAAGGTAGGTTAGGTCTCCATCTCCTGTTGGTCCTTAGTGTATGACAGGTTTCAGCTGGACTCGCCATGTGCACATGTCTCTGTCCTGTCTCCTGTGATCACTGGACAGTCACACCTGGGTTGATTTGACTCGTCGGAGAGGATGCCGTCCTTCGGGGTGGGCGGGGCAGGGAAGGGGGCATTCAGAGGGCAGGTCTAGACTGCGCTGGTGAGGCAATGCCGTGAGGGGAGGAGCACATCGGGAGGGGTGGGAGACAGGATTGGCTGATGGTCATGTGATCTCAGAATACGGTAGCCCTGGAGCCTAGCAGTAAGGTTAGAGAGAAGTTTATGAGACATAGCCAGCCAGGGAAGGGAAGAATATAAAATATTTGCAAACATTTGGAAGGTTAAAACCAGAGGGAACAGAGCAGATAAACACGACTGGACTGAGACAGTAAGAGAAAAGAATGCATAATGAGATGTCTAGACAAGAAAAATGGTGCACAAAAGAGACCTCAGAAAGAAAAAGGCATCGAGGAAACTTCCTCAGAAGAGACAGCTTAGGTTATCAGAGAGGGAAAAAAAGAGTAAATAATAAGCACTTAATAAGTATTTGCCTTGCTAAAACCCAGGGCTGGACTGATGATCTGGCACAATAGGCATTATCCTGGCAGGCTGATGGAATTATGATATTTTTTTACATATTATGTATATTTCTGACTGCATCAGTCCCAATGGTTCATTTTCTGTACTGACACTGTGATGGCCCAATCATATCTTTTGCCCTTCAAATCTCTCTATTTTTGTAGCTAGTAATGCAATCGTAAGTTAGCTTTGTCAATAAACAGTGAGTGACTACACTGATTGTCCTGCACTGGTACTCTTTTAGACGACATGTACTTCTTTGGCAAACAGCACATAGCACATCCCATATTTAAGTGGATGGTCTGCAGTGATGGTGTCTGACAGATGATGGTGGGCCCCCTGGGCCAAAAAGGCCAGGGAAAATTTTTTGATCCAGCACAGCCCTGCCAAATCCTCTCAATATAAAAAACACATATACATTTATTGCGTTCAATTGATTATTCTGAAAACGATTTGTTCCCCACCCCTTACCTGGAGGCCACTTAACTTTTCGAGTGGACTCTCTACACGGGGCAAGCTAAGGAGTGGGACCCCGATGGATGGCTCTGGACGCTGTGGGGGTGGAGGAGTTGGCAATGCTGTCTGGGTTGGGTGGAAGTTGTTGATCACACATGACACCTGATGGTGAGCAGAGAAAAAAAGAAAGGAGAGAGAGAAGAGGAGAGATTTGCTCCACTGCACTAGAGATAAATGATTTTCCAGTATGAGGAATGCAAGAGTATGAGTGCACATTGAAACAAAGAAGATACTGAATAAGAACACTAACAGTACAAGAGGGCAAGAGATAAAAAAGATAAAAGGGGGAAGAAAATAATTATTGCATGCTTCAGAAGGAAGCTATAATATTAGAGATGAACCACAGGCAGCACTTTGATCTTTAAAGTTAACACTGTTCCTAGAAATTTTGTCTTTAAAATTGATTTAGGCTAAAAGGTCCAAGACCAATTGACGCAATTTGAATGCACCCTCAGGTCAATTCATCTACATTCATAAGTGTATACTCTTTGTCTGTGTGTCCTCTCCACACTATATGTAAGACTCATTATCTTCCACCTTGCTTTAATCATTAGTCCTTTCTCCCACCATTTATCCTACTACCTATGTCTCTCTACCTTTTGTCACCCACGTACCACTATCCTCTCCTCTCACACATCTTTTCTGACCCCTAAAATTTTATCCATCTCTTTTTCTCTCACCAAGAAAGCAGCGATGGCCCCTCCGGTAACAAACCCGGCTAGGACATCATTCCAGTGGTTTCTGTGTTCGGTCACCCTCACCACTCCCACTAGCACAGCAAAAGACAAGAGGACCAGGCAAATGGTGGGTTTGGTCAGGCGAGTCCCTTTGGTCCTGAACACCAGGGTCACATACATCTGGAGACACAAATATGACAGAAATAACAAATGTAGTGTTGTTTGTTAATGTTGAACTAAGCGTTGTATCCACAGGTCGTTGGTGAGCCAGTGGAGATCATTCAAACTGTGCTACAGCTTCCAGAGCTTAATAGGTCGAACAGCTTGAATATTCCACAAGGGGCCGCACTCTGCAGTGATTTTAAAGCTGCTGAGTGGTCTGGTGAGGCACAAAAGAAAACACCATAAAGCACTGCCATGATTAGTTTAATGCTTCTAAAACATGACAGGAACGTGGCACTGCAATTAAAAAGAGAACAAAGGCTTTTTGTTAGCAGTACCTAAATCATTACTAAATATTTCAACCAGCAAAGTGTGTTAAGATAAATTCTATTATGTTTATTTTACTGGCTTGTAACTGAACTAAAAGCATTAGTAAATGCTGTATTAACTATTAATATATGCCTTACTTACAGTGTATAAACCTATATTCTCTACTTAATGACTGCATAAAGTAATATGTACATAACTATATCATTTGTATGGTACCTATTGATCCATAGTGTCTTATCATATATAGTAAACTGTTTGTCCATCAAGCATTGTTTGTATTTTCACCATCAGCTGATACAAATTCATACATGGGCAATAAATCTGATGCTGATTTAGATTCAGATTCTAATAAAAGGTGCTTCATCATAAAATATTAGTAACTAGTTACATCCATTATTTCACATATGCATTAGTAAAATTTGTCTACTGGTGTCATTTCCGTTTTCTCTTGTCCAATACCACAGTCAGACATCTATATAAACTGTACACCACATACAGTACATCATATTCCATAATTACTCTATCTCTCTTTTTTCAACCATCTTCCCAAAAAAGTTTCCTACCACTGTGTAGATGGCTGAATAAAAGCTGAGTGCTGCATCTTTGGAAGGGAAAGATTTGCGTGCGGACGCCACAAGGTAAGGATTTCCCGTGCAGGCTCGGCGCTCTGCGATGTACTGCAGTGGTGACTGACAGCCCAGAGCTGTGTAGTTTGGTTTGCAGGCAGACAGGAAATGAGGCGTCTGGTTTCCTGTAACCACTTGACCAGCATTGGCAAAGATAGTGGTGGTGAAGAGGCCGAAGGAGTAGACACCTGTGTGAAAACGAGAGATAAAGTGAGAAAGAGGGAGTGTGTGCATAATGTAAAGTCAGTCACTTTCACTGAGTGGGAATTTCAAGAGTCACAAACAAGCACTCAATGGAAATTAAATGGTTACGCTGACTGCTATCTGTGTGGGAGTGAAAGGCCAGCCAGACGTAGCCTTTGCTTTTATGCTTCATAACTTCAGTCCATCACTTTAAAAGATTCATAACTTTGATAAATACAGGCTACAGAGATGATCAAAAAGATCATAGAACGTCAACAGAACAGGACATGAAGAGAAGGGCAAAGGAAATTAGTCCACAAGAGACCCAAACTAATGACAAGGGTTCTTTCTGCTCAGGCCACATACTTTATGACACAGAAACACTAGTGTAAGTCTTGGACCCCCATTACTGACCCAAAAACCGTACGATCCTACGTAGAAGGGGGTTGAAATAGCAGCAGTCAGCAGTCACTATGGTCTTCTCCTGAGCTCCCTCTGTCTTCACAAAGAAACTGGTCACTTCTCCGATTAGAATCTGAGTCGCAGAAAGAAAGACATAAACCACAAGCTAGAACAGGAAGCATAAACAGAAGGTTAAACGGTTCAGGTTACGAATCAACCATCTTCACTGATTATTCTTTCATATAATAAATTCAGACAGTATTGCCTCCCATTAATGCTCAACGGTGGGAGTGTATTGGCCTCAAAGTCTAATGGACTCCCTTTTTTTCTTTTTCTTGACCTTTCTGAAGCTCCATAAAACAATGACTATGCCTTGATTAATAATATCATGTAGGTTAAGCTCCAAAGTGAATACTGGATTTTTTTTAAATACTGTTAATTTAAACACATGCTATTTGATGAAACACTTAGAATATAAAACAATATATTAGCTAAAGTTCATCAGCAGAGCATTGATCTCTTTTAACAGGAATAAAGGACTAAACACCATGTAACAGATGAGCTGTGGTGCTTCTGTGCCAGAATAACTGTCTATTTCGGGGAAAGACCTTTGGGATCCCTTAAGAGGCAATTTGAAGATATGATGACTTGATGAGTAAATACTTCAAAGTAAATTCTCACTCAACTCATGAACACTGCTGATCACATGTAGTGATTTTATGAACAGACCATTGTCATAAACAAATCTCCAAAAACCACGAATTTTGATGAAACATTGGTAGTAAATTAACATGAAAGATCTTCTAATTTGTACATATCCATACACCACACCTGCTGTGAAACTCACAACTACCTTACAGTATATTAGCAATACTCCAAATGTAACTGTGCTCAGTCAAACTGATTTCAGACAATGTCAAGTTAAGATAAGACTGGGCACACATTTATTTGACTTTGCTTTATTTATTTCTGCAGGAACATTTGAGCTAATGGTCATCCATAAATCATTATTCTTGGAGCTGGTGGAGGTTTGGTACCTTGCTGCGGGCACTTTGGCAGAGCTGGTGGGCACCAAAGATTAAACAGCTGCATTATATGTAGCACATTTTTACCTCTAAGCTGCTTAAGAATCACATCACCCACTGGCCATGATGAATGATTTCATTCTCCCACCAAATATACGTACAACTAAATCACTGTCACACGTCTTAAGAATCACTATACAGTTTGAATGGCTTTCAGATACGCATGTATGTTAAGGTTATATCACTGCGCATGCCAGCAGTAGTGTTTAGTATGTTGAATTGTTACTCTGGAATTATGTGTGTGCATTGATGCTAAAATACTAACAACAGTTGACGGAAATCAGCTCCTGTCATGCCACGGAGACAGAGATGCTAAATTAGTGCATCATGGTTACATATGCTGTTGATACACTGAACACTTCACTGAACTGTCAAACAGCTTGTTTATATGTAAATGGGCCGCTCAAACCTATTGAGCCCTTTGCAGGTTTTCTCTGTGCTCATTATATAAAACCATGAAAAGTCCCAAACCATCAGAAGTATCTTTACAGTGTTCCCAGAAAAAGTAAACTATTTAGATTAATTCTGACATAAGACTGATGTGTGCTCTCATCTTAGCTTAGTAGTAAGTGTTCTGAATAGACTTTGGTGTCGTAATGTATGTCGAGGATTTGTTTGTGTGAAATGAGTGTGAAGGAGAAAAAGAGGATCTGACAGCAGCCACTGATCATGATCAGCTAGCAGTCAAAGGGCAGAAGCAAAAGAGACTTGTAAATGGACTTGTTGGCAATCAATCACAGTGAAACTGTGATTATTGATTAAAGAAAAGACCATACAGTTATTTCTTATCTACATTCATTCATAACATTATAGTCTTGTCCTCCTCCTGCTTCTTATTGTGAGCAAACAGCCCCCTCTTCCTCCCCATTAGGGAAAGTGGTTGTATCCACTTGTCCATCATTCGCTCAGTTGCCTTTTTCAGCCACTCCCAATCTAATGATTATGATGGACTCCCACTGAGTTGTTCCCCCACAGACATGCATTCAAAAGTATTTAGTGTCAGCACTAATCCCTTTTTATAATGATATAACTGCACCTGCTTTAATCACAATAAAACGGCTGTAAAAGAAAGAAATATAAAATGTACTGATAGAGCAGTGCTTTGAAGTAACCCTGGTTTTCTCTAGCAGCCTGTAATTGTATCTGTATATTAATCAATATTCATGCACAGAACACCCAAAAACTAAAATGTTTTACTAAATGCAGGTATAAAATATGCAGATATTCAACAGATGTTTTTAGTGAAACACTGTGGTTAATTTGATATCAAAGTAATAATCAGAGTGCTGAATGGACTGGAAGCTCATTTTCTGCACCTGGTACTGACAATTTTCTGCTGAACTAATGCCCTGAATTCATCTTGTTCGCACACACTTCTACACTTCTGAGCCATCTTAATAACGACACCATAAAACCTCAATGAGCAGATTTGAGTAGATGTTGAGTTTATGGCTTTGTAAACATCTCTAGACTATTACATGTCAATTACTTTGTTTCTCATCTGTTCTTGAATTTTTTTCATCGCCATATTTTGGCGATTTGTTTTATTTTATATAGTCAGAGAGATAAAGAAAGCACTCAGCTAGTCAGAGAAGATGGCATCATTACAATACAGAGAAACGTTTGTATGTAAACACCTGAAAACTGGGAGAAAGTCAGGAAATGAGAAGAACAGGAGGTGATAAAATGCTATGGGTGAGAACAGAAAACGAGGAGTTGAAAAGGCCAAAAAGAGAATATGAAGAGAAAGATGAAGACAAACTTCCGTCTTCTTCTGCCTCAGAGCGCAAAGATCACATGGCCTTTTGTTGAGAAAGTAAGTGCATGTGTTGTTCAACCTTTCAACTCTGACAATTTTATACTAGCACTGTAGATAAACTGAAAGGATTTCTGTGGGAATAGTGAGGCCAAGGAAATCACACGTGAACACATTTGTAGGAGAGTGAAATTCCCGAGGTTGAGCTGCTCTTAACTGGCTTTCTTTGATCTTGCACTTATTCTGACGGTTGATTGTAGGATTTCCTTTTATTTTTGTGTGTGTGACTGTGTGTACGTGAGCAAGTTTTATTTCACAAACACTGACAATTAGGATCAAAAGTAGAAAACACAAAAGATGAAAAGGTGATCACAGAACGTGTCAAAGAAATAATCAGTTGAAAAGCAAATTTTCAGACAATGCAGGAAGAGGTATCTCATCATGAGTTTTGACGCTACTGAGAGGAACTGTAAACTGGTGTTTTTTAACAATACAATTCTGGATGTTCAGTCAACCATCACTTCCAATTTTGCAGGTCCACCAAAAAGAAATACACAATGTGGCTAAAAAAATCAAGCAATCACATACTGTACAAAGAGACATATTGAAGTTCACCACACAAACAAAGGTGAAGGCCATTTCAGAAATTATTCAGACCCATTGCTTTTAGTTCACTTAAACTTAATTTAAAATGAAAAGAAAATGACATGTTGTCCATCAATATCACAATTCCAGACAAAATTTCTACAATATACATCATACATACAGTTTTTCTACATTTATCTCAATGCATGCTCAATAATCCAGGTAAGGAAATCTTAGAAAGTTTATTCTGTTCATCTGGCCTAATCACCGAAACTAGTACCACTGACTAACGATGGCCTGTGTCATCAATGAAATGTTCTAAAAAATAAAAGCTTAAAGAGCTGAATACCTTTTATAGGCACTGTACCCATTATGTACAATGACTAATACCAAAGGACAGGAACAAGTGATTTAGCATCAAATGCCTGTATGACGTCAAAAATGTATAAAAAGAAATTTGAGCTTAGGGAGAGCGCTGTGAATTTATGCTAACGTATCAGTGCATTTTTTACATTTACATTTTGTGTTTGTAATTTCAGACTTATCATTAACACCTCTGGATACTGTGAGAAAATATGAAATTAAGCTACACATTTACACCGTGAACATTTATGCAGTGAATAATATTTATTTCAGTGTCAAATCTTTGTGTTTACGTATCTATACGATGTGTGTTTCCGTGGAATTCCTTGACACTTATCCACCTTCTGAAAATAATGGAATACCGAATGATAGCAGCTTTTTTGTCGCTATTGTGAGAAAAAAAAGCCCACAAGAACCTTTCTAAAGATTACATCAAGTCTACATAAAGCTGCTGTAAATATCACATGATATCTGTTGACACTGCAAGCCCAGTGCTCTACTTTAAACACACAGACACACACACACACACACACACACACACACACACACACACACACACACACACACACACCGGCAGCCCTCTCGCACACCAGTGATGGTAACCATGACAATGTAGCTGCTTCAGCTTCATCATCACCCACACTCTCTCCATCCATCTCGTTCTCTCTGTCTTATCCTGCTTTTATTCTGTGTTTCGTTCATGGCCAGGCAGCTTTCCCAGGTCTTTGTGGAGGAGAAACTAGGCTACCAGAAAATCTCAGTTTTTTTTCAGTTTATTTCTATCATTATTTTTTCTGTTACAAATATAAATTTCCTTTATTGATTTCTTCTTGCTCTCTATCCGCACTCACACGTCAAATCCTGTTTAGACTCAGTAAGGTTTTAACTGTGATTTGAGGTATGACCCTATTTCTTCTCCTTTCTCATCTCCACTGCTTTCAGCCCATTTATTTCCTTGCTCTGCATTTTCCTCTTTTACCATGAGTCTCTTCTTCTCTGCCTGCTTTCTCCCCATCTCTACCTCCACCTCCTCATGTTCTCTTTTTTCTTCTCAAAGTTGTGTTATTTCTCTCTACTTCCCATTAAGAACATACAGAGGGATCCTGGATCAGTGTGGGTAGAGACATTGCAGCTAATCTACCAGAGTTAGACTGTGAGTGTATTGCTGGATTAAGGTTCTCAGCTGTGGGTTAGAGACGTCTTACAGGCTACCACAGTTGGAGGGGATAGCTGGTCAGGCATGTCAACATGGGGGCTGCACGGCCTGTTGTCTTCATCTCTCAATCCTCTAACCACTGTGATTGGCAGGGACAGGATAAAGCTGTGATAATCCTTTATTATCCCTGCCATTTTTTTTTTTCACTGCTCTGTCTCATACAGTAAGCACGACTGCTGACGCACTCATCTGTCTGTCTGCTTCTCTCTGTCTCCAACTTTCTCTCACACACACAAACACATAGGAAGAGACAGACATGGCTGGACACAGAGACAGTGATAGCTGAGCAGATTATGTATGTTTTGTGAGGATGAATATTAAACAAGCTTATAATATTAATGATACACCTATGTCAGCAATCATGAGAGTCATGTTTTCAGATCTCCCATTTCAATTTAAACGACCTAAGAACAAGTAAAATCTTTAAACCTATCATGGTTTCATTATCTTCATTTCCTCTTACTAACCTCTCCTTTCCCTCGCCTTTTAAGAGCTGTCCTTGCTACATACAGTTCCCATATCACCTGATCTCCACCTGTCACGTGTCTACTAATCAGCTCTGAAAGTACAGGCTACCAGCTGTTTCTGCTTTGTTTCCTGACAGATTGGCTGTTGTTGGCTGTGTGTTTTACCTCAGTAACAAGGCATAGTTTTCACCACCTTGCCATTATAGCTATTTACATGCTGAGACATTTTTGTCCAGTTTGGTCTGTTTGGGGTAACTTCACAAAAGCAAACACTTATGGTCAGTGTATGTTTTAACTGTTTGACTTCAGAACCAGATTGAAATCTGGGGATTCCCATTACAATCTTTCATTTTACAGACAAAACAAACAAACAGAAAAACATTAAAGTAGAATTTCTTCTGAAAAACCAATATATAACCAGATTATTTGTCGTTTCGTTTGCTTTGGTTAAATTAAATATTTCGCTCACCAGAAGAGAAACAAGACAACCGATGTGTTTTGCAATTCAAGGTTTAAGGACAAAGTAACTAGAAGAAGACTGATTGATTTTAGTCAGCATAATCAGGCAACGAAAATATAAGCTATCTACTAAATTCTATGTGTGCTGTCTTCCTGCTGATGTTGTACTCTATTTCAAAACAAGAGTTCTGCTTCTTAAAGAATCCGGACAGGCATAATAGGCAGAATAGATGTCTTTATACCCCATATTGTGAAAGTGTTTCAGACCATGTCAATGGTAGGTGATGGCCAGTTCATCAAATTAGCCTGATACATCCCTGGTGTTTAACTAGGTCCTTAGGCTTTAAGACAAGATCTCTCACTTACAGCAGCTATGGTCAATTTGATTCACAATATATAGCCTAACTAGCCCTGGCTGTTCATCCTGAGCCCCACATTTCATTGAGCCCTGCAAGCTGCCTTAACTCCTGAACTGCAAATTTGTGATGAAACAGCCTTTCTGTAACTTCAAGTCTGCACCATGGAACCAGAGTTACAGTAGTCTACTAGCAGACACTGTTCATCTTTTTCTCCCCTCTAAGTCTGACTCCGGTTGGCTCCTCTCAGTTGTGATGACAACCAACCTAAACACTCAGGCACTGTCTGGACTCTTATTTTGAAAATGCAGTGCAACGTCAGCTGGAAGACGGAAATTAAGTACAGTAGTCAATTTATATTGTACTTTCCTGACTATACTGACTGAAATCAAATCATCTTCTGGTTCTGGTTCATCTTCTTTAACTTAAAACACAAAACACAACAATATTCTCACTTCTCTTGCCTGAAGCGAAAAACGGAATTGAAGCAAAGGTTTGTGTAAAAACTAATAATGCAGTTGTATATAGATTTTTCGAAACCAGACAAAAAATGGGCTTTTAGCTATATTTCTGTTTGTTTGTTTTGTTCTGGATCTGGATCTGGATCTTATGGTGAGATTAAACAGTTGAGACAGACTTGCATCAGCATCAGCATCAGCATCAGCATCCACTTCTTATAATACAGTCACAGTAGATACTTGCAGAGTAGTTGATGAAATCTAATATTGCATTGTGCAGACCTGTGTGTCAGACAAAGTTATTGGTTAATCCACTGTTAACAGAGAAGAATTTGAGCCAGAGTAAAATGTATTAATCTTTCTAGGACTGCTGTTACATTTCTTTATTGAGTTCTGATATATTTTCAGATAAGAAAGTACCCGATCAATCAATCAATCAATCAATCATTTTTATTTCAAACAAACAAATATTTTTAACTTTCATCATCATTCATAGATTCACAGTCCATTTTATTCGTTTGAAAAGGAGTAGGCTGAAGTTTTAACTTATATGACCCTACCCCTTTCATACAT
>JAUYWH010000001.1:13891069-13905994 GCA_034779795.1 Ctenopoma multispine
GAACTCATTCTGAACTGTCTTACATGTCCCCTCAAACACAGTAACAGTCTGCAGGTACTGCTGCATCCAACGACAGTTCAGATCAGATTTCAAATATATTAGTAGGCAGAAATTTGGATGACCCCTCACTACAAAAACAATCAGCGTTTTTCCTGGGATTGTCAGAAATATATGCAGCCTATCCCCAGAAAAAATCAAGCCCAGTTCAAAACATTCAGTAGATCTCACTGAAGTAAAGTATCTGGTGATTTATCATACATACAGATTTGCATACAAGCAACGTGCTGAAATCATTTCACATCAGTGCCAAATCGCTTTTGCTAAATTTGTGGCTTCTTTCCTCTCTCCTGCATCCTTCCTGAAGAAGAAATCATCAAGGGACATTGATGTCCTCACAATCCGTTGTCTGGGGCAGAGAACAGCGGAACACTCGATTCATTTTTTTTTGCTCGATAGTTCATCCCAATCCCCTTCTGTCTGTCATGTGTGACTCCATTATTCATGAAGGATTGTCCCAAAGCTTAACAGTATGCAAACTTCTGGTCAATTTGCATATGATAAGTGTGTGTAAGGATCTGTGCTTGTGTGTGAGTGTGCGATAAAACACAAAGTCGATAACAACTGTAATCAAGTTTACAATCTATAAAGATACATTGACTTTACAGTCTTTGTGTTAGTACTGTATGTGTATGTGAGCGCGCACTATGAACGGGTTTCTTGTGGGTTGCTTGTCAAAAACGACAATGATGATTACAGTAACAGTAGAAGATAAATATAGAACAGAAAAAGACAAAAAATGAACACAGGGAAAGTCTGGATTTTCTGAACAACATAATTGGCCAGACATTAGCATAACAATGGAGCAATCAGGGAGCATGATGGGAGCTGTATTATTACAGAGGAGCTAGGCTAGAGCAGGGCTCACCTATAGCCTCCCACCATTTGAATCATGTTTATGACAGAGGAGAGAGAGTGTTGATGACTACAATGAGATTTGACATTGCCATCTTATTTCTGAGATCTAATCAAGAAGACAGACTTGCAATATTGACCGTTGAGAGAATTGGAGGTGTCTATTACTTTAGCTGTGTCACACCCTTCAGTTTATTGAAACCTTGCTCTGCTCAATAAGAAGCAATAGAACTCAATTAAGTCCTAAATTAAACTAATTTCAGCTGCCACAGCAAGAGTTGAAAGTAATCACTACATCGCCAAGCTTCCAGCAAAGTCTGTGTAATGAGGATGCACAAATGAGTTTTTCTGAATTGCTCTAGTATACAGCAGTAATTTATGTTTTTCCATGTATCTTATTTTTTGTAGCCACATTTATTTAAAATGCTTTTCAGTAAACCCCAGAACAAGCTGCATGCAAGTGTATGTGTATGTGTGTGTGTGATGTGTGGTGTGTGGCAACACTGGTGGTGAAAAGAGAGCAACATAACCTCAGAACAGAATTTTGTGGCCATTTTACTTAAAGCTGCTGTTTGTAGTGAACTTCATGTTTCTGCATCTTCTTCAATAGATTTCTACCTGTGTGACTGTCCAAAGTGGCACTCCTCTTATCATCAAAAACCTTATGTTTGCAGTTTATGTACCATTTTCCACTGCCACTGTCTTCAGTGTAGCAACACTGTAGTACAAATCAGCAAATGTCTTCATGTCATCCGTGTCTGGCCATTTATCTCTGTGGAGAAAATAAACCAAACTTAACACATTGCACAACTATTCTCCAATGCACAATACCTAAATCACCAAATGCTTTCAGTTATCTTGCCTTCTTTGGGGTTAGGAAAAGATAAAGCACCAAAAATCATTATCACCATTCAAAATCAGAGTCCCCAGCTCCAGGCATGCCACTCTGTATGTCACCCTGACCTGACATTTTCATTCCTGCATTTATTTAAACCTGCATCAACTTTAATTCTGTCAGTCTTTCTCATCAACTTTGATTTTTGGCCCCAAACACTGACATACAGACTAATAAAAAGTCCAAACACAAAATGGCTTTGAGCACATCCACCATCTGTTTCTTAAGATATGACAGCAACAACAGCACAATGTAGTTTACCGAGGTCAAGAGCTCTTACTTAATAAACTCTGGCATGACTGGATGATATGGTTTGCCCCAGTCTCCATCTTTCTGTCACATGGAGTTGCATTATGCATGAAAGCTCCTCCTAAGGTTTTACAGACAGCAGTAAACAAACTTGGAACAGCAAGCAGCCACTGATCGGCATTGCACAGGCTCTCTTGTTCCCCCTTCTTATCCTCCACTAGCTTCATCCTTTAGCTCTTCTGTCGTCTTTTCTGGGCTTTGTTTTCTTCTCTTGTTTTCTCTCTGGTACCTCCGTCTCTTGTGTTTCTCATTCTCCCTCTTCCTCTCACACTGCTGTGTTTGTTGCATTTTGAACTCTCACTGTCTCTGCTCACAGCGTCCTCACTTTGCCTTCTCATACTGTTTGAGAGGCTTATATTTAGCAGCATTAAAACGGAGCTCTCCAGGGCAAAAGTATTTAGCATTATGCTTCTGACCCACATAAAAAGGTGCAGAAATAATTCTCTCCATTTAAAACCTCATTCATTCATGGTCTCATCTCCTCTTGTGTTCGTGTGGCACAGTGTCTATCTCGATGCGCTGTGAAGGCTCACATTATGACACATTCATCTTAAGCCTACAATTACCGTTTGATCCTGTGGTTGGCCACTGTTTAGCTCTATCGACTCATGGGTGGGTTGTGGTGTGCAATGAGCACATACGGTCTCCATTACACAATGCACACCCTCACATACAATACGTGTGCACAAATAATTAGCAAATGGTTCACATAGCAATTTAGCCCACTCTTTCAGCTAGCCCGTCATAGTAATCAGTGATATGTTACCTGTATTGTGTCTAGTGATTGTATTATGTATAGACTATATGTGAGTGCGTGCTATGCGAATGGAATTGGATACAGTTGTGGAGAAGCACAGAAATCGCCTGTAGCCACTCTGATTATAGTGCTCAGATCATAGCATTAGTCACACACACACACACACACACACACACTGACTCCCACTTGCTCACACAGAATCCATTTTCAGTGGTGGTGGAGGAGATGGTGCGCCGTCATCCACCCACACACTTACCTTCACCGATGCGCTGAAACTTACAGCATTTTTGCCAAGTGCCACACAAGAGCCTACACTATTTCACTCAACCTCTCACTTCCTCTCTCTTCCTCTCTCTGCACACACACACACACACACACACACACACACTAGTCTGCTCTAATTCTAATGTTGTTACCACATCAATACTCAGCTGCGGTGAACTGTGCCATGATTGGCTGGTTAAATCTTACAGGTTCAGTGTGACATAAACTCAACATTGTCAAGAGTCAAGATTTTTGATGGGACCAAAGAGGATGGGCTGATTGCGTTTTAACCTCTACTGCAGCAGAGTCCAAATCAAAAATCTAAATGGCTCTTGAGTATCATGAGCTGTTGAAGGAGAAGAACTCACACTCATCTATTTTTATTACCTCAGTGTATTTTCATATTTTATACTTCATTCTGTTTACATCTATGTTTTCTGGCTAACAATCTTCTTCTCTGTCTTTGCTGGCACGTTGCTGCCACTTGTAGATCAGTTGCATGGTGTGAAACCATTGGCAGAAATGTGCATCATGTCACCCACGTACACAAAGACAAAAAATGTTCCATAGCACTCCTAGATGATACATGAGACAAATTCAATGATGTTCAGCATGTCGTCTGTAAAGAGTTAAATGATATCAACAAATATGCCTGCCATAGTGTTGCACCTTACTGTAAACAACTATACAGCTAAATTAATAAAAATATACTTAATAACTAGGTATATAGTATACTTCAATAACTGATTTCACAGTGGGGTCAATAGCAGTCAGTGGTTTCCAGTCAAAGCTCTGCAAGTCTGAATATTGATCTGTTTAGCAGTGGCAGGTGGGGACGTGGCAGTAGTTTCTTAGTTGAGTGACTTTACACTCCAGGACTCTACAAAAATTAAACAGACTCACTCAAAGACAGTGTAAATTAAAGTGATTTATTTTCTAGAGGCACTGATTTTTCTGCTGGGAGTACTACATGGCTTATAAAATTAGTTGTAAAATGTCTTCTGTAGCTTTGGAAGGAGATTTGTCAAGTGTGAGAAAATAAAGTTGGTGATGTCAACTGTGTTATCTCTGGTTAGGCTAGGGTAAATACTGATTTATAACAAAACACTCACTCAACAAACTGATGAGTAAGGACGTAGGTGTTTACTGCGCATGCTGAGTCTGATCAAAGAAACATTCAAGCTGCAGTTTGGAGGTCTTGTCCCACACTTGGACTAAAAGTCTGGATAACTTCTTAGGGATAGCTGCAGCTTATGCTGCTCAGTTTATGAAGTTTAAAATTTGAGCTGTCACACAATCCACACACACATACAAAGTCGCCAGTTCTGTCTGTCAGAGGAGAACTCGTCCTTTTTCTGTTTGTAGCTAGTCAAAGTCAAATTTGAAAGAAAAGTGAGTCTGTTTTATTTTGCGTCCCAGAACAGAGGCTTGTGGGATGGAGCGGTATCTTGGAACAAAAGAGAACACAGATGCTCTGACTTTCAAAAAAGCCGCTTCACACTCCAGGCAAAATCACGCCACTCTGCTCCCACTCTGCGCAGCTCACACACTCCGGTGCCCACAGTGCAGCTGAACGCTAAACTCATACAAATAAGCACATACACAATTCACCTCTGCGTCTGTCATATGTGGTTCAGTTAAATAATTATGAGGTGCATATTTTAAGCACACATCATTGCTCAAAATCTATTCCACATTGACAGACAGAAATAAAACCTTCAATCATCTACAATTATGCAAATAGTGCATCTGCTGTTATCAATACTGCTTGCCAATAAAGCTATACAGTATTTTCAATGATGATGATCTGGGAAAAGTAAAACATTGAGGGACAGATGACAGAAAGGTCTCATCTTACAGCAGAAAATGATCCAGGACTGGCTCACACAAGTGTGTGATTATATGCATCCGCTTGTGGTTGCGCGCGCGCGCGCGCGTGTGTGTGTGTGTGTGTGTGCTAATATGTGGCTCACAGGTAGCCATGTCAAAATACCACTTAACCATAGGACATCAAAGAGATAAGTCCAGGAGGACAAGACAGTCAGTCATAGAGACCGAACTTTGATGAGGATGTGAAGCTGTGTTTCATTATTAATAACATCCCACTGTACTGAAAAGAAAGTATGGCTGTCATAATGGAATTCAGTATTTTCTAGTCTAACAACAACTATTCCTCTACCTTAAAATATTCTCTTAGATTAATTTAGTGCCAGTGAAAATGCATGAATTACTACAATGAACAGCAAAACTAAAGGGTACATCAGTGCAGATTCATGACCTACAAGTTGCAATGCTGTATACATGTTTAATTATTAAACATGCATCAACATGCATTTTTATGTCTTCGGTGGTGAAAATAACAAACCCATGCCTCTTCTTGTGCATCAGTAATAGAAGACATTCAGCTGTAGTATTCTGCTTTAATGCCGTGCAGTCTTGAAATAAGGACAGACTTGCTGTACACTGTAGCTATCTCCGCTCTATGGAGGACAAATATAGTGCCCGTTGCCATGGTTATGACAGAGAACGCATCCACACAAACAGAGCGGAGAGACCACGAGGATACACACCTACACATCTCTCTTCTCTTTCAATCCACAAACACCACGTGTTGATGAGGAGGAACTATCCGTGTGTGTGTGTGTGTGTGTGTGTGTGTGTGTGTCACATGTTTTGGGTTGAACATGCATGTAAGTGATTCTGTCATTGTCCATGTGAGATGTGTGTGCATGACGAGCACCTGTAGAAGCCCTTTTTTTTTTACAAGTTGAACAGAGACTCACTGTCACAGTGGGGATGGCGGTGACGAGGGAGTAGACGAGGACGGGCGGTGCCTTGCTGTTGTCCTCTGGTCCTGGATATGGCTTGGAGTAGGCTTTGTCGAAACAGAAGAAGCCCTGGATGTGCACGGGGAACGTGTCCGTGTATTCAAAGTAGTACGCCAACAGAACGGTCCCTGCCATGATGACCAGCTGGAAATAAAACATATTGGTTCCAGCTTTAGGATTGAATCCACAGCACAGTGTAGGAGTTGGGGAAGAAAAGACAGCCAGAAAGAAAAAGTGGAAAATATTGTCACGGTAAAAAAAAAAAAAAAAAGGAGAATTTTTCCTTCACAGAGCAAAATGATGGATGCTTCTGTAATGTGTAAAATGAATCAAGTGTGCGTGGAGAGATAGTGAGGGAAGAGGATGAGAGGGAGAGGGAGGGAGGTAGAGATAGAGACAGAGGGAGACAAATAAGGAGAAAGACAGATAGAGACGGGGAATGAGAGAGCAATGACAGAGATACAGCGTGAGAGAGAGATCAGCGGTGTCAGTATGCAGAGTGGGAGGGTAAAGAAACAAATGGAGTCCGATCAAAGAAAATAATGCTCTATGGAGGAAAAAGAAGAAAAACTGAAAAAGGATGGTAAAAGAGAGATGAGGGATGAGAAACAGAGGAGGTGAAAAAGAGCAGAGTGGTGGACAAGAGGAGGCATGAGGGAGAGAAAAAACATCACTGGGAAGAGCAAAGGGTAGGACGACAAGAATTATATTTGTGACTGTGCATAATCTAGGTAATATTCTGCAACCTAAACTACCAGCTATAGACACGAAGCATAAAATATGAGCTGTTTAATTATTAAATAATACACTTACATTAGAAATTCAAAGCATATTAAAAGAGAGAATAAGTGATGTAAAGAGGATGTTGAACATAGAAAACCTTTTTTTTTTTTTAAAGCATGCTATAGTGCACAGATGAGACAGATGCATGAGTACTAACTATTCATTCATACTCCAGTAAACAGCACACTAAATCCTTTGTCCAGTTCTCTGCAGGGAAAAAGACCTTTAAAGACGCACAGTGAGCGTCACTGTTAAACAGTAACTGAAAACTGAAGGTATGCACAGCATTTGTTCACCCTCTGGGAAAGGCATGAAACAAAAACGGAGTATAAAAAAAAAGTCTGAGTTTAAATATAGCAAGAAGCTGATTAGTTTCATCCTAATCTGCTGCCTGAATGTTTGCTAGATGAACTTCCATTGTATGTGAAGGACAAATTTATCAGCAGCAAAACATGAAGAGCCTCTGCTGGCAGGATGAGCTGGTTGTTGCTTTAGGGACAATTAAGGAGGGAAGAAACAGCATTTTGGCAGCTGTTCTTATTTTTCTTTAATGTCACAGTATATGGATTTTTAAAGGTTAATAAAACATTAGTGATATTAACAGTAAATCTTATTAACCAAAAAAAAAAGAGTGACGAGAGACTTGTTTGTCAACCCCAAAAAAAGCAATATGTCAAAACACAACCTCAAGCAAGGAGATAAAAACTAAATCTGAATAAACCAGCAGGCGTTTTGACTTATCAAACACATGTAACTAATGACATTCTTAATTGGTGCATATCACTGCAATAATTGCTGGAAAGGAGCCATCATATTTGTAATTAGTTCCACCTGTGCTTTCCCTGCTATATGAAAAGGTCTGTAAATCTGATTCATCTGGCAAAGAAAGAGAAACGAGAGAGCTCTCACGGTAGCAAAGAAGGAGTTCGACGTGTTTTTACCCAATAGTCCTATCGATACTTTGCTACAATTACCTTATATTGCCATAGGAGTTAATCGCAAAGTAATTTCGTTTTACTATGTACTATAACATGGGCCTAAATGACAAAAAGTGAACACCTAAGGTTCATTAAATAAACCATTGTTTTGTTGCTTTATTCTACAAACAAACCAACGTGTAGAGATGACAGGATGTACTGTATATGTTGGGAACCAGTGGCTGGTTGCAGTCGGTTTTGGTTTCCCAGCAACCTCGCCATGGTGACAGGACTCCAGGAAGTTGCTACATACACAAATCAACCTCAACATTAAATCTATGTGGTAGAAAAGAAAGTCCACATGGTGCTACTCATGCTGGTGTTCATGTTATGGTGGACAGGAGTCAGCATGGGCACTGACCAGACTGCAGTGAGGCAGTGAGGCAGCTCCATAAGTTGTGATGCACTGTGTGTTCTGACACCTGTTGATCATGGCTACCATTGAAATTGTCCCATGCTGACCTCTGTCCACCACAGTATGAATACTACCACTAAAAACACTAGGTGGCATTATTAATGTGCTTGAGCTGTGTGTATGCAGTAAGTAAATCTGTAAATCTTGGCCAGAAGGGAAAAAATATGTTTCCCAAAATGTTGGTCTAATAGCTTTCAGCCTACATGCAAAAATGTAGCTTATGTGCAGTTTGTAGTCTATAATGTATAGCCTGAAGCCTATGCACAGTAAACTTGGGAATACATTTATGGTTATCATTTTAAATGTCAACATGTTATCTGTGTTTGTGCTAACTGGATTTCTAAAAATACATTTCAAGTCAGATGATGACAGGTTTGATGTAAAATCCTATTTGTATGTTTCAGCTCTACTATACAGAAGAAGCTTCACAGTGGCAGGTGGCTGGACACGTAACAAAACACTGAGAAAACCTTTCTATAACATGTTTTGTCCCTTGAACAATGTGCAGAATCTAATGATAGGGAGGGGAGGGGGGAGACCTGTTACACGTAAGACTTTTTTATAATGCACTGAAGATTGACAATGAACATGGGAGCGAGAGGGTGACCTAATTCAAACTCCTACATTACACACTCTGCTCAACTATCACATCTGTTCTTCTGCAAGTTTCTACTTCTTGTTTCCCTCATTGAAATTCTGTGGATGATTCCCTAAAAGACTTGTTCCCTTGGCAATGTGCAAATTTAATCTACATCAGTCTCCCGTATGAGATGTCTTTGCACTGAAAGTCCCAGGTGAGCAAAGAATGACACAGGAGGGACAATCTATAGTGTCACAACACACTGAGACCGTTAACGGAAAATCATGAAGGACACAGAGACACACTTAACATGTGTTAACACACATATCTGCTGGTGGCAAAGCATACAAACACCCTCAGGCTGTATATACTGTATATATATATATACATATATATACATATATATATATATATATATATATATATATATATATATATATATATACAAGAATATAATATACAAGTAGTACAAGAATATCAAGCAGCTTGTTCCTACATGTTTTTCCATGTTTTTTTTCTATCTACATGATCTCTGTGTGTTTGAGTGAGTGGGTGTGTGAGTGTGTTTCCGTGTGCACAGTGAGAAAGTCTGTAGGCATGTGGGTGCATTCCCATGTCTGAGGAGGAACTCTGACACAGGCATGCTGTGTTGAACATTTCTCTCCATCATCCTTTTCTCTATTCTCTTTGAGGTGGGAGGAAGTGAGCGAGGGAGGGCTATGAACACCCATCAAAGTTTAAACAAGCATTCAAAGGCAAATACAGAAAACCTCCCCTGGCGATTCCAAATGTCATTTTACATCTGTTTTATACACTGTGTTAAAATTGTCTGTGCTTATTGATTGTGCTGTCACTTTGAAGGATCCAACAACCACGTGCGCAGAATATAATATGAAAACATGAGTTATTCACCTTGTAGTCACCCCGGGACAAGGTTATCACATGGATTTTGAGTCTAACTACAATATAAAAATCCCATAAATTGAGTGATCTAACTTCTCATGCAGCCTCCCTACCAAATATAGACTGAGAGCTTGTTTATGACATTTCATCTCCCTTCTCTCCTGCATGAACAAATAACAAACTCCTTGTACACTCTGCAGCCAAAGCCAGTTTGTCTAAATATTCATAAAGGTGAAAGCAACTTCAAGTTGATAGTTTCTAATTGGCCCCAAGACACATACTGCATGAGTCACCTTGAGATGTTGATTTGCATAAGAAATGAGCTCCACTATACAGCACAGTGTGCATGTATAGTATGAAACTACTGACAAACTCAAACTGCAGGAAGGTCGTGGAGAGTCAAAAGTTTGTGAACCCAAAAAAAAAAAACTGTTCCAGATTTACTTAAGAGAATATTTGAGAACTCTGGCCTGCAGACTGGACTTTAACCCATACACCTTTCATAACAAATTGTCAACAACATCACAAACAAATTAAATGACAATATACACAGTTTGTTCATGCTTTCAGAAGCTTCAATCAGCAGGTCAACATGTCTGTAACAAAACAGCTATAAATCACGGTTGTAAAAGAAATCTGTTTGATGAAATGTTTGGTTTGGGTTAAAAAGATTCATTAAGGAAAAGGGACCTCTGTCATCATACAGTAATAAACACTTAACGCACTAAGGTCTTGGAAAATAGTTATTGTCACATTAAAAAAAAGATGCCAGTTGCTGCAGAAGATCGATCTCCCATGTTAAAATCTGATGCTTCGTTATTTCATCCATCCACCTGCATAGGGAGGATATGCACACTGTATCAGTCTATAATAACATCTCCTGACTTTCTCCTTTGACACATGTGAATTTGAACATATGTCATATTGGGGCTATTGCTGAAAAAAGTTATGTTATTGTTCTTTCTTGCAGAACAATCCCCAATGAAAGAAAACATATTAGTTGGAAATCTAACCTAATCTAATATCACAGCTTGTTGATTTTAACCTTGATTCATGTGATTGGTTGTTGTTCATCTCACTGAAAATCAGCACCCTAGTCTGAAGCTGTGTGTAACAGTATCTCTGTTGCAAAAATGTCTTTCAAAACCATAGACAGACTCAATCAGTCAGCAGGTGCTGATTATGGTCAGACTCTCCTGTTTCTTGGTCATTCTCTGTACTTGTACATACATGTGTAGAATCGCACAGCTGCTCTGAGACTAACAGCTGAGATGTGTTAGTGTGGTGTGACTGCGGCTGATTCTCCAAACATTCACTTGTATTGAGTAATAGCAGTTGAACATGCTGAAGATGGGAAATCTGAAAATGCTACTTTCCATAACAATGTGCTTGCGGCTCAAGAGATAACGTAAGATACTGATTCAGATGTTATCAGTCCATTAGGTTAAAATAACTTTCACCTTGATTGACAATTTTGGTTTGAAACAGGAAACATTTGTACTTTTTGTATGTAGAAAATGAAGCATTCATGAATTTCTAAAAGCACAGCACATATTTGAAAGAAGAAAGGAGACTGTACACAGTTTGTACATTTGAAGTTTTAAGCTTGTAAATCTAACAGTGTCATAGCTTAGGGAAGAAATAGGCTGTTTCATAAATTGCAAAGATCTGATATTGCCATATCACTGCTGTCTGGGCTGATTTCATTGACATGAATGACAAATGAGGGATTACACTGTCACGCAATAAAACCCAATTTGATTTAGCTACTAAAATCTAGCAACATAAATTTATCCACATGATGAAACCAGGATTTATAAATTAAGACTGACCCAGTAAACTAAAATGACTTATCAGGCTGTGCAATTAAGGCTTAATGCTCAGTCTGCAGTACCTCAGCACTTCAAAGGGGGTAAAAGCATGAAAATCAAAGAGACTAATTTTACAATGATGTGACAGAAACAGGAAATTGTCCTGCCCTTAAAATCACTTTAGTCAGAAATGAGGGAAAATAAAATGTGACAACAATAATGTTTTATGAGTAGGGAAAAGAGAGGTGTGAATAGACATCAGTACTGTCTCCTGGGGCCAAACTGTGAGCTTGCACATACTGTAAGTGGTGTACGTCTATCCTTGGCCTGTGTGGAGCGGCCAGATGGCAGCAAAGTCAACTGATAAAGTCAAACATGTTTACAGAGAGTGAGAATGTGTGGACGGAGGCTGGTGTTGAGATGACAGCACCCTGCAGGGAGAAATGCGCGGCTTCACCTGGCTCTCCGAATGTTTGATATGTTTTTGAATGAATGCAAATGATGTTATGGATGAGGCCTGCTCAGCGCGCAGGCACATGGGCTCTTTTAGAGGGGACAGTTTTACATGTCAGCAACATGTCACATAGTAACATTACAAAATCAGTTGTTCAACTAGTGCACTTAAAAATCCGATGAATTAATCTGACATACACTTCTGTACATTTTCAAATGACATACTTATATATATCATATATTTCTTTTGAAATACATTTGACACCAAATATCAGACAAAAGAAAATGTTTTAAAATTTCCTAGGCCTTCTCTCAATAATCAGGAATTTAAATATTTCACATTTGAACAACTCAGTCTTAGTGCATCATGCATATTTACAATGTCAGTTTCTTTTTTTTCCCTCACTAAACAAATTATTTTGTATTTCCAGTAAACATGACAAGATAAAACAAAATGGATGGCACATTACACCTTCTTCCAGGTTGTATAGTTTAAATACCGAATTGGTTAAATACCAGATCTTGACAGGGTATATAAAGTATATAAAATCTGTGTCCCCTTTTTAGGTACGTCTGCAGAGTTTAATTCATCCCAATGAAACTTTTCAGCCATAAAGTCACATTTTAATTATTAATTTTTTTGTTGACACTTGTTGGCCATAGTTAATGATGGTGCATTATATTCAGAAGTATTTTGTTTTGTAAATGAGAAGGATACAAATTAGAAGTATCGCAAGATAATACAGTAAATTAAAACACATAATTGATTTTACACATTTCCAACAATGTCAAAAAAAGCTATGTAAAGATGGATGTAATTGCAGTAGTGTTGGATTGAACAAGTGCCTCTAAGTGCTCATTAATCACCTCAAATTACCAAGTCACATTTTTAAGTATTAGTATATTAAATAATAGTGATATAGCATCATGAAGATGAGGCTAAATTCAGATGGTTTGACAAAGGTTCTTTCCTCACAGTGTTTATCACAGAAAGCTCCTCAAATTACGAGATGAGGCTTGATTTTTTGGTTTCCTGATGAGCTCACATAATGACTGGGTCACATGATCAAAGCCAGTAAATATTTCACAGCAGCTAAGATTTCATCTCTCTGATTTTCAGCGGATGATTAAAAAAGCCACGGTCTGATTTTAGACTTGCACACGTTCACAGTGACACACAAATGTACAGTGATACAAATGTACAAAATCAAACACACACCACACTCCTGTCACACAGACCCATCTACATAAATTACATATAAATATTCAGGAGAAAAAAAATCGCAAACTGAGTCATATTACAGAATCAACACAAATAATACGTGAATGATTGGGCTTTAGTGCCGCCTGGTGTCACCAGACTGCATTACAGCACAGTGAGCAAGACAAGTGCAAGACAAATGAGTCAACTGATAGAGAACAGCGGACAAGCCAGAGGGACAGAACCTTAAAGAGAGTACAGGGAGAAGCAGCAGAAAGAAAATAGAAAAAACATAAACAGACAGATAAAAGAGTTAATGAGACATTAGTATATCGCAGCATGCGGCAGGGCAAAGCCGAGGGTGCCGCTGGGAAATAAAGCTGAGAAGGCAGCAGAGAGAGGAGAAAACAACAGGGGAGAGGAGGTGAAATGAGTAAATGAGGATATATGAGACACTGGGAGAGGGTGAAGCGGAGAAAAAGGTAAAATACAAAAGAGGAAACAAGGGTACAGAAGAGGATCAAAGCAGGCATTCATCTTTTGGGCACCCGTGCCATTCCCACTACTCTTCTTCCAGCTCTTTTGTTTGTCTGATTACTGGCTGTATTTTATCATCAAGCCTTGTTTATCTTAAATTCATGAGTTTTTTTCTTCTTCTGTGATCAGTCAGAAAAAATCTTTCCTCAATCATTTACAAACCCACACGCTCTGCGTCTTCCCCTTCTCGCTGCATTTCCTCCCATGTCTCTCAATCACCGTCGCTGTCAAAACACTCTACATCTCCTCTCTCACATACTCAGTCTCTCTATATCTCCTTCACTCCCTGACTCTCTTCACGCGTACTTCCTTCCTCTCATTTCTCTTTCTGTGTATGCTAAACAGATACATGCTGAGCTTTCTTGTGCCAGTGGACTACATATCCATGAATAGCACATTTAAATGTTCACTGCTACACACCAAAGAACAATCACATAATTCTACAAAATCCCCAGTCCCCAGCACACATGCCCCCGCATCTTACGAACAGGGAAGAATAAAAAGCAGATGCAAGCTCACACACACAAACATGTTCTCTGAATAAAACCCTACAGGACAATTAAAGGTTTTTATTCCAAAGCTCTCTGCTTACACATATAAAATAAACTTAAATAAACTATTGACGGTTACACATTCTCCATTCTCAGAAATTAATAGGACGATATTTTTGAATGTTTTTTATCAGTGGGAAATAATTCAAGTTCAGCTTTGATGTGATCTATCCTACTACCAATTTCATAAACTGTTGATATTGGTATTAGACTCATCGATCACAATTTAAGCATTCATCTCTTATACTCAACAAGCAGCAGGGCCAGCAGCAAGGACTGGGCTTCATTCTGATTACTATAATTGGACATTGTACATGAAACAAGAAAAAACGAGGGATAAGATGACGTCAAATACAACCTTTTAGAGATGTACTCCAACAAGAATCTTATGTTTCTATTTCTGAAAAGGTTGTTTAGCCTCTGTGCTGCAGCCCAGAAATGACATCAACCTGCGTACAGTAATACTGTGATGTACAGAGTCTCTCATCCATCCCTCCCTCCCTAAAGTGATAACAGGTGGGGAGCAGCCAGCTAACAAGTGTTTCAAACATCCATCCAGAGTGCTCGAGAAATCCAAGCACAGCAGACAGGCAGGCAGGTGCTATTCATGGAGAGATAATGAGGAGAAGACTAGGGAGAGAATAATGTGAGAATGAGCTGTTACTGTGTCTTTGTGGAGGTGTGTGTGTGTGTGTGTGTGTGTGTGTGTGTGTGTGTGTGTGTGTGTGTGTGTGTGTGTGTGTGTGTGT
>JAUYWH010000001.1:13917501-13952341 GCA_034779795.1 Ctenopoma multispine
TCACTCTGCGGTCCAGCTCACCCCAAAACACATTGAATGAGAAGGTGTGTCCAAACTTTTGGCCTGTACTGTATGTAAAATGACTTTTGAGGAAAATAAAGAGGACAAGTGGTATGGCATCCCTCTTGCACTTCTCTTTTGCTAATAAGACTTTAGAGCCGCATATTTAAGAAACAGCTTTATAATATCACCCACCCTCTTTGTTGCATTTAAATAAATCACTCACAGCTGGAGAGAGACTATGGACCACTCACATTAAAGTGTCTTTTTTCTGAGAATGATGGAAAAATCACGTGGTGTCACAGATGTAATAGTTTCCATGGTAACTTGCTGCATTGATAGAGTAAAATAATGAGGGAATATGCGTTTGCAGAAATAAATACACATGTACTCACCAGTACTCTAGCTACCCTTAAACATTGACAAAAAATATGAAAAAAAGCAGATATAAAACTAACAGTAAAACTCTCATATTAAATTATGATCTAATGACTTATAATCACTGACATTCTGATTAAAAGCTTACCTTATCAAGCAAGTAAGACACTCTGTCATTGTTATCTTGACCACTTAAATAAAAATATAAAAATTCATAAAAGCCCTTTGTATGATTACGATAATTTGACGCCTTAAGTGGTAAAAAGAAAACAGAGGTGGATATCTAACATGACCACCTGGTTGCTGCAGGTTCACAGAATCAACAGTATATGACACTGTATTAATATCTGTGTTTTACATGTCTCCCAAAGGACATATGTTTTATCTGCCCCATCACTTTAATTCAAATTCCGCAGGTGGGAAGTTTTCTGTAGCACTTCTTTTATAACAGTGTGTGTCTGTCTGTCTATGTCTGTCAGGTCGTACAGAGCGATGCATGTGATAAAATACCTCTGGTAGCACCATGCCTTAGACGAATGCAAGGATTGAGAGAAATTGTCAAAGTCAAGGATGAAGGCAAGACATGGTAGGACTCTGTAAATAGAACAAGTACATAGGGGTGAGTTTGTGTAGCAAACAAGCACACACAAGCACAGCCATGGCCCACACACACACATGCAGTATTTCTTCACTTTCTTTTTCCACACAATTAATATTATAGTTTCTCTATAGTTGTATAAGTTTATGCTTTTGTTTACTGAACAATTTTGCACCTCATAATCTACATTTAATGCTACTGCACTAAGCTCTGCCCCCTGTATATAGCGAAGTGAGATCTAATCATGTGGAGGTTGGGCATTTAATTTCCAAATGGTGCACTATCACACAGTAGACCACAGTTCATATCCTGCCGCTGACCAGCAATTAATGCTTGCATTTTATGAATAATTATTATAATTAGTTTCATGGTCATACCGGTGTTGCTATGGTCAAATATTGCAAAATACAAGAGCTAATAAAACATGGGTTTTAGATGCAAAAAACATTGGCTTTAAATACAATCTGAAGTTGTTTGCTATTGATGTTTTTTCTGGCAATAGGGTAAGTAAATAAGTTCTCAATCATACACATACAAGTAAGCACTCGCATGAAGTATGTTCACACTCACTTGTGCTATGGGTGGTTAGACAAGTGGTTAGACAGGTGGTCCGTCAACTTACAAAATATATACAATCTAACAGAACCTGACTGAAATAACTTTATCTCTTAAAAAAATACATAAAACACTCAACATAGAAACCAATGTGTTGTAAATGTGCATTGATCGAACACACGCACAAATACAACAAATTCTACAATATGCTATAGAAGCGCATACAAGCAGACAGAGAGTATATACTCAATAATATTAAGAAAGTGTGCTTAACAAATAATGTACCTCCTATCACACACACAAAGACATAAAGACTACTTTGCCATGTAGTTAAAGTAAAGTAAAGTAAAGTGTGCTCCCAGTATGGCTGTTCATGTGAAGACTCTCCATTGTCTTGGGAAATAAGAAGTAGGCCGAGTCAGTCGATGTGCTCATTTCATACACTATCACTGTGGATCACAGCCAAGGACATTCTTGTTTCAAATTGCCATGCTAAGGATTTTCTGCCATAAAGGATTAATCAGATTTTTAGGAAAATAGGATTATTAAGACAATACAGCACAGGTCAGCTAATCTCCCACTTATATGGCTCAGTTACTGACCATCTCTAAAGATGTTTTAACACCACTACATCAGGGGTTCATACCCTGGATCAGGGCAAATTTAAAAAGCTATTAATCATGAGAAAGTTAAAATGAATTACATTCGCAGTCTTAATGAAATCTGAGTAAGTTGTATGAAATATACATAAAAATAGCTTGGCCTAGTTTGATTTCATATAGCTGGTGGTTGGATGGTGTCTTTGGCCTGTCCTTGCTCTCACTCATAAACAAAATGTTCTATCTTTCCAGCTCCAGGGTGAACATAGTCATTATATGACATTCTACATTTCATGCCAATTTTTTATAACCTTAACTTAATGTCTAGTTAGTATACAACCATCATGTTCTCCATGAAGTCCATCTGAATGAAGAGTGCAAACACACTGAAACCCTACACCCTACATGTCTGTCTGTTTGAGAAAGTGGACAAAGTCAAATAACACCATGTTTGTCTTCATATATTTACACTCTACGTGTTGAAGCTGAGAGGACAATGCCTCCACAACAGGGTGTGCTGGCTGGACAGAGGAACACAACATCAAGAGCACCACAGGAGATCCTTTCTGCCAGTAGCCATCAAAATACCTCCACTAAATACTCAAGAGAGCAACAACCACAGCTTTATTTTACACCTTGCTTTGGGGTTTATATTATGTAAATAAAATCTATCAAAAACCTTGTGAGATGAAATCTTATTTTCGTTTTTTTACTTACCTTTTGCACATAAGATTTAATCAAAATCAAGCATTGATCTCCTGAAAGAAACAGAAGGCATGGAGAGTGATCCTTTAGTTTATAAAAAAAACATTACTACAGTTTTATTTCATGCTTTATCATTTACAGTTTTAATGTTAAATAAAGTTTGACGTTGCTTTACACCTTAAATCTGATGAGAATATAAGTAACTTTTTGTTACCCCCCCCCCCCCCCAGACAACAGATGGCCTGTGGTCGTCAAACAGAAGAAGGAAGCGTGTCGACCTGTCGCACTGGGGGAAAGATGTTTCTCTGCTTCAGCAGTCATTCAAAACAACAGGAAACATGAGGCTGCTGCTGTGTGGAGGGTTGGCCTCACGGTGATGCCTGGAGTCAGGTAACCAGCGGACAAACCCACTCCATTCCTCCTCACTGACGGGTTTAGACACGAAGGGACACAGTGGGAGCGGCTTTACGGGACGACTTCACCTCTTTGTTTTGTGTTTTTTGTTTTTTTAACAGATGCCGCGACTCTGTCTCGGAAACACACTTTCTAAAGGTTTAAAAGTTTGGAGGAATGAACCACGCGCGGTGTTGATGTGACGAGCTTCGTATTTCGGAGCCAGCTGCGCGCAGAGGCCACTCAGGTGCGCTGCTACAGGAGGAAGTTTGTGTCGTGTTTTGCTCCTCCTGCCACACAACGTTAATTCATTGCGCTGGAAGTAGGAGTCTCCTTTCATCGCTGTTTTAACAGCTAACCCAGTATATTGGACATAAAAACCAGTTAGCCAGATTAAAACAGGTAAGCGTGTTTCTGCTTATTATCAGCGACATTTTTGTGTGAATTGTAACAAAGTTGTGTGTGATCGGTTAACACCTTTTGAAATTGGGCCAATCGGTGGAAGTGAACCCAGCCAGAGTTGGACAGCAGCAGCTGTTGACTTGTCTGACCTCTGTTAACCATTGCAAAGCAAATATGAAAAGGTCTTTGAAATGCTACTCTGCTGCTCGTACGTCTCTTGTGAATCTTCTGACACTCTTGAGTGCACTGTGAACACATGTTGCACATGGAATAGTTTGTGGTAGGTTTTTTTATTTTAAAATATTTACCATGATGTGTGTACAGTAACCTATGTGTTACCTGGCACAAACTATTCAGCTACATCAGTTCTCAGTTGTGCAGTAGTTTTATGTCAGTAAGCATCATGTCTGCAAGGCATTTACAACAATCTTCTAATACAATGGTGAAGATAGCAAAGCTATCTTTTGACACTTCTGCATCTTACCACAAACACACCCACTGTGCAGTCAAGATCTCCCTATCAGATCAACCACACATTTGTTTTCCGACTGTCTTATATGACTCACCTACTTTACGGCGAAACGCACTGCTGTTTCATCACTTTTAACCACAGCTATGCCAGATGTGTGCTATAGGCTGATTTAAGAGAGTCACTTTCGAATTTGCAACTCATCAGACAAACAGTGTTTGGCATGCAGCTGCAGCATACTGATTTACAAGCAGAGAACGCAGCAGGAGCTCCTGAGATGGCTCCTTTTCTGTCGGGCTGAAGAGCTGAGGCCTTGAGGCAACTTTCAGGCAAGAGTTAGTTTCTGGAAGGTTTGCTAACAAGCATGTGTGTGCCTGAGGTTTCAAAGAGAAGGTGCACATAATGGATCACTTCAAAGGTTGTTTTGGAAATATAAGTGTCACAGCAGCCGCAGATGTCAGTTGATTACAGATCAGCACAGTTGTTTTGTAATGACACAATAAATATGAAACTTAGACAATCCGCAACCTGGGAAATTGTTAAATTAGTTGCTGTCACCATCAGACAAACACTTAAATCCTCGGCAGTGGTATTGAAGTAACTGTGACATCATAACGTTGCTATCTTGAGCGTAGTGTAACCCCATACCTCTTTTGTGCAACAATCAAAAAAGATATTTCATGTGTAACAAAAGTAAACGGAGAACGGAAACCAGACAAAAAGTAATTCCTCTTTATCTGTTGTTTTATTTTATCTGTTAGCTTGTTTGTTGCCATTCAGCTGAAAAGTTTTATCTTTGTTGCGTATGAAATACAGCATAGGGCCCAGGTCGATACGCTCGTCTCTTGCAAAGCAGTTTGGTTTAGATACAAATCTGCAAAAATCTGCTCAAATGTACAAAGAGGAAGAGCGAGTGGTAGAGTGGCTGAGATAGCTGTTAAAGACAGATAAAAGGGCAGGAGAAACTGTGTGGTCGTCAGCACCACCAATCAGCAAGAGTTTTATCTTTTCAAATCGTGTTGGAGAGAACAGGAGACAGTCAGACTCTGACAAGGCAGGGGGAGATTAAAAAGCAGCAAGATAAAGAGGAGGAGACAAAAGAATAGCTGGAAGTGATGAAACCCACCACTTCTTTGCTTGGAAAACTGGCTGATGGATGAATTGTCAGCAGAAGGGAAATTCCTCACTGCCACATCACACCCGGCACATCTCTTAGCACATCTGTCCATCCTCAGATTCTCACATCTTTCCTTCTCACTCAAATCCCAAACAACTCGTCTGTGATTGTTGGTACATTTAAAGACCTCGGCTGAGCTGCTGACATGGGTTGAGCTGTTCCTATTTACAGTACAAACTGTGGCGCATTGCCTGATTAATAATGACCCCTGTTACAATGTCAAAGTTTCAGAGTTTTACCTTATGCTCTCACTCTTAATGCCATGTTGCCACTGCTCTGACTTAGTATTTGCACATTGCACAAACACGCTGTGCTTCAGGCTGTTATTATTGTGGCTACACGGCAGATTAGATTGAGACAGCTAAGCATACACAAAGATGGTTCACCTGGAAACAACACATCACTAAGACAATGGCCACACAGAAAGTTTTTTTTTATCTTTTTCTGGTAAAGTGATCTCGTCATTCAGGGGAGAAACAATGGAAGTGATAAATAATAGTTTGTTCCCAGGGGAACAACCTTAGCACAAACTGCTGAGGAAACTCCAGTAGTTCATTGTGTATACATGTAACATGCTCTTCATTAAGGCAACTAAAATAGGTTTCTTTTGTTATTTCAGTTATGTTATCTATTCCAGCTATGGCTTTATTCTGTTCAGGGTTATTAGAAGGTCATATATATGCTATAGTTTATTCTTTAAATGTGTATTCCACTAATTACTGGAGGTTGAGATAAGTGAAATCTAAAATTCTGCGTCCTACTTAAAAGTCTGTTATCTTCAAGTTCAAGTCAAGGTAGTCCGGATGACTTTAGAGAGCCTCTCTAGACCACGGAGGATATTTACACAGACGCTGGTCTTCAGATGGTGTTTTACATCATTCTGTATCTTAGCTGACAGTTGGTGGGAAAGGAAGGATGGTGGAAAAATATTTATCGTCTTCATTTCACATCATGCCTTTTGTGTACAACACACATGCCCTTCTTTTGACCGCAACAGCGATGTATTAATCAAGCAGACAAGGATTAGACAGTCGCTGTTGTCTGAGGAAATAACTTTGGGAAAGATTTGACTGTATCTGACAGGATACTGTTTTCACTTCTTACTGTAGCTTCTCAACATCTTTCTCATAGATTTAGTCTAGTCAAATATCACAGTCTCCATAAAGGAAGCTGTTCCCTGTTTCTAAATCAGTCTGTGCTAGTTATGATCAAAATCATGATATCCCACCCAAACAAATGTCAACAGTTAGCTTAACACCGTAACTTCTATAATTAACATCCACGCTAAAACTGAAAGAATTGATTAATCAGTTAAAAAAAATAAACAAAAGAAGGCATCATAAATAATGCAACCTCAAAATGTCACATGAAAAAAAATACACATGCCTGTGTTGATAGTGTCTGGGTAACTGTAGAGCACAGAGGATACAGAAGAATCCCTCTGCTGCACACTGCAGGCTACAATTACCTGGATGATGTTTGTTTATTGATACGAGGGTCTGGCAGAGCGTGAGAGCACATTATAAATGGGATATTTTTTGCATTACATGCATGAAATTGATTGAACACAACAACGCATTACTTACTGGTACAAGTAGGCCCACGTGTTTTGGTGTGTATTGGCGGTAAGAGAAATGGAAGTGGTGTCCCAGTTTAGTGATGCCAATAAGCTGTTTAATATTACACATCCTTCCAACGCTGCAGCTAATGTGTGATGTTAATGTCCAGTGAAACAGCCAGTTCGCAACTCATCTGGAAGAAATTCAGCTGGTGCTGAATTGTAATTGCACAAAATGCATTCTGCATGTTTACATCCCACACTGAACGAAATTACCAAGCCTGTCTTTGTCCTGAGCCATGGTTGCCACGTATACAATATTTTAATCATCAGTGGAGGCATGGGATTTCTAAACATCTTCTGCTGCATACAGAATGACTTTTTCCTGGCATTTATTTAAAATTAAATATGCCATCCTTCACCTTTGCACTGCCTGACACTGCCAGCTCTATCAGCACAAGCTGTCACTCTTCCCAGCCTGACTATCTAATTAATGAATTTGTCAATCAAACATTAAAAGCAGTACATAAGGATGAGCAGTGGTCCCTACTGTGGCCTTGTCAGACTGATTGCATGGTGTTTTCTGTTGCTGTAACCCATTTTTCTATATATAGTAGTGTCTGTAGCACATCGGCTGCTTTTAACTTTAAGTACAGTCTGGATATTATTTGCACTCTTACTTTGTTTGATTTCCATTACTGAGTGCATGACGTATTTGGACTTCACCTCAAGTTGACTTAATCCAGTTTAGATGCCGAGATGTTTTGCTATTCCTACATCAGATAATTTGTTTTTCATTCAGCCTCATTCTGTATTTGTGACTAGCAAAAAGCCCTCTGTCCTTGATCATTGGCAATGGTCCAGAAGCTGGTTGTGGACACCTCACATTATTTAGATGCTCAAGTCGAGATAATGCATCATTAGTCTCCTCAGTGTGTTTATAGTGTCGACTAAAACCTGAAGCATACATGATGTTGCTGTAGAAACAAGAAGCATTCCTCTGTACCCGTCTGTTGACCCTGCTTTAACCACTGTGGTGTAAATGTGGCTTTACATGTACATTATATGGTAGCAACAGTCTGGGTTTGCTACCTAAGGGTGATCTAGCTCTTCCCCTGAAGTAAGGTCAAATCATTGTGTAGCTGAGTCAGATACTAAGTTTACCTTATTCTGCTTTAAATGGGATTTCCATCATGGCTTCTGCAGTAAATCATTACTCATCAGTGCCTTCACTACTGCAATTATCATTTCTTAAATTCATGTTTAACCGGTCATTCTGATGTGTAATTCATCCTCCCATCGTCTTCATAACTACAGTTTCCAAGATCATGAACAGCTGTGTTTTGAGTGACCAGTGTGATGTCTGTAATTTCTGAAATGTTGGGCTGGAGTCGAGTTTGTTTGTCCACGGTGAACATGAGAGAGGAGTGAGAGAGAGAGAGGAGGAAAGTTAAACATTATGTTGCCTGAGTAGACATTTACAAGGTGACTCAACACCCTTGAATAGATTTCCACAAACTCAGTGTCTTGACATTGCAAAGTCTTATCAGCTGGTAGTGAGTGGTTATACCTCAGTTAAGTTACTTTGAAATAACAAATTTTAAAGTAAATCATTTCTGTTGAGTTGTGATTTTAATATAAGAGTATAATGTGCTTACAGATGCGTTAATAATTCTCTCCTTTTATTGTTATCTTTTAATGTTCTGGTGTGATTTGTTTCTGATTTACTATAGGCTGCCGCGTGTTATGTGACTGATGTGTGTAATCGTGACCGAGTTACAAGGCCCAGCGGCACACAGGGCTACAGGCTTTTGACTTCATGACAATAGTGAAAATGAGCTGAGACTGGATTACACCAGTCCTGCATTCCTCTCCAAACCTGTTTCACTGACACACTTACACACACACACACATACACACACACACACTCTCACACACACACACACACACACACACACACACACACTAATCCTGTGTACAAAGACAGACAAATCACTGAAACAAGCCAAAACACGTCTTACACACACTTGTTCGAAGCGCAGACAACAAGAACATTGCCATGTACATGGAGAGCCAGAGGACTGATTCTAAAATAGTTTTATTAAAAAGAGGCCAAAACATTTAAAAGTATCACAGTGAACAACTTGGAGCTAATCTCAATCAGCAGTATCGCCAAACAAGGCACTTTTTAAAATGATGGATATTTAGGCCAATTCCCACCCTTTGTTTATTGTAATCCATTTTTACTGTGGAACTGCCACCTGTCAACCTACTTTTCATTAGCATGGTTGAAACTCTTCCTAATGCACAGCATAGTGAGTGATTAAACCACAAAGCAGCATGAACGACTGACCTGCAGCCAGCAGCTTCAATGAAGATCCACACTGACAGCGTGCGTCATTGAGCTGGGGAGGAAGAGCCACTTTATGCTGAAAAAGATTGCCTTTATTTCAGTGGCATTTTGCTGGTGCACTATGCTTCTGAAGTGCCATTGTTGGTTGAAAGCTGCTCTTGAACTTACATATTTTTTTCATGAAAGTAATGAACTGGGTCTAGCCAGATCTTCTCAAAGCCTTTCAATGACAACAACTCCTAAGGGATGTAAGTTGTATCTCTATAAATAAATATGCAAAATTATTTTCATTATGAATTGATCTTTGTTTTTATGATTAATTGATCAATTGTTTTGTTCAGAGTGTAAAATATCAGCGAAAAATCCATAGTGAGATGTTCAAATGAGTTGCCTTTTTGTTTAAACAGAGCCGCTATGAAAAGTCCATAGTGTTGACCTTATCTGATTGGCTTTTCTCTCTCCAGTTCATCATAATATGATGCTTTCACATGTTGACTTGAACTTAAAACTTCCTTACAATGACTGATACATTTACACTGCTTGAGAGGTAAAGTACAAAGTGTTTGCCATGTGTGACATGGGCACAGTTTTACCAGTACTTCATACTGAAAGAAGTCTCTCAGGACAGTCTCACGTTTCTGACAAGCTTCACCTGCCCTGTAATCCCATCTGTAAAGCATAACGGCAAAAACTCTGTGCAACCTCAGGGTTAAGAACTGTTTTTTCTCCATTTATCGTTACCGCTTGGTGTGTACCTGTCTATGCACATCACGTCATAAAGATGTAGATATATGAATGCCAACTGAGATTTATTTTTAATCTGTAAGTAATCGTTAACACTTTATGTTGTTTCAAGCAGCATGCACTCCATATTAAACCTGTTTTGACCAGTTTTATTATTTTTATGGCTCCCCGTCAGCCACTGCAAGAGGAATAATATGACACAACCACAAAAAATAAAGAGTAAATTAAGAAATTACTGGACAGATTAAGTAAGTTAACACAATTACACAGTAAACAACACAATTTACGACTATTTAAAATGTAAGTTTTAAGAGAAAACTGTGTTAAACATAGATAATGATGCTGCAACTTTCATGCTTCACTGGAGAACATGCATTAAATATCTAACAAATAAAACGTAGTCACATCCGTTGTTCATTTAACAGGGCAGTATCTTCAAAAGTAAACTACCTGTTATGTTGTCAAATAAAAATAAACGTCAAACGGGTTACACCAGTCTCCCCTCATCGAGTTTTAAATGTGTTATTTAAGATAATAATATGTCTTACCTGCATGACAGGAGCGATTGTGTGTTGTTCACTGTAGTTATCTTAAGTAAAACTGCGTAAAACACCTGCTTAGCCGGGACAGATGTCGCAGGGATGCCACCGTTAAATTGCATCTATATCAAAAACAGCAGGGAGTTTCTTATACAGTTCACCACTGTTGATTGTCTTTAAAGCATGTTTATTTAGAGTAGTGCTGCCGTGCGTCTCAAACATTAGCAGCAAAGCGACAGCGGTGCTCCCTGCCATCTGACTCTCAGCTCCCGGTGCGCATTAACTGAGCTTTCGAATCACTGGGTGAACCAGACAACTGGCTGTGTGATTGAACTGACTTACACTTACAAAAACTGAACCGTTATAGAAAATGTTTGCAGTTAGATTAATCCAACAATGTGACTTAGCAGGCAGATTAAATAGGTTATTCAGTATGTTAATTAGACACAGTGAGCCGCGATGAATCATTCAAGCTGCATAGCGTATTATTCTTCAGTTTCACCATACATATGTATGTTCCAGATGATTGTGTTAATCTTTGAAGCCCCTTAGCTGATATGATGAGTGGATGACTTTTTTTTTTTCTTTTACAAAGGCTTCACCATGATGTCACTTTTGATCTGCTGCGTGGCTTAATATCTGTGGAGCTGGTTTTCTCACCCAAAATCCTTCCGGACTTAATATTTTAAATGTGTGCGGCAGATGGTAATTTTGACATGGCTAGTGATCAGAAGCTTGCCCATACAGAGAGCCACTGAGAGGGTGATATCAAGCAGCATGCAGTCATACAGGCAGAATTAAGTTATATGTCAACCATCTGTGTGTTTTGCTGTAGAGATAATATCTGTACAAACTGTGTTCTGACACCATGGAATATGTCAGGAGCTACAATAAGACAGACCTGGCAAAGGTAATCATACTTTGTTTTAGTCTTTGAGAACTTTAACATCTAACCTGCATGTGAAACTCTGCTCAGGTATAGACTGAGACTACTTGAAAAAGCAGTGTTAAACAAGAAAGGGACACCCAGGAAACTGACAAGCTGTGTCTTTGTGTATTACTTAAAACTCACAGTGAAAACAAAAGGATAAATACTAAAGGTTAGCAATGTATCTTAACCACAGATCGCCTATAGACATGATGGTTATATCTAGTCCATGTTACACTACTTTCTGTGTGTGTGTGTCTGTGTCTGTGTCTGTGTCTGTGTGTGTGTGTGTGTGTGTGTGTGTGTGTGGTGGGGGGGGGACATGACAGATCATCACTGATCCTCCTCAATCCTTTTTTTATGGCTGTGTAATGTAGAGACAAAATGAATTTGAAGTTGCTCCTTTGAGGTGCTATTGTTTCATCATAGTCTCCTCTCTCAACTTGATTTAGTCAAATTGTCAGTGCATTAAACTTGCTTTAGTCTAATCACTGAACACCGGGACCTGTTAGAAGACTCCTTTTGATATTCACTTACAGTGGTGCCTTTGATGCGCTCAAGTGCATGTGTTTTATTGTGATAATTTGTGCAAGTACACTACTGTGTTTGTATCTGCAAAATCAATACGCTGATAAATATGTGATCAGTAGGTCCATGATGTATTTAATGCTTTGAAGTGCACAGTATTGATACTGTACCTGTGGAGTGCAGCAGTAAAAAAAAATGACTTGGAGCAAGTCTGTGGTGTATATTGTTGATTTAGGTAATCTCCAACATGCTCCAAAGTCTACGCTGTGATGTAAGAGGCACGCGCATATTGCACATTAACCTACTATCCTGTACGGATGCATACACAGAAGTGGAATGCAATGATTTCATTCCTCTGACCTGGACTGCAAGTCAGAGGAACCTGGCTGTGCAGTTGCAGCATCATCCATCTACACAAATTCCACCCACACGCACACACATACACACACACACACACACACACACACACACACACACACACACACACCCTCCCACTGTGCGTCAGATTTATTTCTACCTAGATAAGCAGGATATCCATCTCTAGCAAAACAATTCCTGCTGCAGAGTCTGTAAAGCAACCAAAAATCAATAGCTGATGAAAAAGCACTTTACAACGATTCTCTCTGTCCATTGCTCAAGCTAGAGCGTGATTGCCTCTCTGATTGCCCTGTCTCCGATTGAAGTTCTATCTAAGAATTTCTTTTGCAATTAGTTGACTTTCTGTTCAAGTCGGGCTCTTCCTGAGAGATGGCCAGTGACGACAGCAGAGGATGCACAAGTTCAGAGATCAAGGTCTTTGTGATTGCGTGTTCTGCCTCTAATCGTCTGGAGGACAGAGATGTTTGTGCCTTTCCTGTTCCCAAACACAGGAGCAGGAGGATATTTTTGAATTACAGTGGCCTTAAAATGCCCTCTCGCTGTCTCTGTTCATTCCACATGCTTGGAAATGTGAATCTGTCCAGATAGAAAGTAGAAAATCTCTTTAGTCCCAGTCTATGTAAATAGCTTTGCATTTTTTTTAAATTCTTCTGCTTCACTACTCCTATCTGGTCCATTTCTATACTTTTCACTTTTGCAGTTTATGTGCCACGCTCTAGTGCTCTACTTTTCCCAGAGAGTGACAGGAATTGAAAATCCATCACTGTTGAGTAGAAACAGGATATTAGGACATGGAGAAGCAGTGTAAAAGATGACTCCAGAAAAGACTCGCAGACACAAGTATTTGAAATTAATAAAAAAATGTTTATGGTTATATGTGCTTACGTAATGTACATTTCTGTCTGCTTCCCGTCTCTGTCTCTTTGTTTTTTTTTTTGTTATTGCCAAAAATGAACCTACCATGACAACATTACCAATACTGTCTATACATTTATCATTTATTACTCTTGTTGCTGACCTGCATACTTGTGCAAGTTATGGGAGTGGTTGCATTTGCATATTAAAATGTTTCCACATTGGTAAGGTAGTTATAAAGATAAAACCACAATCAGACATTTACTGCACTGTAAATACAAACTCTGATGGTAAAGAAAAAATAGTTTGCATGTCACATAACAAATCACACCTACATACTTTAGTTTCACAGAGAGGCTTTGTGGTGTCTGTGGGCTTCCCCTGACTGTTGCAACATAAGCAAAAACAAATGTCGTATTTGGCTTTGTGCATCTGCTTTGTCATTCTTTGTGATATGTTGTTGTTGTTTAAAAATGAAAAGAGTTTTGAAAGTATGGATGACCTACACTCTGTACTGTCCCTGAACTCCTTATCAGTGCTGTTGTAAGGAATGCCACACGGTGTACTCCTGTGTAGACATAACTACTACAAGAAGAGAGGAAATATATTCAGGAGGTTTATATCATTTCCAGAACTTGCTTGTTACTCACTTTTGCCGTGCATATAATAACTCAAATGTAACACTGAAGCGTCCCCCCGTTCTCCTGTCTGCCTGCTGATCTGTGTAGAGAAGCTGAGCTTGGCCATTGGTCACAGAAAGGAGGAGCTACAGCAGAAACACTGTAACTTTATTTTCAGATCCATTAAATACACTCTCTCATTAAGTGCTAATAAAATCCAAACGGTTGAGTCACTCTCCTAGTTAACTGATAGTTTTCAACCATATGTGCATGTCAAGTGCTCTCACCTTTTTATTAATCGGCAGGCATGAGTGCAGAAATAAGCCCATTAATTAGAAATGTCAAAGACCAGCCTGATTAATCCACTAGTGTAGCATGCAGCACTATGGAGCTAATGGAGCGAAGCATGCTGGTCAGCGATGTAACAGCACTGCAGTAGCTGTCTGAACACCATCTCCTGGCAACTCCTAACCAGTTAGGACACCTCCAGAGCTCTCCTACATTTTGGCGGAGATGGGAGTGATTTCCTAAGTCACGAATGTTGATAAATTG
Source organism: Ctenopoma multispine (assembly GCA_034779795.1). Lineage (NCBI taxonomy): Eukaryota > Metazoa > Chordata > Actinopteri > Anabantiformes > Anabantidae > Ctenopoma > Ctenopoma multispine. The sequence continues at coordinate 13,931,833 of JAUYWH010000001.1, forward strand.
CTCTTACTCCTATTCCTGAACGTAGGACCAAAATTGCATCACTCTGAGAATTTTTGGCTGCTTAGAAGTGATTTCATGTTTTGAGATGGTGAATGAAAATCAGCCCTGGCCCTTTAATTACCTCCTCCACCCCCCTCGCGCTCCATATAGGCTGTTTTAGCAGCTCAGTATGCTGTATGCTGTGCCCATTATGTTCCAAAAAAATCAGACTGTTGTTTGTTGCTCTTTCTACATCTACATTCTACTTTCTGACACACGGAACGTCTTCTTCTATCAATCTAACCACTTTTCCTGTTGAGAGTCAGTTGGTGTAGGAACCAATCCCAGCTGTTGCTGGGCGAGAGGTGGGTACACTCTGGACAGGTCCTCCCTTTTACTCAATGCACACATCCAGTGCATTAATTACAATAACAATACAAATTTATTCAAAATCTGCTCTATTAAAGTCAGTTTTCCAAAAGAAAGGCTTTATCAGTAACGTATCCCATTCTAGCAGTGCCTGAACTGAATTGTGCCTAATCTCATGACTGAAAGTTGACAGCTTTCGTGCTCAACTACAGTCAGTGTCCATCCCTGTGAGGCCAAAGTCAACAACCATGTACTCTCTAGCAAAATGTGCCCTCATATACGTTTGGTGTGCAGTATCATATTTGACTTAGATTCCATTGTAAGAGATGTAGTGACCACATTTCTGAAACATGTGGTTTGCATAGACAGCTTATTTAATTTCATTTGTTGGAGCTGCTATGTACCAGAGTGTTTTCGGAGACCCTCAGTTAAAGCACTAAGAAAATAAAATGTTAATTCTTTACTTTTTGTGCTGTTTGCTCAGCTTGAAACAATGACATTTTTCTATGCATTATGATTCGGATTTAGCTGAACATCAAAATAGCTTTTGTAGAATATCTTGTGGTCTTTTTAATTAAAAAAACACAGTAACTTCTTGAATTGTAGGCATAGTAACACTGCTTAAGAATCCCATTTTATATCTGATATACTCTCTATTATTCACTGCCATTGAAAGTCACAAGCAGTGAGCTGTAATACTAAATGATTCTTATAGTTTTTCATTCCAGACTCCCTACTGTTCTTCCATCTGATCCCACAGAGTTAATGTCACTACATCAGCACTCGGCATATAGACTTCATGGCACCCCACTAAGCAAATATACATTGTTATATAAACATGCACACATACACTGAAGACAAATATACATTCTTTAACACTGGGGCGGGAGGAATGTGTGCAAAGAAACCATGCAGACAGTTTGGAGTAAGACTGAATTACTGAGAAGCAGCTGAACTTAGTAGTAGACAGTTTATTAAACCTTCTTTTAAGCCTTCAGTCATAGTAATCCATGTATATTTTTTTTAATTGACCAATTTAGAGCTAAGACATTCAATCGACAGGAAATTAATCTGCAGCTAATAATGATAATTTATTCATGACTCTCTAGTTCAACTGCTTAATTGTGAGAAATTGGTGCCTTTCTTTGTTTTGTGATTGTAAAACTAAATCTCATCTATACATTTGTCTGTCTGAGGTTCCACTCCTTGGCAGTAATCTGTGGATTTGTCAAAAATAATTATTAGTTGCCAAATCAACTACTCCTTAAAATGTCTAAAAATTCTGAAAAACATCCTTCACATTAAAATGAAACAGGCCTTTTTTACTTGAGGAGAACTAAACCGTGATTGTAAACATTGCTGTCTATTAATATGCTTAGTGTAGGCTTCCTTCACAGCAGACATAACAGCAGGTAATGCACAAGTGTAATTATAGGAAATCAATGATAGCTGAATTTCATTTAGCTGCTTCAGGTTGTCCTGTTATAGTTCTTGCTGACTTGCTTTCTCACTTTCATGGCTTACTGAGACTCTTGTTATTAGTAACACGTGCTTTTATTACAATGACAAGTCAACATGTTTAATGTGGAAAAAAAGCCTCTTCAGCCTGTTGAATCCAATTTTTCTTGCCGCTCTTTTTCCTCTTTCTGCTCCTACAGTAGCACCTTCACTCATTGTGTGACTAAGTGTGAGTTGGGTATGGGGGGGGAGAGAGACTGGGAGATGGAAACTGGGAGACAGTCTGTGTGTGGGAGATCATACCATGGAGGTCAGGCAGCCTACGACTTGCTCAACTGGCAAAGTGTTTGTGCAGGGCATTAATGAATTCCTTAAAAAACAAAAAAACTTTTTCAGTTATCTGGCAAGTAACAGGTGTGACAGGTGAACCGGTGCCTGTAATTAAATACTGTAGCAGCTGAGCTGTGTTCATCACCATGTGCCATATTGGTGTTTCACTACTGCTGATTGGTTCTGAGATGGTGTGAATTAACCGAGACAAGGGTGTAGTGAAGGAGTCCAGTTTTTGTTTGGTCCTACAGCACATTTGTGGGTTGTTGCTTTCAAAATACCACTAGAGCATTGTGGGAGTTGTGTGAAAATTCACAGTTTAGGTGTAAAAATCATAGTTAAAGTACAGCCTTTGCATTAATACTACTCCTGATTGGTTTTATAATATTGACACTGTCTATTATAGAACAGACATGACTTATAGGAAACTTTGAATGATTTGTAGTGTCAGTTGTCATCCGGATGTTCCATATTTTGTTATTTTGTTTGAGGTTTCTTTCTTTCTTTTGAGGAAGTTTTTCTTTAGATGAATCAAAGGGTTTTGGGGAACTCCAGTGCAAAAGTGGATTTCAAAGGTCACGTGTATTTCTGACCTTTAAGATAATGTACTTTTTTCATAAAATGCTGAAAACTTTCTACCTGTAATCCTTTAAATGACACAATCTGAGGGTGCAGCATTACTTGTGGGTTTAGCTGGGAGCAGATCGCTGATATTAGCTTGATTTCTTTAGTTCAGATAGGTTTGCCTGATAATGATCAGGGTTTTATGGGAAACGGAGCAGATTAAATCCTCACCGTCTCTGTTCTTCAGATTCTTGAACAATCTTTTGTTCTGTTTGTCCTGTAAAGAATTTTATGTTTATTCTGTGCCACAGGTTGCCCCTTATTGTGGACATCTAAATCTCATACCCTCATCTTTTCTTTCTCTGCCTCTCTTCTTCCCAGCCATCTTGACTTTCTCTGTCTCTTAACTTTTCGACTTTGTCAGCCTTCTCATCTCTACCCTCCTGTATCATGTCTAATTATCGAAGTCAGTGTGTGTCTACGGGGAGCTCCTCAATACCTCCTCATCAAAGCTTCTGTTTGTGTTTGCTTGTTTATCTCTGGCTGCTATTCTAGGCGCTCTCCCCGAGCCCTGATGAGACACGAGCCTCCACTCCCTACGGAGGCTTATACTGTAAGCTGTCACTGCACCTCCAGTCATTCAAAACACAGCCAAAATGAGATTTTGTCTCATTTCTTTCTGTACCTCTGTTGCTCTTGAAGGGTGCATTCTCCCTTGTCTTTCAAACTCTCTATGTATATATTGTGTGTACATCTATATATATATATATTCATATCTCTTTGTGCTGATCCTTCCAATCTGTCTTGCGACCTCAATTGTTGAGAGAACTCCAGAGTAATGAAAGACAAACCAGAGGTAGTTTTCCCATCAAAATATGCCCTGCTTCTCTTCTTGTTTAATCCTTCTCTTTTTCCATACACAGTATACCTGCATTCTCATGCTGTTTTATCTGAGCCTGTTTCCCTATGACCCAACCACCCAACTTATACCTGGAGGGCACCGAAGGAAGGCTTCAGGTGTTAGTAGTAGACCCTGAAAGATCTACTGTATTTTATATTCTGTGGAGAAATGAGATACTTTATTTGCAGAATATGTTAGTGTTGTTTGGTGTTGGGGGGCTCAATGGAAATGAGTAATATAGCTGTAGCTGATCTGTCAAGGCTTTAACTGTAACATAACAGTGTGCCATTGTATTTGGTTGAAAAAACTCTGGCATTTGTTACAGAAAGAGGGTCAGTGTAACTGTGATCTTGATCTCGATGTGAGATCTCATTTGTGGTTATTGTTAAATGTGTTTTTGTGGTCTTGGCTTGAATTCTTGACACACCACATGGGATTGTCAGTGACTGAAACATTATTGGTGTCAGTGCATAAAACCAAAAGTTTTCAATATCAGTGTTTTTTGCTGTAATTTATTTTTACTTTTTTTAAATACTAAACCAATCCTGTGCAGAATGATTTATGGGCCAAAAGTAGAAAGAATAAATGTTGTTTCTCTGAGAAGTTGCCTTTAAAAGCAAAACCTTTAAAAAGTTTTTTCTTTTTTCTCTAAAAGCAGCATTATGGCTCATGGTGGCAGGAAGTCATTACTGACTGAGTTGCTGTGAGCTGGTTGCTATGTATGACTCTAGTCTATGCTCTCTCATGTACCTCTAAGTTTTGGGGAACTCAAATATTGTCCCATTTAATGTCAGCTGCAGGGGAAAACAAATACTGTCTGTGCTTATTTCCTCTGAGATATCTGTGGCTATGTCAGAAACAAATGGCGCAAGTGAGATGTGGGAGAAAGATAGGCGGGCGGTAATGGTGAGGCAGACTCCTAGTCATGGTGCCTCTGCAGAAGGTTTATACTACCATACACTTTAATGCTTTATAAAAAGCAAAGGCTGAAATCCTACCTCTGTTGTGTTACCACTCATTAGCTGTCTTTACCCTCTGATGTAGCAGCAAGCAGGTCTTGGAGACTAACAGAGAAATGCTGTTTGATTCTCTTCTACTCCTTCTTCTTGTATCACAGACTGATTTTTACACTTGCAAAGATAAAAACACCACCATGTAACACAACAGAAGAAAATGCTAAATAGAGAATTACAAGGAATCATCTGAAGTAACGGCCTGGGTTAATTTTTTTTATAGTACACATATCTACTTTGTCCTTTTAAATATACTATATGAATTCAATTGACTTGTCTTGTTGTGTCACAGGTATCGGGATGGATGAGACGGAGAAGTACAAACAGCGACTAGAGGCCATTGCTGTGAGTTCATGCACACACACACACACACACACATACGCATACACAGATTTTAAGCCAAGAAAAATACTGCCAGGCTAGCAGAGTAATGGTTGATCATTGACACTGTGTAGACAGGTGGCTTGGTCTTGGCCGCTCTGGTCAGTTCTTACTATAGCATACATTAGTTATCAGCTGGTTTACAAGTGAGTTACCTGGTGACTTGTCAACATTTGCCTACAACTCTGATTCTTCTAGAGAGGGCAAAGGCGAAGCTGTGCTCTCTAAGCTGTCCGTATCTCCTAAATAATTTAATGAGTGTGGAGTGAGGTGAGCCAGGGTGATACCGGTCCTACGAAAACAACACCAGGTTGCCATGGGGACAGCTACTCTGAGCATTGTGGGATATAGAGTTTACCTGATGTCTGTGGTTGCAGTGTCCTTGTTTCACTCTTTCCCCTTGATGTTTTATTGACTACCACCTCTTCTCTTCTTTTAATAATTAATTTACTGTACATCAGCTTATTTTATATGTGTTGCTCCTGATATGAGTTTATCAATGCATCTCTTTTTATTTGAACAAAATTGTGCCCCATCCTGCTCTCACTGCCTCTTTAGCAAACTGTCAGTGTTTGCATTAATTTTCTTTCATTGTAATTTCTCTCCTTCCCTCCTACTTCTTTTCTCTCAGGAGAGGCGTCGGCTGCAGGAAGAGCAGGACAGAGCCAGAAGAGAGATGGAGGACGAGAGGCTCAGAGTGCAGCAGCTCAAGGTCTGAAACTCACATTCAGGATGATCTAAACTTTAATTTTACTCTGCAGACTCATTTCACTATGTTAAAAAGCACATTGCCTCCCAAATTATTTCCTTGTGTATGTGGGCATACACACACACACACACATACACAAACTGTAAAACCTTGCTTTATAGTTTAGCCAAACTCTCACAAGGTTACAGGCGAGCCGTTCTTTGCTCAGTTTTTATGTGAGTGTTTACACTCTGTGAAAGTCACAGAGCTGCTCTATTGTTTTCACATCATTTCCAGCTTAATGTTTCCACTTCCTACTCCGCTGTGTGCCCCGGGGCACATTCCTGAAATTGTGTGAATAGTGTGTTTGTGTGCACATAGATATGCATGTGTGTACCGTTGTGGTCATGCATCATGCAAGAGGAACCTTTGCATATGCTATTTGTGTGTGCATGTCAGTTTTTGAATAAAGGTGCATATATTGTATCTATGAGAAATTCAAGTTTCAACACGCTTCATGTATTAATTTTAAATGATAATTTCAGTACTTATTTTCTCACATGAGGTGATATCATCAAAGCTTTTAGTACATTCATTAGCTTTGACATTGAGTCTAACCGCAGGCTAGATTTAGGGATGTGATAGGAGGGAGCAGCAGCTTATAAACAGCTCCTGACCCGCAAAGAGAGGGCTGGGTCCAGCTAGCCGAAGGCTCTGAAAGGAGAACAGAGCAGAGCTTGTTCTGTTCTGCATGAAAAAATACAGAGATGGTTTTGTGATACTTTTAGTGAAGTAGGTAGCTACTGACTAACAGTTGCCAGATTTTTGGAAACATGGGTTGATAGGCTGGAGGGGATTATTGGTTTTCAGTTGCTTTGACCTCAGTAGTAACTAAGAAGCTTGCAGACTTCACCAGGCTGAACAGAGTAAGAGAAAGAGTAGCAGCTGTGGATTTTAGTGCATATAGCCATATAATTATGCAAAAAATGAAAAATGAATTTTACTAGATTAGATTTACTAAAAGTTCCCTGCAGACAGTTTGTTTATTTCTACTTGTCAGGAGAGCTGGCAAGCGATTACTGTTTGGCTCAAGGGGACTTTAGCAGTGCAGATGCTTGATGAAACACACATTTGAACTAAGGTCAACTGGTTGCGCCATAGATGTCACCCTGCAGCCACTGCTATTACCCCTGACGTACCACTTTATTATATGCTTTTGTAAAAATGTGTCTCCTACTCAACAGTCTCCTGTTTACAACATGACAGTCAGGTGTTAAATACACATATTATACAGCCAGCTGAAGAGTTTCCATTCATTTTGATAGACTTTGCTGTGTCAACATTGAATCGCTGAAAACCAATGTTTTTAAGTACTAGAAAATGATTCTAAGCCTTTATAGTTTTGAAATGTGTTTGTCAGTGGAGCATTTCTGCAGCAAGTAGCAATACAAATACAACTGTGAGTAAATAATGGCAGGCTTAGTTTGATAAGCCTGTCACATAGCACTGCAACCACTATTATCGTAACATTTTCATGTCACTTTCATCATCTAGGTTCTCTGTCTAATTATGCAGTAGTATCTCTCAAAGTTTTTTTGATTTCTGCTTGAAGCATGAACTACATACACTTAATATGTACACTTAAATTAAAAGTCAGAACCTTTAGTGTGTATGTTTTGTTTTGTTTTTTTCTAATTTTATGACTGATTTGTTTGCCTTACACATGACAAAGCTGACCTAAAATGGTGCCTGAAAAGGTTGAAATTTCATTGCAATGGAATATATATACTGTATGTTCAGCCCTGACCTAAATGAAATGAGGCATTATTCATGCGAGTAGCTTAAATTAGTGTTGTGTTGTTAAACAAAGTGCTTTGTTTGGTGTTGGTCAAAATGCTAAATAGCCTCAGGTTCTTTTGTTTACTTAGTCATGACTATTTGTAAAATGGTGCAAAAAAAAAGTGCACACACATGCTGTGAGTTAATGCCAGCATTCTTTGTTAGGTAGCTGGGATGTAGACTGGTGACATGAATCCACAGGTGTTCTTCTCTCTCTGTCTCTCATCTTTTACACCTGGGTAGGTGAGGACAGGTGAGGAAATTTCACTTCTCTTCTCACTATTTTCATGTCGACGCTTAGTTGACGTGTCGCTTAGTCGCTTAAGTCATCACTCTTATGCCTTGGCCGTGTCCAAAATCAACCATCTTTTTCACTCATCTACTAATCTGCACAGAGAAGTTCTACATTACTCTGTAATGAGTAGTACATTTAACTTTTCAGACACCTCTGTATTGTCATTTTACATTTTAACTGATTAAAGTTCTTTTTCAGACACACTGATGTGACAATCCATGTGGATGTTGGTTGTCCATAGTATGAAAACACCTCGTTCTTATTTTATCTGTTGTTTCTGGGAGTGCTCTTTGACACCCAAATAAAAGATAAATTTAAATATACTCGTCTCCAAATCAGGTCTCATTTTTTAGTTTCGGTTGAACATTTTGTTGCTAGTAGCAACCACTTGTAGAACCAGTTCAGAGTTGTTTACCTGATATTATTAGCTTCATCTCTTCATCTGTGAGACTAAGGAAATACTGACAGGCATCTTTCATCCACTTTAACAATTCTGTTGTTGGATCATATCTATAGGTACTTCTCACATAGCTGTTATGTGTCAAGTTTGTCTAATACTTTTTCTGATCAGAAACAATGCTAAGTGCCAACCAGGCTAGCCATATCTGCTAAACATTAGCAACGTCTGCTAACTCAGGATTTTAGCTAATGTGATGTTACGGTTAATTTACTGTTGGGTTGCTGTGTTTCGCTCTTTAGTCCTTCTAGATCTGCTTCGTTGCAGACATTACTTGTGTTACAGTACCTTTATTCTTTATCCTCGACTCTTTTTTTCCATTGTTTTCTGTATTTTTAGTGGATTCAGTTAAAACTAGAGCTTGACCTTTAGCTAAGACAACAGTCTAATACTGTTGTTTTTTTTCCTTTGAAAGGTTTAAAAAAAGAGCCACCTATACCAGGACAAGGTGATAATGCTGGCATTCAGGATATTAGACTATTTGCAGATAAATGTGCATGTCACAGTTTTGCAGATGTGTACAGAATATTAATCACAGTTTGCTTGGTTAACAAAACATATTACCGCAAAATAATACTGATCATAGCTGATTCTTTATCTTTCTTACTCCAGAGGAAGTCTCTAAGAGACCAGTGGTTGATGGAGGGAGCCCCCTTGTCTCCAACCTCTTTGGACACTCTGAGCCCCCGCTCTCCTCTGTGGAGCTTCCAGGCCCCGGATATCGACCAAGACATGGACAAGTAAGTGCAGCCACTATGTGAGGAAGTTGGAGCTGGAAGAGTAGAAACAGTTTGTGACTGAGAAGACTGCGTTAGAGAAGCAGACAGAGCATGAGAGAACTGTCACACTTTTGTTGCATTTGTATAGTCATGGATAATTGATAGTTGCAGCTTTCCATTTTCTATTTTTGTTTTCTTGTAATTTCTGCTGCTGTTGTACGTCATGTATGCTTTAGAAAGTTGGGTTTTTACTCTGCCAGTATTATACTCTGGGTTAGAGAGTGAGAGGGCAAATACACACTGCACAGTGGATTAGGGTTTTTAGAATGGACAATGCTGTCAACTCCCTGAAGACTACAGTCCAAGATCCCAGTCTTATTATTGCTAAGGTCCACAGCTCTGCCTAATTTTCCAAGACTCCTCACACTTACTGTACATGGCCTCTGGGGAAATTTGAACATACTTTTTTAGAAAGAGAATGTGCCTACAGTAGTGTTACTTACATTGGGTGCATAAAATAAGGATGTAATAACATTTGAAAATAAAAATCTTAAAGCATTTGCTTTGCAGTGCATTGTTAGTATAGATTATATTAGTTTGTGTTGTGGTGTGTGCATTTACACAACTCTTTGTGCCTCAGTTCGCAGTCAGAGAGTCACCAGTTGGTAGATGAGAAAGAGAAGTTGAAGGACCAGATGGAGAGTGGCCAAATGGTGAGGAACTTCTACATACACACACATACACCCACTTACCCTGTGGTCACAAAGGGGTCTGGAATATGTGTTAAACAAGCTTGTTCCATCGTCTTCCATTAGCCACAAAAATTCCCACAACTTTTGTCTGTGGCTTTCTGCCATGAATAATGCATTTCCTTTCTTGATGTACCTTTGATGTAGCACCTCCTGTTCAAAAGCAGGAACTTTACGAATGTAAGCAGTCCTGTTACATAAACATATCAGCACTTGATCCACTCTGGAATTATTGTTTTACTTCAAGCCAAGTGCGTTTACCTCACCTCACTGAAAGTCTTTGCTGTAGAACAAAGGAGTCCCTCCTTTTCTAGTGTGTTCTCCACGGCAAGATTTTTCATAGCTATCTTATATTCATTATATTAAAGGTTGTTGTTTTGTTGGGTTTTTTCAGCTAAAATGAACAGGAGTTATAAACAGAGTAATCCATATTTAATAGCTATTACTGCTGATTAGTCACACTGGCTGTGATGGTGGAGACTTTGAAAGTATGACCTTATCCTCTCTGTGAAAATACGGCAGAAAATCTGCAGGCTTCAGTTTAGTGGCAGACTGAGAGTGAGTGACAGCTAATATCTGGCAAATCAAACATGCAGATCAAGAGCTTTTTTATCACTTTTTGTTTGTGTAATGATACATGTATGTTGAGTTTTTTTAAACATGGGAATTTAATTTTAACACAGCACAAACACTCAAACACTGCACACTTGAACACTGTGCATTTTTTATTATTGCAGATGTGGGCAAATCTGTTAAAAGGGGTCATCTTTTCATAGGTCAGGTAGGGCTTTTCAGCTCAACCACTCCCCCTTGTGACCAGGCAGAAGTCTTGACCCTATCTCAGTCATAATTATCATAATCAGCTATCATTGTGGACACATTAACTAATTTATTCTGTGCTTGTCCAGGTGACTCCAAAGTCCAAATAGGATAGAAATCTGTTTGGACAACAAGAAAAATTGTTCACAGAAATGCAGCATTTGGTTTTACTTCTCTTTCCTAAAAAGCTTGTATGATGTTCAACTATTTGCATTTCATTTGTTCTTTTTTATATCCTACATCAGACGTTCAGGCAGCAAAACACAAACACTTTCATTGTTTGAGTCACAGTAAATTAATTCCTCTCCTGTCCCTCTTATCTAGCAGAAGATAGTCAAAATGGCAGAGGTCGGAGAAGGTAAGTGAGATCAAATAAGTCTTTTTGTGCAGAAAAACTTTAAAATTACAGTAGACATTGTAGAAAATTGCCTTTCACTCTGGAAGGTGTTGAATTGATGAACATTTTGCCCTGCAGAAGACATAAGTATTTTCCGGGACTTCAATATTCATATGTGACAGAGACTACAGAGCATTGCCGTGATTCATTGGCCTTCCGGTTTTCAGTACTCACACTTTATTTTAACTATGTAACACTTAAAAAAGGTGCATATCTGTAAATAAAATCCCTGTTACAAATGTTACTATACATTAAAATGATTTCTGCCTTAGAAATATCCCAGGATGATGTTATGCAGAATGGAGAAAACTGTGCAGGAGAATCAGGTGAGTATAGAGTTGAATCATGTTGTAAAATACAAAAAGACATAGGCCTCAGTGAATGTCATCCGGAAACATACTGTGCACATGTTAAATCACATTTGTAGTAATATGATATGAAATTTTTTTCTCTACAGTCTTCCTTTTGTTAATTCTTACTTAATAAATACTGTACTTCATCACAGAGACCATGGAATTTATACATGTACTTGTCTATATGCACTGTGTATATTGATGTTAAGAAATCTGCATTATAAAGGAAAGAGCAGCTCAGTACTTCACAGAAAGTTCATACATGCTGTAATGAATATTTACATATGTTGAATAAGGTTTTGCATATATATATTGTGCTAATAGGGACACAGGTGCATACTTAGCATTTTTAGAGGGCAGCAGGAACATGGACGTTTCAGTAAGCAAGTTACTGAAGTAGACATTCGTTTTTATTCAAATCATCTTATTTATATCTATATAGATATAGATAGATATCTATCTATATCTATCTATATAGATATAGATATATAGACTTCCATTACCTATGACTTATTCTATCAAAATTCACTTAAAATGGTTGTTACATTTTACTCTATAATGGAAACCTCTTTGCATATTGTATTCTAGTACCTTGTTAGTATGTAGTTTATGACCTGTGGCTAAAACAGGGTTAACATCATTAGCTTCTGATGGATTACTTTGCCATGTAATGCTTTAAGATTAATCAATACTTAAACTCCAACACATAAATTAGCTACTGTATATCGAACACTTACGCATTAGCAGATACATCTACACCACCACAATGAACACTAATAATCAGTGTTAACAAGGGTGTATCGTATTGATTACAAATTCACTCAACATCATTTAAATGTGTGAACTGTCAGCATTTTCCTATTAATTGATGCATTTGCACAGACAGTTCTTATCATTCTTCTTCTTTTTTTCTTCTTCAGAAACAAGTGAAGATTCAGTGAAGACAAACCAAAGCCCACTACTGAATGAAACTGCTGTTGTCTTAACGAATGGTAGTGAAGATTTATGCGCAAACACTAATCACAGTGCTTCTAAGTCAAGTACTCATTCCACCACCAACGGACCAATGTGCAGTCCTGAGGGTGTCGATAGCATGTTGTTGGAACCAGGGCTAAACCTGGGTGTTTTTGAAGCAGAAGCTGCTCAGGTTACAAATGTTACATTTAATGAGGTTGAAGAAGAAGGGACTGTGGTGATGAGAGCAGAACGTGTGATCATCACAGATGAAGGGGATGATGTATCTGAGAATCTAACACCCCAGGAAGGCCAACCAGAGACCATACAGTCAGAAGAAAGCCCTCTTCCAAAAGCAGAAGTAAGTGAACAGGAAGAGGAGGCTGTGGAGGGTGACCTAAAAACAGAAGAAGCTCTAGAAACATTTACACAACCAGAGAAGAATGAGGCAACTGAACTCACTACAGAGGCCCAATCAGTAACTGGAGATGGAGACACGGAGGGTGACATAAAGATTCATGATGATGGAGATACAAAGCCTGATGGACAGGACAAACAATCAGAAGATTCGACCTTCCTGCAACTGCAGTCCACAGCCACTGTCCCAGAGGACGCTACTGTGGCCTCGGTGCCTGTCTACTCTGAGACACAAACCTCCACTCTCTCCCCTGAGGCCAGGGGGGAGGGGGAGGGGGAGGCTGCAGTGGCACCAGAGGGAGCTGAGGCAGCAATAAAGGTCCAAGACCAGGCCACCGTGCCTGGCCAGTTCCAGGAGGTGCCCTTAACTGATGCCCAAGAGAACCAGAGGACAGAAGCAAGTGTGGGGGAGCAGGAACCCCTTCTGTTGCAGTCAAAAGCCCACAACACACAAGCAGCACCGGTAGCTACGAACAGCCCTGCCAGCGCAGAGACACAAAACTCAGCTGGAACTCTCCAGGAAGAGGAGACTAAGACACCAAATCGCAAAACCTGCCAGTGTTGCTCCATCATGTAAAAGCCCTCTCTGTATATTCATTTTTCTCTCTCTCAGTCTGCCAGCATTCTTCAGTCTCTCTCTCATAACACAGTCCTTTGTCTCTGTTTTTTTTGCACCAATGCTTTTTAAATCACTTCCTTTTCCTCCACTATTCTTTACCGACATTCTTTATATTCATCTTGAAACTTCAAGTTTCAAGTCCTCATCCCACTCGTGAGCTTTGATACTCCAAGAAGATATACAGTAAGCTCTCTTAAACGCAATGTGAAGCGAGTTTTGGACAGGACTTGGTGTTCAAGTGCCTTGAGAAGCTCACTACCCAGGAATATACTTTTAAATTATCTTCACACAGTGTGGACCAAAACATAAGGTGTTTTTTCACAGTTTGAGTTAAATTTAATGTTCTTGGTTAGCTGACAAGCCAGTCAGTCTACACAGGATCATAAAACCCGCATTTTAGATGCAGCTTGTATGCATGTATTATTTTAAATTGTTACATGTTTTGTGTAATTCATTTGGTAAGTTCCTTGATTTCAATATGAGATGTACCTGGAAAAGTCCAAAGATTTGGGCATTGATAAAATATACCATTCCGATGTAATGAAGCATAAGCTGAATTATTTTATTGATTTTGGTCTTTTAGACATATTTTATTCCATGGCATTAGCATTTTATACCCTCTGTAATACAAACTTTGAGTATATGCACACTAATAACATAAAATGGTCAAATGTTCAGCATGAGAGAGAAATTATTTTAAAATACCCAGAAGTATGAATTTAATATTTTTTGTCAAGTGCACTTTTGAAGGTGGTTTCCAGAGTGACACCACTCTGTGCATGCATGTGTATATACTGTATGCTGAAAGTATGTGGGATTCAGCGTCTGAGATGTCAGCTTTGAAATGATTGCTAAATGGTTTAATGATTAAACTGACATTTGTGATACATTGCTTGACATTATTAGATGTTCATCCACTAAATCTGTTCCACAAACAGTGGATTTGTTTTATAACCACAAAACTGTTTTTGAAATTACTGTAAATGTTCTGCATCTGCGTTTAACCCTCACAGCACAAACTGCTCCCAATAAGATGTTGAAATGCTTTAAGAAAGAGAATTGTATATATACGTTACAGCAGTATTGCATGGATTTAAACAAATTCAGCTTTAATTATGGTACATTTTCTCCTGAAGGGAAGAAGGAACCTAACTATCTATAAGCCATCCTACTGGAAGAGCAGGATCACAGAGACTGAGCGTATGAGAGGATACCTGATTTATCTTGCAACATGTCTCAACAATCATCCATTTATGCAAATGTTTGGAGCTTTACAAAGCTGCCTTAGATCCCATCAGTTTCTCCGCCAGCTCATGTGACGGTATCATGGTTAACAGTTTGATCCTCTCAAGGGACAGACCAAAGCCTGAGCCGCATAGGGAAAGGGATGCAGCAGTGTGTCCTGTAACAGTAAAAATAAGCCCTACTGAACTGAGTGATCCCCAAGAGACCTGTCCAACAATAATGATTGAATTGAATTTCAGAGAACCATCATATTTGGAGGAACAAGCTCTCTAAAAGAGCGGAGGTGGATACTCATTAACCTTCTCTCATAAAAGAAAATGCCTACTATGTCTATCCACATCAGCTGTCTCTTAAATCATTTAATAAAATAAAAAATATGTTACCTGGTGCACAGGTAATCTTGTTACAGAATCTGGGCTCAGTAGCTTTTTTTTTATTGAGAGCAGGTTTTGAAAAGGTCTGATACTTTTCCTGATTAAAGTTCAACATCAATGAAAGTGAAAACTGTGGGAAGACATGAACACTATGAGACTATGAGAACCCTTGACAGATTTTACAGCTTCCATGGTATTGGTAGACAGCCTCTACTATTTCATGTTTCCATTGTGAGTAATTGAATACTTTTTAAAATGGTTATGTGCATTTTGTTAATAGTATTTATGTCTTTGCCGTTGGCAAAAGCTGAAGATCCCAGATTTACTGAATTTTTCCACATTTAAGGGTTGTATTGCCTAATGAGATAAGTAATCCGTAGTTTGAATATTCAAATAATCACTCTGTCTGCATTTTGAAATTGGACTTAAAGTGTAAAACTAGTGAGTCTTCATATGTCTGTGACCCATTTACTGTATTTCCTCTGGACTGTAAACACTCCATCTTCAGGATCAGCTGGAAGATGGGCTGCTGCAAGTGCCTCCTAAACCAAGCGACAGCATAAGTGTTGGTTTCTACAGATCAACATTGACCAAGACTGTCAAGTTGTAGTTACTCAGCAAAAAGAGGGAGGTAGACCAGACAGAAGTGGAGGCGTTCATCACTTAGATGGAGTGTGTGGACATGCCAAAAATATTTTGTGATGAATCCTATGAGGGGTTTGTGTAGGACAGACATCTGAAGCAGCTCACACTGATGAGAAAACCAAGGTTCCAAAGGCTTTGACTGTAGTACATGGTATCTTTCTAAAGTGTGATGAAACATTTTGTTGTTTTATACAGTGTCAGGGAGTTGCTTTTGTACAGATGGAAAATATCATGAACAATGACTTCAGAAAATGTTTTGATTCTGTTTTCACTGCTGTGGCTAGTCATCAAAAATAATAAAAACTAGACAATTTCAACAGAAATTGAAATTGTGTGCCTCTGCTCTGGAAGTGTCCAGACACCAGATGTGAGTACATGTGACAGACATCATCTTACAAGCCATAACTATCCATCTAAAATACTGTCAAATATGAAAATACACTAGTGTAATAAAACAATGTGATGTAATGTAGCTGTTTTAACTAATTTTTTTAAGAGATTTGGGGTAAGTAGAGTGGAGAATTACCAATAACAGTCTTATTTACCAGTCATAGTAAACCACTCATAATCAGAATTCTCTTCAAAGGCAGTTAGCAGAAGTAGGAGTGGATAATTACCAGTTAAATGAGATAACTGAGGTGAGCTCCCTTCACTTTGGGGCTCACAGAGAAAGATCTGTACGTCTCTTTGTTTAGACAAGTATATCATTAGAAAGAACATGCATCCTACCATTTAGTTAAAAAAATATGTAGGAAGAGTAAAATCTGTGCTGACAGGTTGGGTCAGCCTCTCATACTCGGAAGTGTGACATCACCCACTGATGGGTCAGCAAGTTCTTGTCATTCACTTCCATTATAAACTTGAAAATGGTCTGAAAACCATCATGATACATAAACTGTGGAAAGAAAAAACTGTTATAAAAACACTTGTGAAAATGCTGAGGAAACCTACTTAAAGAAGATTTTAAAGTCTTGATTTTAAAGTTTGAATCATTTCTCTACAATAAAGCATGGCAACGTAAATCTGTCCTCAAAAAGAGGTTAGTGTGAGCTGTTACACAAAGGCTCACTAAATACCAACAGAAAGATGAAATTGGCGCACTCAGTACTGAATCATCTGTATATTATTTTTATAATCTGGAGTGGCATAAGGTGCTCAGATTTTACTGGCAACAGTATAACAATAGATTCATATTTATCTCACAGTATTCTTGCTTTGGGTTTACAGGAAGGCAGATAAAAGAAATTCTCTGCACTGTTGAAAAGAATCTAGTCGAACCTCTGCTTTGTTTGATAGCAACACTCACCCAAAATAACACAGATACAACAACACTCACCCAAAATAACACAGATACCGTCAATACCCATTTTAAATAAAATCTGCATCTTTTAAAATGGTTAATTCCATGAAACTGTAATGTTAATTTATGACTTGTCGCTGTTTTGTTTTGTTTTTTTTTTCATCTCACAATGCCTCCAGGTTATAATGTGTCTCTTTAGGGGCCCACAACTTACAGGACTTGCGTCTACTACAACAGTAAAATGCTGATTATCAGTCTATAAATAAATTAGACTTTGTTAGGGTTTTTGAAACTGTTATTTCCCAATCAACAAACAGAGAAAATACTTTGCCCTCTGGCACCAACAGTGTTGCAAATCTGAATATTTCTGGTTAATCCAAGCAGTTTGACATTTAGTGCAAGAGAGTAAATACCTTACCACCACCTGCCTTTATGTACAGCACAGCCCATCATAAACATATGAGGTGAATATATATTACATAATTTCATTCATATTTCATTTTTCAAAACTAGTTTTATTTTTTAAAAAGTCATAGACGATCAACTGTTAATATCTGCATCACAGACATAGAGCATCAGTACAGGAGAAATAAAGTCAATAAAGTTACCAACACCCTTTGTACAGGTGAGAAGGATTTAGCGAACAAAATCCTAGTCAGTACTAAAACCTTTACTCAATTTCACAATCACAGAGTCCACAGATGGAAAAGGGGACTCTACTCTCTGGTATTTTCCTCTATTGTGAAACTGTAGGTTCCTGAAATAACTATAAAACTAGTCAGACCCTTCCACTGGCCATGTTCAGCACACATTTAACACACAATATAGTGTGACTGACAGTACCTCAGTGTCTTCATTCAAACAGTACAATATGTTTTTTGCTGTTTGTGTCATTGTTCTCCCCTACATGGTCCCTGCAAGCCATTCAGCTCCTCTACCCTGTGAAGAATTGGTCCGACCTGTGGATCAGCTGGATCTTCGTCATCTGGAGGGAAAATGGGCTATGGTTGCAGGCAGCCTGAGCTATCTGCCGAACCTGGAGCGATTCAAACAAAGAGATAGTGCCACTATAAACGTCTCCAGCAACACTAGTGACACTTCCATTTCCTACTCTCGCAGCATCCGTTTAGATAACAAGTGCCAGTATAATTCCTACAACATTTCCTTGGAGGGCAGCAGCTTCACCTATGATGGGACAGGTAAAAGCAACATCTCCGCAAACTTCACCCACACATCCTGTCGTGACTGCCTGGTGATGCACATCCACTTGGTCTCAAAGAAGCAAAAGCATTTTTACCTGTTCAGCAGAAGGAGACAGCTGGAGCAGAAGGAGATGGAGGAGTTCAGAGCTCAAGTGGAGTGTCTGAACATGCCTCCACCTGTTGTGCTGGATCCCACCAAGGAGCTCTGTCCAGAAGAGGCAGCTGATGATCCGGCAGCTCAAACTGAGGAGAAAACAGAGGCACAGAGTAACTGACAGAAAGTGAAATGACAATTATGGTGTTGATATAATGTCTGTACAACAGCAACATGCCACCACCAGAAAATGTTGAAAGACACATGCCTAAATGTAACGCAGGAGAGTTTATGTATTGTACCTCTTACTATTCAGCTAATCTGTGTCTGGGAATAAAGTGGTTTTCAAGATTTCTGAAAAGTACTTTCACTCAATGAATGATTATTAATAGGATAAATAACTTACAACATTTTTGCAAAGTCTTTAACTTTAAAAAGCAACTTTTTGAGAACAATAAAATTAGGTTAATTTTCATTTTAATATTGCATTTGTTTCTCTGACTTCATTTCAGTTCAGTTCAGTTAGAATCTTTATTATGCTACTTTTATTTTTTAAATATCCCAGATTTAAAAACATAACACAACAACACAAGACTGTAAAAGTGTTGTTATGCAAAATGCAGACATTAAAGATGACTGTTATAACCAAGAAAACCAGCAACAAAAAGAGAAAAGATAAGGCAAATAAAATGCTTAATGTGTGAGGAGAGCTTTAAATTCTGAAAGATTAGGTTTTTATTTTGACATCTCATTTAGATCAATCCAACAACTACAGCAGCACAGTTCAGTTGCAGTTTTTTGGGAAGTGGAAATATTTACAGGGCTCATTCCATGAAACTTCAATGCCGTAAAGGTAAGTTAGTTGGTCAGACATTGAAAGTGTGCATGGAAAAGTCCATCTCAGTCCTCATTCAATCAAAAGAGCCTGCTTAATTCTTCAAACAATTCTTACACTTCTTTTTCCTTAATTCACAAGAACCTGCTGCTATTCAGTAAACCTTTTTTGTATGAGTGTGCAACCAGTTACAGACAGTCAATAAAGTGAGAGTAGAAGGAAATTTAAATGTCTTTGTTCTTTATTTGATATTACACCAAACTGAACAAAAGGAAGGATGTGCAGTTTTTATTCCACAAGCTGCACTTCTTTAATATATTAATAATTAAGAATCTTAGCACACAGTTATGAATTGACAGTGCTTACCACATGCAGTTTGTCGAACGATTAGTATTCCAATAAAACATTAAGATTGTTTGCACATCCTGAAGCAAGGAAAAGTAAAACAACCACAAGTGATTTGTAGTATGTTACCTCTGTGTAGAAGAGAAACAATTAGTAAATGTCAAAAATCACCATAGTGACAACATTCATTTATTTCACAATTACAGAAACCACAGAAAATGGACTCTGCTCTCTGCTATTTTCAATATTGTGAAACTGAACTGGTTTCTGTAACTACTATAAAACCAAAAAGCCAACCAAATTATTTAGAAACTCTAGTGCAGCTGACATCTGACATAATTAATCCAACAAGGGTCAGATATTATTATCAGAAACCAGTAAAAAAAAAAAAGTTTTTTATTTTATTACAGGCGATTGGTTTGGTTTCTTAAATCTCCACTGACATTCAGAACATTGTGATGTGAAGCAAATAAATGCAGAAGTCCAGAAGAAATAAATTTGTCTTTAAGATTCTACTTGAAAGGAATTTATTTTTTGACTTTCATTCAACTTAATCATTCAGAGTTTATTGCCTTTCATAAGAGAAGCAGAAACAGATGTTTCGACGGAAATGACGGAAAGACGGAAATGTAAGAAATTATTAAACTAAAATTACAATTTACATAATTGATCTAAATGTATACTTAGAAGTGTTAATGAGAGTGGTGGTAAAGGCTGGACTGGTAATATGACACACCAGGCCTTTTCCCAGTGCACCAATACACAGAGCAAGGTAGAGATGGAGAAAGAGAAAGACAGAATAGTTGATGACGACTTTGTAGGAGTAATGTTAGCAAATTACCATGGACTCTCAGTGAGGGAGTATGACTGTGAGTGTACGTGTGTGATTTCAAACTGCCACTGGACACTTAGTTAAATAGTGTCAAATATTTTTGTATTTATATTTTTATGTTTGTCGTTAATTAATTAATTCATTGATTAAATAATTTAGACAACATGTATTTCTTAGCTTTACTGTAGTTTCAGCAACTGTTGGAAAGATAAAACCCTCGCAGAGGCCACTGAAAAAGTGTTAAACATCCTGGCAAGAATCTCGACATAGCTCTCACTCTGGTAATACAAGAGTTGAATGGCTCATAGTAATGATCCCAGTGCCCCACACTCCCAT
>JAUYWH010000001.1:13963790-13980648 GCA_034779795.1 Ctenopoma multispine
GTGTGTGTGTGTGTGTGTGTGTGTGTGTGTGTGTGTGTGTGTGTGTGTGTGAGTGTGTGTGTGTGTGTGTGTGTGAGAGAGAGGTGTCCAGGACTATAATATTTATTCACATTAAGACTGAATTAGAAAATTATGTGTAAAGGAAAAACTTATATTCAATATTGGAGAAACTGGACTCCCCTTTAGTCAGTATACCCTGCAGACAATCCAGATTGAGTGTGTGTGTGTGTGTGTGTAGCCATTCTCCAGCCTGTAACCTGGTTAAAGAAAAGTATGTTCAGCAGAAAACTTCAAAACTTTATACGTGGCATAGTGGGGTAAGGTGACTACTACAGCAGAAGCCAAAGCACATCATACTGTAGCAGGAGCACTCAGTGTGCCATTAAAGACTAAAAGCACGACACACTAACCAGACGACTTCCATCCACAACTCCTGCATAAACACAAAGATGGGTGACTAATTAAAAGAAAAAAGTGTCACAATGAGGTATTTGGCCACCACAAGCTTGCCAAACAGCTTTAGTTTTCCTTGGCATAGATTCTCAGAGTCTCTCAACTCTACTCAAGTTATTAACACCAGTCTTCTGAACAATATTGTAGTGGAGAGTGCCGTCTAACACCTTACTCTAAAATCCCTCAGAGGTGTGTGATTGAGTTTAGATCTGAGGAATATGGAGACAGCTGCAGCTGAATCAAACTCATTTTTATTGTCATTAGCAGTAGAGTATTCACCTGAATGCAGCACAGTTTTCTTTAAAGTGTTACCCATCTTTACACAAATGAAAATGCTAGTTGTCTAGATAAGTTGAGAAAATATGTTTATATTTATTGTGTCTTTTGGACTTTATTTTAAATGGTAAAACGCTTTCTACTAACTGTAGCAAAAAAGTAAAATGTTTTCAGAAATGAAAACGTGTTAGTATTGCACTTAACATTTCTAAACTACTTCACATTACATACAGATGATGATTCATTCCCTTGGCAATACTATAGCAAGTCTCTTCATCTTTGGAGATATAATGGGATATGAAATGGGTGGCCATGATTGTTTTTGAACTCTGTTAATCACCCTGTTGTTCCCCTCTGTCCTCTGCGTTCCTCTGCTTTCACTCAGACTGACTGGCTGGAGGCCGAACATCCTGACTGTTTTACATCAGCAGACTTGTCCCCATGACAACAAAGCCTGAGGCTTGGCAGGAACGAGATCCTGTCAACTCACTAAACAATGAGTCCTGGACACAGGGTGAAGTGGGTGCAACCATAAGCCACAATTCCCTTATGCAAGACAAAAAGGCTCCCAGGGCAGAACCTGAAGAGGACATAGAAATCATGCCTAGAATTTGGGATGAAACTCTGCATGAGAACCAAACATTTGCACTAAATGAAATATTTGATGGAACCAAACTGGATAATGAGGAATCAACAAGAATTAGTGTGTGCATCCCAAGGGAGGCACAAGAAATTGTGACAGAATTAGAACAAGAGTCGTGTGTTCAAAGTGAGCATGTTCTCCTACCTCCTGCTCCCCTCAGTGACTTAGACTGCTTTGAGAAAGAGGGTTTTACCAGCCTTGAGATGGAGGTGGCCATTTGGATAAGTGATGCTGAGATCATCTCAGACCCAACAGAAGACCTCGTGTCACCAGATTCACCATTTGAGGAGGAGGAGGAGGAGGAGGATAATATGACAGCAGAGGAGAATGACACACAGCTGAACTTCTTAACAGGTGGTTTTAGCAGCAGTGAACCTGAAAATAATACACCAGGGGCTGCTTACAATCCTTCTTCTGACAGTAACAGCTCAGATGATGTACATACGGTGGGATCGCCCCCTTTTGCCAATGAAAGTGAGGAAGAAGAGGAGGCAAGTATGGATATTATATCTTGCCAGCAAGAATGGGTTTCACCAGATATCAAAAACAAACGTTTCCAACCCTCATATTCTGCATATGACTTAGTTCCCATTGAACAAGAAACACCAGCCCTGTCTGCAGTTTCCTCAACCAAACAGCAGGAGGAGCTGTTAACCCAAAGCCAATGCGAACTTGCCCCCACGAAAGGAAACCAGGAAGCTGCACAACAGGTGCATGGCCAGAGCTCTCCACCTTTGTCAGCCGTTTCCATAGAGGTGTCCAATCAAGGCGGGGCAGTTTCTCAAGCCTGTGGTTGTGTTGTTGCTGTGAGAGAAAGGCACAACAGGGCGGGGGAAAGCACAGAAAGAGAAAGCCAGCAAACAGGTGTGGAAGGTCAGAAAAAGAGTGTACTCGAAAGGAACAAAGCTGGGCAGGAACATAGCACAGTTGTGTGCACAGTGTTAAAGGCAGAAAAATACACCAGTGATTTGTCTTTTACTCACAGCAGACACAGCAGGATGGAGAGTGACTCATGTGATGATAGCCAGAGTGACAGTGGAGTATCTGCGGATTTCTCGCCATGCAGCACTTTGGAGGGCAACACCACCATCTCTACAGGCACTCCTACATCTGTATCCAAAGAGACTCCGATTGAGAAGGAGATCAGACGTGCTATAGAGCGTGAACACAGTCTGAGAAGGTCCAGAGGGCTTCCTAATCCACCCACTTCCCCGGAGTATGTAGATATCCCTTTAAGGAAAACTGTTCTTTGCCAGTCGGTCACTGCAAAGTCTGAGAGGTATCATGGCAAAGACAGGCAGCTTGCTGGTAAAAAGATGCAGCATGACATCCACAGGGAGACACAGAGGGAACAGGATCTGGTCAAGCTTGGGAAGGTTCCAGGTTTCTATGATAAAGGTACAGTGCGTCAACTAAAAGACAGGAAACAGATTTTTGAAGTCTTTCAGACACCCAATGATTCAAACTTGCCTGTCTCAGCCAGGAGTAAGGTCATATCTTGGTCCACAACCAGTGACATTTCAGCTGTGGACAACAAAGAGGACATCTCCTCACAGGTATCCACTATACAGGGCTCTTGTGGGGGGAGGAGACAGAGCATAGAACTGTTAAGTCCCACAAAGAACCACAACTTAATCAAAGGAGGAGGTTCAACTGATTTGACACCCCGAGGACCGGGTTTCTCTGAGGCAAGGGGTTGCCAGGTCATCATCCTAGAGAATAACCTGAGTGTCCCAGCACTGAAACTCTACAATGCTCACCAAGAGGCAGCTCATGTAACTGCTGTTGATTCAGGAAATCCTTACCTCTCATCATCCCAGACAGGAAGACACAGTGAGATAACAAGGAAAAAGCAGGAAAAGGAGGGGAAGGACAAGGAGGAAGAAGTGGCAACCAAAGAGAACCCCTTTTTCAAGCTGCGCCCCTCAACAAATTTAGTTAAAGTGGAGCAGGATATCCGGGAGGCTCAAGAGAGGGAGAAGGACCTTTATAAACAGAGGATCAGTCTGTATGGGGGCATGGGGGCTGCAAAAGATGGAGTAGGAAGGCCAAGCAAGATGGAAGGAAAGACATTGTCTCCCTCTTTACTGAATGACCTGGCTGTTCCTGACTCTTCTGGCTCCTCATCCAGGGGGCGAACAGGGCCTCCAGAAGGTGAGGGCGCAGTATAGGGGTAAAAAGAGTATAAGCGGGGTATTACAGAGTCTATTTGTACTCTCAAGATCACACAGACAATGTGTTTGTATGTGTGGATGCTTGTATGTGGGGGTATGTGTGTCATTTTCACAGCTGCGATGAGATGATGAAAACTCCCTGAAACAGCCCAGCAAGCACAATATTTCATTTTTCTCATTGTCAGTGGAAAACCTCAAAGCCGGTGTTAGCTGTTACAAGCAATAATTTTGCACAAGAGACCATAACCTGGGCAACAGGAAAATCTAATTCTGTAACTCCACAATAAATGTAGTGTCAAGTCTGTCGTATTTACTGCAGAAGCCGGCGTGAAGAAAGGTCCTGGGTCATATCTCATTGTGTCAGCAAGAAAGGAGCAAATTGAAGAGCCCAAATTTGTGAAGTCTAAATCCAGTATTCAAATAGTACATACAAGTTGTTTTTTTAGTCCTTATAGTGATACACTTATTATAGACACTTTTTTCAACAACAGCAAATATGACATACAGTGCTGCCTGTACAGACTGCTGTGGCAATGAGTTATTAATGTGCGTCTGTGTGATTTAAACTGCTGCTGTGTTCTTGTGCTATCATTCCCAGCAACAGTCACATGTGGGATACCCAGGGGCTCATCTAATTAAAATTATATAAATAACAAATTGATTATACAAATACTATATATTCACACATTTAATCACACATTCAAAGTTTTAATTGTAAAACCTGAACACTACAATCTTCAGCTGAAAGCGTGTGAAAACTAATAAGCTAAAGAGAAGAGAATAGAAGCATCAACAGTTAGGTAAAAGTAATGAAAAACTGGTTGAACTAGGATAAGGAGAAGGATAAATACATAGTTTATCTACAAGGTTAAAGTTAGGTTGGTGACTAAAGAGTTAAAAGTAACTGATAACATTATAAGTAACGTTATCATTATCATGGTAATGTAAATACAGTAGTTGCTCAGTATGAACACAAAACGTAGCTAAGAAGCTTAAAAATAGAAACGACAAAAAATGTGTTTGCATAAATACATCTATTACATTAACGCATTTGGAAGAGATCCTTGAGTTTATTTCTCTGGGCTGTTACATTACATCAAACACAAAATGTCAGCAACCACCATATGTTTGAATATACTGTATGTGTTTTATTGACATGAAGAGTCGCCCGTCTGCTTTCTTTGTGACTGCATGTGAATGAAGGTGTCACCAGTCAATGTAGTTTAACAACTGTGTGACAAACTGGGTGTGCCACTATGGGACTCAAATGACCACTCAGTGCTGGGAAATGAACGATTGCATATTGTTTTACAGATGAGGAGTTATAACCTTTTTTATATTCATTCATTTCTGCCTGCTTTTTACTATGTCTCCTCTCATTTCTCTCTGCTACATTTCTCTCTGCTAGTACAAGATAACATGAACACCTTTGCCTTATTGCTGCCATTATCTTGCTCATCATGCCCTCACCCATTTTATTTCCTCTTTCTCTCCTTTGCAGCACGCCAGTCAATTGGCAAGCTCGGCGTGTGGCCTCCAGCTCAGACTGAAGAGGAAAGTATTACACAGTCAGAGGTGACTCAGTTAAGCTATTTTTTTCTTTGCAATGAACCATGAACATTACAGATTCTATTATATTATTATTTGCTATGACTTAATGAAAATTTGGCCACATAAAAAAACACCAGGCTTCACAATAACCTCTATTAAGTTTTTTCTGCTGTATGATTAAGTTCGTCGACCCTTCCTATCAGACACACTTGGAACAGGACATGGAAATGTAAGCAAATCACCTTCAGTCTCCCTTCAGTATAGCTAAGAAGATATCAGGTTCCACAATCATGAAACCTCTTTAACTATGTGTTCATGTAATATATGAGTTACCGTGCGGCTCTGGAGGTTCAGTCAGTCTCTCCGCAACATGATTATGAGAAGATGTTTAAAACCACACTGTATTGTAAAGGGCCCAATAAAGAAAGCCTCATGGGAGGATGTCAGCATCTCTTTTGCACCAAATATGGGCCACAAGCATCTGATAATATACTGAACACACAGTAAGGAGCTTATCTTTATAGATAAGGGAAGAAGTCAAACAGCCCTGAGACTGAGAGAAGGGAGGGAGGGAATGTCAGCGTCTGTAGATTGTGTTTGTGTGTGGGCAGAAGTGTGAGTGTGTGTGTTTGCAGTCAATTGACAATCCCGCTGATTTCCCTTACCTATCTTGTGGGTCTGTGATTAGACTTGAGTGCTGCTCTGTGGCTTTAGCTGTTTAATTCAGTTTGGCATTGATGCCAGGTTTAGCTGCACGGCTCAGTTTGACATTAGCATTAGCAATATCGCTCCCTTCTCACTAGCTCATGCCTCTCCATCCCTCCCCCTCTATGTCTCTCAGCTGGTTATCTGCTTTCTGCACAGACCTGGTTCCCGATTACAGTTTAGGAATAAACGGAGGCTTCAGTTGTTGACTTCATAATACTGAACATGGCCTTGGATCAATGTCACATTAACCTCCCTCTAACTTACAGAGCTAATGATGCTCATCCAAACAGATGTCTTCTTGAGGAAATGAATTCATGTGTCTCTTTTTATGTTTCTGCTACTCTTTCCTGTGTTGCCTCCCACGCATCTGATGTTTTTACTCTTTAATTTTCTTTCTTTTTCTTCTCCCACTTTCAAGCAAAACTTTCTGTCTCCCTCCTTTTTTAACTTGAACAATTTACTCCTGCTGTCCTTTCCATGCAGGTCCTCCAGAGTCCTCGAACCCCCAGGAAGAAGACCCCTCTAGTACACTGCTGGGAGTCAGGCCTTGTCAATGGACACATCAAGCAGGACTACTGAGGAGACACTGACAGAAGTTGTGGACCGCAGACACCTGTATTTTCTGAAACACTGCAAGCGGTGTATAAAAGGTGGGAACAGAGTTAAGGAAAGAGCAGAGAGATGAAGAGGAAGAAAAACGAGAGAGTGTGATGCAAGAAAGAGGTCAGGGATTGAGGCTAGAAAGGGGGTCAGGAGGATTGGGAGCAAGGAAAAGGATTGTTGGTGAACTGAAACCCATGAAGAGACTTCAGTGCGGAGGAGAGAGGCCTGCTTCTTGTGCTGGAAAACTGAGACTGACAAATTTAAAAAGGCATTATAATAATAATAATAATATTGCTCTATAAAAGATATAATTTTTTAGTAAAAATCAGATAAGTAAACCTTCATTTTGGAATAATGAGTTACTACTTTTGATGTAAATAGACAGAGTAGTACAGCAACTGATACTGAAAACAAAGCTTTAAAAATGTCATCACCTGTTTTATGCTCTTAATGATGTCTTACACTGAGTTACCTGTACAATATAATGCAATCCAATACAACAATAATGCAATAAATTCCACCTTTGCAAAGCTTAGTCTGTTTAGTGTTTATTGACTCTGTGCCAGAGAGTTGTTAATTCAACATTGTGTTCATTTTAGTGGTTAGTTATATCTTCAGTAGTGGAGTTATATATGATGGCATTAACTAGCTTCCCCCCCCCCCCCCAGTATGTTTACATGCATTAAAAGATGGAATATAACAAATTTCAAAATAATGAAGACTAGTGCAGCATCAGCACTAACTACCGCCCTGACTATGCAGCTTCACAAAAGACAGGGTTATTGTATTTCATCACATGGTGGAACAACTGAAAGCTGGATTATAAGGCAATAAAGCACCTTCATGAGAAAAACTGATCTGGATTTCTGAGCTAAGTGATGCTACATAATGCAAACTCAGTGTTAAGTTAGGATCCGCTCTCTTGTAAGAAATGTAACATTTTTCAAAAGGTGCAGTAAATATGGTCCTTTTACTCTTTTAAATTGATTTTAGACTGAGTCAGATATGACATTATTATATTCAGTGTTATTCCACTAACAATTATACAATAGTTAATTAAACATTGAAATAAATAAAAATAGGCTAATGGACATACGGAAGCCTTGTAATTTCTGTAACTCTGTGCCCTCCCCAGCTTGCTTTTTCCTTAAAATATTTTAATAATCTTATTAAAACCCAATGTTTCACTTTCAATTTGAGAAAGGCCACAGAATAATTACCATTAAGTACAAATACACCAAATAAGGAAACTAGTCATGTTTTCTAAAAAAGCTGTTTGTTAGTAAATACACATCATACAGTATCTGATGTTATCCTACTCACTTACATGTGTGTCTGAGAGAGATAACTTTATGTTAGAGCTCTAATGAACAAACTATCGTAAAACTACAAAATACAAGTATTTATTACCAAATCTATTTACAAGTCTATTTGGAAGGAGTCTATTTTAGAGGTGTAATGCTCATTCAATTCCAAATTCAGCAGGTAATGTGTTCTCTGTATTGTTTGCTTTGTGTCCTCTCTTTATTTAGGTCTTTAGAAGTTTGAGACAAGACTTGTTACTAGAATTGAAGCAGCAAAAATGCCCCTGCGGACATTTGTGAGTGAGTGTGTGTGTGTGTATGTGTGTGTGTAGGTGAGATCACGCTTTAGTGACCTCCCAGTCTCCTGTGAATAATTCATCACCTCATTCTGACAGTGACATTGCCAGTACATTACTACTGTATGTTTGAGCAGCAGCAACTTAAGTGATCAAAATAAGTTTCATTCCTCCCCAGGGAACAGTCTTTGTATTGCCACGTTGCACATAACCAAAAGCTTTGATATTAGACTTATATAGTCCGCCATCATGAAAATTAAACACATGAAATTTTAATACAGCAAATTATATGAACTCCCACAGCTTAGCACTGAGCATACAGATGTAAAACAAAACAGTTTCTGTTGTTCTACTTACGGGAGGAATAATGTCAAAGTCAAAGATCAGAGATTACTTTTTATGTTCACCATAAACAAGACAATCGAAACAAGCTGGCCTAGCAAACTGTGCTTTCCAAGTAATCTCTCACTGTGTTGTCTAATCTGGCTAATTCTCAGATGTGGTAACCATGTAATAAGACTGCACACCTGTCTGTCACCTGCTCAGCTCCAGCCTCATTTCCATGATATTTCATTATCACCATTTTCTGAAGTCCTGCTGGCACGAAGTCACTGAAGCAGCACTATGTGAGAGACAGTCAGTGTTTAGAGGGATTAGCAACTGCTCTGTATGTTGAGAGGTCAAAAATATGAGAGGAAGTGGAGAGGATGAGCCTGTGTGTCTGCATTTGTGCCGTTTTTAGATTTGATATGTGAGTGCAAGAAGTCTTCTTTGTGTGTGTTGCTTACCGTATGAGAAGGTAAAAATTTTATAAAATAATGTACTTTGATATTAATTAAGTGACCCAATGGTATATAAAGTAGGTAACATTAGTATTTACCATCATCTATTTCAGTTACAAGGCGGGACTTTGGTATTGGTACTTTGTCATACTTCTTCCACTGCAGTCATGGAAAACACACCCTTATGTATGAGCCAGTTTCATTTGTCTGCACAATCACAGCTAATGCAGCCACTGTTTGAAGTCCAGAGGTCTCCAGTCTCCAGTCAGTGTGTGTCACACAGTATATCATGTATCGTCAGCACACAACAAAAGAGATTCAGAGATTATTCTTTTGGTTTCCTCACATACGTATGTGCCTTTCATTTGGTGTGGGTGTGTGTTCTGTTGCTTTGATGTTCGAGAGAAGGGGGAATAAAATGGCAGTGCTGAGTCACAAAGAGTCAACATTAGCCCATGGCAGTCTAATTCATGCAGTCTGTATTTTATTGTATGTTGCGGAGAAGAGGACTTGTATGCTATTGTTCTGTAGTAAAAAAAATTATCTGTTTGTTCAATTAAAGTCTTAATTTTTTATCTCAAATGTCTTTGAAGAACATCAGATTTCTAGAACTCATCACCAGCATCTATAAAGTGCAGGTATCGCAGCACATCTCTTTTTGACCAATTTTAAGTGTATTTAAAACATATCTGTGACATTTTTTCACCAATAGTTGTTTAGCTTTCTCTAAATCTTTTATTACCACAGTAATAGCCCAGATTGTCACCTGTTCTTTAGCTGGCTTTTCAGATGCTATTTACATGAGATTTGCTTCACTTATGACCCAACTGGAATTGGTAACAGAAAAAAAGTGGCCGGCCTAGCAAAGTAGAGCACAACGATGATCCATCCAGGAGGTCGTAATTTGATTCTGTGAACTACTGAGAAAAAAGTGTAACTTTTTGGAAGGTGTACGTCCTGTTACATCTGGAATAAACACAGCATTTCATTAAAAGAACATCATACCAACAGTCAAACATGGTGGTGGTAGTGTGATGGTCTGGGGCTGCCTTGCAGCTTCAGTACCAGGACGACTTGTCATAATGATCAATGATCTGAAACACACCAGCAAGTCCACCTCTGAATAGAGCAAAAAAAACTACATTAAGGTTTTGGAGTGGCCTAGCCAAAGTTCAGACTTAAATCTATTTAAGATACTGTGGTATGACCTTAACTGTTTATGTTCACAAACCCTCCAATGTGGCTGAATTAGAACAAATCTGAGATTCCTCCACAGTGATTGTGACTCATTGCCAGTGATCGCAGTTGTTGCCCCCCGAGGGTGCCACAACCAGTTGTTAGGTTTAGGAGGCAATTACTTAGCCCCCTAAACCTAAGCCTGCCTAGTCTGATTATATAGGGCTAGGCAGGTTTGGACATTTTTTAAATGAAAACAGAATTAAAAAAAGTGCATTTTGTATTTTTCTTTGTGTCATGTTAAAATGTGTTTGATGATAAAATACATTTTTACAGCCCTGTAACAATGCTTCGTACTTACACCGTCGGGACATTTGTAGTTTCAGATTTAGTTACTTTCATGTTTTAAATTTAACTGAATGGCTTCTTTTTAAGATCGTGCTCACTTTTTTTATGTTTTATGTCTTTGCCTGAACAGTTTCATACTCAAAAATTTTAAATTCAATAATTTTCATACTTGCCCTTGTAATATGAATACTTTTATAGGGCTTTCTGATGTATTTATTGATTTAGAGTGGTGACGAAGACATAGACAGACTGGGATGAACAATCAAAAGGCTTTGAGCTAATGTATCTGAAGTGATCCGAAAAATGGACAAAGCAACAGCATTTTTCTTTCTTTCATCTGTTGAATATAATAACGTGATGTATTGCCACATACTTTAAATCTTCACTGTAGTTCTGACTTACTAAATTTATCAAGTGCATTGCATCAGGTTATTAAATTATAAACCCAAACTTGCTGCCAAAACTTTCAGGACATAAATGAAATTCACACCTCACACAGTCTTACATTTCAGCACACACCTTTATCTTGACTCTCTGCACTCACTCCATTAGCTGGAGACACAGCATGTGGTGGTATTAAAAGGGCAATTATGAGTTTCAAGATTGTGACTGTCATTTGATATCAACCTGACTCATAATTTAGTGTGTCACATACGCACACATGCGAAAACACACAGGGTGAGGTTTGTACAAGCCAGTGTGCTGTGGGTGCAAATTAAGGTGCCACTTAAATTCATCAGCAGAGCCCACATTGCTCATGCCTCTTATCGTTATTCTGCCTCTTATTCAAACAGATTTGCCTAATGCCATTATCTGAATCTGAATATCTTCACTGTTTCTGTGTGTGCTTGCATTTGACCACACAGGAATAATAAACTATGACTCACACATAAATATGAGCTAGTCAAATCAAACAGTAGCCCTTAAACTCACCT
This sequence comes from Ctenopoma multispine, assembly GCA_034779795.1. NCBI lineage: Eukaryota > Metazoa > Chordata > Actinopteri > Anabantiformes > Anabantidae > Ctenopoma > Ctenopoma multispine. The sequence continues at coordinate 13,975,040 of JAUYWH010000001.1, forward strand.
ATCCCCAGATATCATCTGTTTTTCTGTCTGCATTAATGTGAAGGGAAAAAATGCAGTCCCTGCGTGCATGTCTGCCCCTGATATAAAGCTCAGTGCTGCTATAGAGGCCAGTAAAATATAATGAAACTCTGTACGTATATACAGATTTGGCTTACTGCTGCTTCCTATGTAAGTGCAACGACAATCGTTCTCTGTTGAGTTATTGTCCACCATAAAAACACATAAATATGTGGGAGGTGTCGCTCCCTCCTGAGTATTTTATATCCTTACTTTCACAAAGCACTGAAGTTTCAGCACACCTATTTACAATATATAAAGGAGTAAATATAGATATGAGTGTTCAAACATAATGTTCTTAGTGTTCATGCTTGTGCCATGATAGCAAAAATATTATTGTTAAAAATATGTTTATGGTATAACAGTAGACTGCTGAATAACTGTGGATTCACCAGGGTTCCTTGGTTTCGTGCATGTCACAATTATTGCTCCACTGAACACAGGATATTTGTCATTATAAGTGCAATCAACTTGAAAAATGGCACAATGGAGTATGTGTGTTCTAACAATATGGTATTTGGTACTGCAGGTGTGTTTTTGACAAATGATGCCCTCTGCAGATTGTTTAGCATAACTACAGCAGACTAATTGTGTAGTTTGGTCATTTTTTTTCCTTCACATTTTCTATAGATGCAAGACATAACAATGTATGAGACACATAATTGTGTCCTGCCCTTTTGTCTAAGATAATTTGCCTGAAGGTTTTAAACAGGGAGCAATTAGCTGTTTGCACTCAGGGAACCTACACTCTTGATTTGCTAAATATATTGTATTTAACCAATACAGCTGTAACATGTATGTTTCCATGTATAACCTCCATTTTCATGATTTACTATTATAAAAGTATGACTGACTGATTGTTTTTCCTCATAGACCTTTTTTTTTATCTCTGATTTTGCTGCTACCCTACATATAAATACCCACTCTAAATAAGCATTATGATTAGTACAATGTTACTGTAAAAAATAAGGTTCACACTTCAATCAACAGTATAAATATATAATAGGTTTTCTTTAATATATGAAATATTCTGGCACATGCAAAACAATCAACAACAATTTAGTTCACTTAGTGACTTAAACTAAATTCTTTGACATTTGGGCATACTGTCCAATAAAGGTCCTGTCGTTTGATTGAAAGCTCCACAGCAGCTTTTTGTCTTAATTTAAGTTATTCCCAAAACACATCTTTCACATGCAAAGTTAAAAAAATAATAATAACATCTGTATTTAAATTCATGTAACATTCAATAACATGTAAGATTAAAAAAACATAACTTCCTTGTAGAGATTACTAATGCTACACATAAAACAGGAAATTCAGAAATAGCCCTTCCTGTCTAGTGAGAGAGAGATAGAGAGCAACATTTCTAATGCTGGATCTGGGTTGTGAATGTGGAAAGAGAGTTCCATAAGGGAGATCTGGAGGTCGTCTCATTGTCCCTGGTGGCCCATTCCTGCACAGAAACACACACACACACAGCTAGTACACTTCATGTATACTACTACCACTGCCAGATTACCTAAATATAGGTAACACATGTCTTGGCCTAATATCACACTCTCGGAGCGTATGAGTGTCATTCTTCTTTCCACACCGTCTCAAGCACAATTGTTATGAAGATGAAAATCTATTTTTAGCATTTTGAGTCATACATAATCTATTAACTATTATTTAAACAAAGCTTTGGGAAAGTTTTAGCAAGTAAGTTATTTTTTCTGCTGTACTGTTGTTTCCCTTGGATGCTCTTCTTTAAACATCATTTTCAGACCTAATCTAAAAATAATAAAAAGTTTTACCTAACTTCATATAGACTTAGGCTTCATAAAGATGTTTGACATTCATGGACTCTAATTACCTTTCTCTTTCTATATTGTTAATTTCAGTTAATATTGTTATGCAGAATAATCTTAAAAACAATTCTTTATTTTAGAAAATTGTAGAAGGGAAGACAAAGACTCTCCAGATCACTGGAATGTGACACGTATTCAGTGTCTGTTGAGGTTGCTTCATGATAGCTGGTCTTTTGCGTCAGTTGGTGTTGATGGCTGTTCAGTGACAGCGCACAGAGAGAAAGAGAGACTGCAGTCTAATGAGACCCCTTCATCAAGCTCATTAATGAAAGTGATTACAGCTAATGAGAAGACGACCCAAACCCTGCAGAACAGCACTAATGAGGAAGATGTGTGGGTCTGAGTTGACATTGTGTTTGGGATATGGGGTGTTTGGTGATTGGTAGTGTATGCTCACATTTGTTTGGGTGTATGTGTGTTTGTTTACAGAAAAGAGATCAGGGAAGTTTACACTCCTTCTTCATAGTGAGTCTACAGGAGAAACATAGAGACCACAGACATACCAGAAATACCAAAGACGAAAAAGATGCATGCCTCCAAATCAAGCGGAGAGCCAGAGTGTGATACAACATTTACCTGAGAGGTGAAGCTTGAACGCCTGAGTGTGAGGTCTGCAAGAACAATAGCAACAATAAGCATGACAGTTTGCCTCTTTACTTGAATTATCCATGTACTATTTTGCAGACATTTTAAACATCCTTGAAGAAATAGGAGGAAACAAAAAAAGAGTATTAGTGTGCTTCTGAAGAGAAAAACCCACCAACAACATGATCCTTAGTGTGGACTTGAGTCCAGAATTGTGCTTCCTGCCTGAAACAGTTGAATACACCAAAACTTATTATCACGGTTTCAGTGCAGTCATTTCATTTTCATAAAGTCATTCTCATTTATCATAGAAGTCTCAGGGCTGCCTACAAATCATATTTACAATAATATTAAGAGAAAAATATTCTATATAGCAATAACAATGAGCACCAAAAAGATGATACCTTTTCTTCCTTTTCTCAGCTGCTGCTTTTACTTTAAAGAAGAGGGAAAAGAGACGAGAACTGTGGTAGTAAGTTTCACAAAGAAAGACAATCATGCCAAGTAAATGCATCAGATTTGAGAAATACCTTTTCTATGTGCCAACATAACCATGACTGCCACTGAACACAGGAACAATACTGCGGCAGAGAACGAGCCCAGCACAAGAGGCCAGTCCAAACCTGACATAAAAGGGATGGTGAGCTTTAAGATAATCTTTAATTCAGGACACTGGAAAAGTATGATTCATGGTGGCTGTAGCTACCTAAACAGTACAGTAATAAATGGCCTGGTCCCTCACACAGCTGTGATATATCTTAACTAGAACAGAAAGTCTGAGTCAGCCTTTTGTCTTTTACTTCCTGGCACTCAGAATTCACAAAAGCTAAACCATATATTAGCATGCTATAGAATCTGTACCTGGTGTGGAAGGAGGGAAGATTCCTGAAAGATAAAAAAGAAGTATTAGTAGTAAAGTAAAGTAGTCACTTTTTTGCATTAAATGATACTTAATAGAAGTGAGGTCCAAATACATTCAGTACAGGTGTAAATATGTACCCTTTCTTACAGCCAAGTGGCGGCTGCGCGTAGAATGGCTCCAGTTACTTTCAAGGAGGACACTGTACTGACACTGATACAAAGCCACTGCAGTGTCCTGAACAGGTACTGGAAAAGCGGCCTGATGGTAGATCACTTTCGCATGTTGAGTGGCAAGAGGAAGTTCGTTATCCACCAGGTAGAGGGAAAACACGGCCCCAGGGTAGGCAGGAGACCCTATGCAGACCAAACGCCACACATCTGTCTGCTGCTGCAGAACAAGAATGGGCAGTGGCAGCATGTCTAGAGAGAGATAAAGAAAGATTCATACTGTATGGTAATTAATACAGTTACCTGGGGTATTTTCAAGTCTAAGTTATATCAACATCAACCTAGATTTACATGGAAAAATAAGAACAATAAAACAGTAGTGTGATCCGCAGCGAGGTCCAGACTTTTTTTCTTAGCATGTTATTCTATGTAAATCTATTTAAAGAAATACAAGAAAAGCTTATCAAGAATGATATTTCACCATGTTGAGTTCACCTGAGATGGTGACTTGAACCACGTTGCTAACAGTTGAATTAACCAGTCTCCTTCTTTTGATCATCTGGTAAAGGCAGGTATACTCGCCCTGCTCTCCTCCCCTCACTGGCCCCACAGTGAAGACTCCTGGCTGGGGTTCAGGGCTTGATACCTGTCTGGCTTGGGGCTGCTGGATAACAGATGTCGCCCCTGTCCGCTCAGCAGTCCTCAGCAAAAGGAAGGTCGGTGATTTGTATTTATAGCCAGACTGGGACTGGGACTGAGATGGAAGAGCGGGGACTGAGCAGCTGAAAGACAGCATGTCCCCATGTTTTACCACACCTAAAGAGGGTTCCACAAACAAAACAGGCGGAGGCAAAGAGGGAGAAGGTGCAGCATCTGGATAAATACAAATAAGGAGAGGAAAAGGAAATCAATTGCTATGTTACTTTTACAGATCATCCTTCAGCACATAATTTATGTAAAATTTGTGTTTATGGTGTCAGCTTTGGTTTGCAACAGTTTTTTAGCCAAACCTCCTTTAACAGTCACCACAGAAAGTCAGTGCACATTGTGTGTTATGTGTATGAGTGTGGGGTTTCCTTATGAAGTGCAGGATGTAACTATCACTACACACACCCAAAGAGCAGACTACAATAAAAGACCACAAAAACACCTGCAAACAGCAGTGTGTTTTGGAGGTTATGGAGGGCCGGATGGGAGTGTTTATTATTCTATACCACATGTACAGTATCAAATCTTTTGTGTCCTTATAAAAAAAATGTAAAGTTGCAGCCTAGAAAACATCTTCTTTCTGTGTTTTTAAGTGTCTTCTTGCTATTTATCATTATTATGATTTGTCGTTGTCTTTTCAACATAAGACATAATATTTCTGTATTTCTGAAAAAGAAAAAAAAAACAACCACAAACCTATTTGGTTCTCCAGCATCAAGTAGGGACTGAACGCACTATAACAGCCTTTCTGGTCCTTATACATACAGCAGAACAGTTTATCTTGGCCTGAATATTTTTCATTTATATTGATTGTGAACCCAACCTCCTCCACACTGGTCTGCAGTTCCTGAGAGTCCACCTCAATGAATGAAAACACATACAGGAAGAATGAAATCACACGAGCCAAGAGGTACTTGTGTCTAGCAAACTCCAGAAAACATCCACACATTCTCAAAAGAATTACCATCTCTCTGTGCCTGTACAACCTAAACGCTACCCCCTGATGGCTCTCTGGGGCCTGACAGACCAGTACCACCGAATCCTTTGACTTGAAATAGAAGTGCAGCATTGGCGGAGGAAGGTCACAGTGTTTGGAAGCAGAAAGGCTTCCTACATAGGTGGAGAGAGAAAAGTATGAAGTTACAGCAGGAAATAACTCATTTTCACAAATTCCTTTTGAGGTGGAGCAATGATATAGTTGTGAAACAGGTGTTTAAAAACACTGCTGATTTCCACATGTGGTGACGATCACTGTGTACCATCCCTTGTGACTGTGGTTGATGACTAAATTAGAACAGAACATAAAATATGTACATGCTGAGGCCTGTTTTTAAGTACTTTCAATCAAGAGAACAGTTCATATACATATATATACAC
>JAUYWH010000001.1:13988785-14010965 GCA_034779795.1 Ctenopoma multispine
TGTGTGTGTGTGTGTGTGTGTGTGTGTGTGTGTGTGTGTGTGTGTGTGTGTGTGTGTGTGTGTGTGTGTGTGATAGAGAGTGAGAGGGGGAAGAAAAATGAGGAGGGAGTGAAAAAAGAGTGGGAAGAAATGTGAGAAGTGTCTCATTATTGTGAGAGACGCTGTAGAAGAGGATTTATTAGCTTGCTCTCTCTTGCTCCTTAGGTTCACACGGTTCGACATGTGCGCGCTGCACACACACACAAATATTAGCGAATATGGGGAAAGTCTCAGTTTAACGAAGGCAGGTGCTGAAATAGATTTTGCCATGTAGCAAAGACTTTGAACCGGTGCACGAAGCACTTGTGAGAATTATGTGTGTCTGTACGGTGAGGGCAGGGACTTACATGCTTGGCTATTAGGTGGAAAATGCAGAAATAAAAGCATCAATGTGTGAAAAGAAGCATTTGCCCTTTAAACCTAATAACTGGTTGTGCCACCGATGGCGGCAAAAACAGCAATCAACTGTTTGCGATAACTGGCAATGAGTCTTTCAGGTCGCTGTGGAAGAACTTTGACCCACTCTTCTGTGCAGAATTGTTTTAAATCAGTAGTTTTCGCCGCCTTGCCCACTCCTGGGATGGTTCACCACTCACACCAAACACATTTCATGAATATTTTTGCGGTTTACATTTGAAGCAGTGGAAGTGAACGAAATGTGCACGGTGTGAGCCATAAAACTAAAGCAACGAGCTGAAAGATGGATATAATTATCAGTGGGTTCATCGTAGGGGTGTAAAGAATGTGAAACCAAGACCGAGAACGGTCTCATATGACAACAGCAATTGAGGTCTGAACCACACAGAGAATCGTTATATTCTTCATGAGTCATTTGAGCCGTTCGGTTCGTGTAACCTTATGTTATTACTTTAATTCTGGAAACATATCACGAAACTTTTATAAATTAAGTACATGTCTGTGACAATGTTACTACTTAACCTGCTACTTAAGAAACTGCTAACAAGTAAACTGAAAAAAGGAAGAATAGAAAAAGTTCATCATAAGTGATTGAAATTCTTTACCTGTAATTATTATTGAAAATGGGAAACGGCTAATAAACTGTTTTTATTTTCGTACTAAGTATAAAAATGTGAAAAAATAAAACTATCCTAGTATGAATGTGAAATTAATAGAAATATCTTCAGTCTTCAATAGTGTGATTCCACTGTGGCCCAGATCATTGCAGAAAAATCATCAATAATTTACACCTCAGTTGTCCTCACATAGAAATGTTAGGTTTTTATCCTCAGGATTTCATGCAGGCCAGAGGAATCATCTAAGGTCTCTAATCTGCTTTCATGTGAAAGCTTTTCTGCTCTTTCTTCGTGTGTTTTCTTCATCTTGTGCATGTGCTTGTGTGATCTCTGTGCTGTCATTGAACAGACATTCTCCCCGGGTTATCGTCAGACAGAATTTTGCTTGCGTGGTTGTATCGGTTGCAGAAGTAAGGGTTTATTGGTCTGACAGAAGCACAGTTTCATCTCATTTCATCTTTATTTAGTTACCCTCTGTTTGTATCCACCATTCTGTTGCATATATGCTCTTGTTTAGAACATGCCTCCTGCTTTTTATTACTCCCCAACGCTCTACTGCACTCCTTTATATTTTGCTCATACTTTGTTCCTTTCTCATCTTTTTTTCTTCGTCCTCTCTTATTTATTGCTTCATCTCCCTTATCCAATTCACTGATTTCGTCTCGCTTTCTGTCTTGCTCTCCCTTCCTTTGATTTTCTGTCTTGAAACCCTTCCTTTGATTTCTCCACTTTTTTCCCCTGAATCATTTTCTGCTTCTCCCTTCTCCTGCATTAGCACTTCAGATGAACAAGAGGCAATTGCTCTGCAACTCTCTGCCGTAATTTTATGGTTTTATTAAAGAATGTAGATGCAGCAAGTGAAAAAACCTACAACAATAAGATGAAACCAGAAAGAAGGAACCAGAAAGATACGGTAAAAGGACAAAGGACATGTTTGCTGTTTAACCATCCTTTGTGCACAATTGGAAAATCAGCCACCCGAGGTGCACTGCAGTATCTGTTACAGTGGCAACATCCCTGTTATTGTTTGTACCATGGGCACTTCCCCATAAACTTATCAATTAGCCTTCCTCATAGCTATGTGTTATGTGTTTGTTGGTGAAGTGGCTCATTTTGCTTTGCCTGCTTACAGTGGAAAAAAACTGTTTTGTTCCAGTTCATGTGGCATTGAATTAAGTAGTACTGTTCTTCACAATCAGCAGTGCAATGGTGTAAGTAGCTTATGGTTCCTCATATTTATTTCATGCAGAAATAAGAAACCACACTAAATAGCTAACAACCGCAGTTACCTCTTTCTAGGACTAAACATTCAAGCACTATCTCCAGGATCACTTGGGAGAGGTCATGGTTGGTGGTTGTCTAAAAAGTAGCTGAGAGATAGCTTGTCCCATCCTGTTTCACAAGCTGTATCTTTTAAAGAGGTTATAATGTTAAAGTTCTGTGTATTTTTATGAATATTAAATGTGTTTAGGACATTACATATGAGTGCTTTGGGCATGTCTGCAGGCAGATGATGTTTGGTCTGAAACATGGTGAACTCTAAGTCCACTTTAAAAGCCAAACGGCTGACTGATAGCACTACTGACAACCATGGAGAACTTATATGTGATGGTACTCTCTGAAGCATCTGGTATGATGTGATGTGATGGCACATTATGACAATCTGTCTTTTATATTTATCATTTTATGTGTGATCAAAAGACAGTGTTGGCAGTGTGTGACTTCTCTGTGGTGTCTCTTAATGACCCAGACCTTTCTCAGCTTCCGTGGTTAATGTCAGTTGGAAGTTTCATTTAAGACAGCTGCCGTCTTATGTCATGAAGTCAGTGTTACGTTCTTTGGGGAGTTACGAATTACACATCGTTTGCAAAATATGCATCGTACAAGTATACGTAGCTTCAGAATTTTTTAGTTCTGTTTAGGTTTAGGTTTTAGGGAGGCATTTGTACTTTTCAAATGTTTAACATCAAAGAGAAGGGACAGAGCTTAATTTCTCATAGTGCAACTATAGACAATGTTTTGTCCTCCTCTTTGCCCCTCAATAACAATTCATAAGCTTTCATAAGACAAAAGTTGTAATGTTGGCAATCCATCTAGAAGCTTGTGTGCTTGGACAAACCTCTGGTTTGACTGATACGGCACTGTTTGCTGTCAAACTGTATGACAGCAAATGTTATTAGTATAAAAAAATTTAAAAATTACTTATTTCTGTATTAATTGGTAAACTTAATTGCACTTGCACTCAATTATTATTTGCCATGCAAATACAGCAAAACCAGATGTGGATATCGTTGAAGAGATCTTTAACACAAAGATGCATGAAATATCACAGGAATCTTGCTAAATATATATTTTACAAAAATTAGGTAGACCACTGTAAATAGTTTCAGGACTAAAGTGTTTCTACCACTGTCTTCTCAAGGATCATAGCATGTACATTCATTAATTGTGACACGTGGCCAAAAATCGATTCATATTGATTGTAATTTGTGTTATAATGACTTGCGTACAGCTAAAGGATGTTATGCAAGCTTGGTCTACCTCTAAATAAGTGAGAATAAAATAATGGTGATGACAGCAGATGGACAAAGAAATGTAAAATATTAAAGGAGAAAAATATGAGCTAGGGCACAGTAAACATGATAGATGGAAAGATAACAGTAGATTGGATGCAGTGGGTTGAGTGTGAATTGATGGCTTTGAGGGAATGAACCTTTGGAAAGAGATAAGAGCAGCAGATGGAAGGCAGACAAAGAAAAAGACTGAAGAGAGATTAAAGGAAAACTAAGAAGACAGAGACAAGATAAGAACAACAGAGTTAGATAAACTAAGCAGCAACTTTATCAAATTTATCAACATTTGGCTTGTGGAAGTGACTGACGGGACCCATTAGTACAGGTGACACTCATCAGGCTTCACTTCCAAATCAGTTTCTGGCCTTTCTCTGAGCAGATTGCAACAGGAACAGATGATATATTCTAGCTGAGCCAAAAACAAGAACGGAGCCCTGCACTACAGTTGCTTCGCTCAAACTGATAAGGATGGTGCACACGGGGTCTTGAAAAGTTGTGAATGCAGTTAAATATTGTATCAGTTGTATTACAGTAACCTATCCCAAGAACCCCAAAACCAGTTGTATTTCAGTTGGCTTTACATTAAGGCATACATTATAACAGTGTGAATTGAATTTAATTTCTTTCATGAAACTTGAGACTATCCTGTGCAGTTAAGAATGAGTCTCTCTAAAATGTTTTCTTCTTGTTATGCCTTATTTAAGGGTAACTGATGTACAGCTGTGAAAAATGTATTCAATCCACTTTCCTCTGTTTTCATATGTATCTCATACTGAACTCTTTCTTCAAACTAAATCTAAGATAAAACAAAGGCAACCTGACCAAATGGAAATTCTGTTAAATAATAATTATATTTTTTAAGCAAGAATGCAATCTAATATCAGCTACACACATTTTCCCTATACCTTTCCCCTATACCAAACCGCTTTGCACAGTCTGCAAAGCGTTTCTGAGTTTCTAGGACTCCACAGATCCACAGTGAGACACACTCTCTCCAAATGGAGAAGACTTGAACAATAGTGAATCAAGTGATCAACAAAGGATCCGAGGCATTACAGGTCTCTCAGTAAAGGTCAGTTATCATGACACTATCTGTCTGACTACCTACCTATGTAACCCTAAAACCTTTTAGGACAAATGGACTAATGAGTCAAACTGTTTGGAGACAGGGTCGTGGCAATTACTTTTTTACTTTTATTTTGTGTTTGCTCAAGGTGCCTTTGTTTTATGCTATATTTAGTTTGAATATTTAAAACAGTTCAGTATGACACATAAATTCTGCATTCGCTGACACTGGAGAGACATAATAAAAAAATGTAGCAGAGGATTCTTATAAAAATGGACCAGATGTGCATTGCTGCAACACAGAATCTGTTCATGGGTTGTAGTTAGGTTGTTTTCTCTCGTTATTTCCCTGTGTCTTGGTGCTTTAATACTGTACTTACTGAAAAAATTAAAATTAATTAAAAAAAATACTTGCAAATGCACATTGTGGGACTTTTCTGCTGTTACTATTTGATTCTTAAGGGATTAGAAAAGCTTTCACAATAGGTTAGCTGAAATGGAAGGGAATAACATATTGTTCATTTAGAGGAGCACAAGCTTTGCTGCAGGTTTTGGCACCAGTGTGTGTGGCTTAGTTGGTTCAATAAAGTTTTGAAAGACTCTCTTACATATACTGCACACACACACACAAACATGTACACACAGTCTGGAATAGGGACAAGGCCCAGCAGTCTCACCAATGACACTCAAGGACACACTGCCACCAAGCAGATATGATTATCCTGTAACTATACAGCTATGTATACAGCTAAGGGAGGACTGCTAATGAACAGAAACATCACTCGTTCCCTCAGAAACCCTTTCTCTCTCTGTTTCTCCCCCTCTTTTCTCTCCATCTCTGTGTTGTGCACACAGCTACATACAAAGTTGCCTTTCTCGCATGATCTCACTGACTAGCAATGGCTATAAAATGTATGCTGACTGTCTCTCTGTTTCGGCGCTCCAGTTTCTCAGTTTAATGTTTAAGCATGAATATGCACATTTTTTGTTCTAATACTTCGTCTTAACATTAATGCAGAAATATGTTGTCAACCACTGCATGTTTCTTTCTCTCTTGGGAAAATAATACTTTCAACTCTATGATAAATGATACTTTTCATTGGTGTTTGATTACCTCAGCCAGTCCCACCATATTAATGTAGCATTATGCGTGTTTGTTTGTTTTCTGTGTTATTCAGGTCAGAATTGTAGAATTTAACAAGTTACAATCAAATGTGCTTAACATTTCTTTATAGCAACATTCTGGTATGAGAATAGTATATTGTTTTATTTAAAACCCAAGCCAGTGCTGTGAGTTGAATTAGCATTTGGAGGAGAATGTCAACAAATGTGACCAGCTGGATTCAGAGAGGAAGCCAAAGTGTTGTTTGTCTCTGCTGTTCCTCTTTAACTAGTTATTCTGGAAGTTTAAATGACCTTTTCTTGTCATTTGACCGGCTTTGAGTTTCTCTTTTTCTGAGTTTGTGTTGCCACAAGTCCAGACCTTCTGTTAGTAGACAGAGGTCACCTCCTGCCAGGGAGCATCTGGTCAGGGAGTGTGAAGCACAAGTTTTTTACATGCACTCATACACACACCGAAAGATAAGTATATACTGTTACTGCATACCATACTGCATAAGTCAACTTTTGTACCCCTGGCATCTCTATTTTCACTTAGGGATGGACAATATGGCAAAAATATAGTACCGCTAGTGAGGATTGAAACTCAAGTCTTGGAGAGATGCATAGTAGTTTTTTCTCAAATAGAAACCTAATCTGAGAGTGACCATATCTTTAGTATAGGCTCCAAACTCCAAGCTGCTGTGTAGTGCCATATAGGATTAGAAGCTTCACATCTGGGGGCCAGCTGTGTGTTTTTGGAAGTGATAAAGGGAGTTCATACTGTAGTTCGTACTGTAGTGCTTTTGCAACCATTCTGTTTTCATTGTGCTTGAGTGATCTTTTCTAGCTGTCTTAACACTTGCAATGACTTTACACGTTAAATTCCAAGCAACTTTTTGTCTGGGTTCTGGAGTCATTGTTTCCTACAAGACAGGAGGAAACAATGACGAACAGTGCATAACAAATGACACATGAACTTGCTCCAGTTGCAACAGTTGAATGTGCTTCCTCTAACTCATAAAGGATTATCTTATCTTATCTTATCTTATGAAGAAGAAAGAAGGATATAGATCATCTGATTTATTGCACATGCAAGCATGGAACTGGATATATTCCTTTATACAGATTCATATAAAACACAAAATCATTCATGTGATAATGCTAATTAGTTAGTTAGATGCATAGCACGTATCAATCTCATTGTTACAAATCTCATTTCTACATAAACTGCGTAGTTTGAGCAGCATATTAGCAGAGCAACTAGCTTCAGTCCTTTTGTCACATGACATGTTCAGGTGCAGTACAAAGTGTAGATCTGTAGAAACCTTACGCAGCCTCATTGGACAATAGCATGTTAGCGCAGTATTTATTTACACCACAAGTATCAAGTACTATCCAGGGCTCGAAATTGCGACCATTTTTGTCACATATGCTCCCGAAATTTCATCTATGCGACCTCAAAATATATTTGGGAGCATTGGTGTGAGTGCATGTAATTGTTGTCGTGCGACCTGTTTAAATTTCTCTAAAAAATGTTAACAATATATATGTGTTCTGTGTGCTGAATGCTGATACGGTGACCGTTCTGCCGTTAGGATTTTAGATTGGTTAATAATAACTGTCAATCACTCAGTCAGGTGACTACTAACTACAGCAGGGAAATGTAAAGAGGTGAAGTTGAGGGAAAATGAAAAGAACACTGACAGATTTCTTTTGCAAAACACCTAAAGTTACAAATAATGGTGCTGGTGATAGCGATCATGTGGTGAATGTTGATTCACCAGCCGAAAAGAAGGCGCACAGTTTTCGGAGAGAATGGTTGAAAGACCACAGGACTGTGTGAGTGTCTCCGCTATGAAAATGGTGGAAAAAAATTTGCGACCCCCCTGGATTGAAATCTGATCTAGAACAAGAGACAATTTAATTATTTATCTGTACAAACCACTGTATGTGGTTTCTGGCACCACAAATCTGATTATCTAATGAAATTAAGAAAACGAGATGCAACAATTTAAAACTATTACAAAGTTCAGTTTATTAACTATAAACATTAGTTGTCCACTTCAACGTCTTATTCTTTTTCTTATATAGTTTTTTAACATTTAACATTTTTAACAATAGTACTGCTATTTTCCTAATTTCTGACCGTGTTCACGGTAAATTCAAGCGCTAAGTAGGCTTCGTCTTATTTTCTGGTCTTTTTTACTGTCACATTCTCTACTTGCCTCTTGCGTCTCTGCCGTTTTTCTTCTGACTGTCATAAACTGGCAAACTCTGCACAATGGGAGACCCGTGTGTGTGTGTGTTTGGGATCGGTCTACTTCTGCTGGGTTAAACAGGCAGCCTGTTGATTAGTTTGAGTGCTACTGCCACCTATCGACTGGGGGTGGTTTAGTGTTCCAGCATGAAAAAAATTGCTAAAAATAATAGATTCTCATGTGTCTTGTGCCCCCCTTGACCACCCCTCGCGCCCCCACTAATTGAGAAACACTGCTCTATGCACTGCATTCACTGTAAAACCTGTAGGACGGAGTTTGCAGGTAACACAGCGTTCGCCACTGAATCTACGCACTTTAAGCACGAGAGATTGGTCAAACACGGTAAGCGTGCCAAACACAAGAAATTTTGTTAGTGTTGATTGGTGTAGTTTTCAAATTAAAGAAATCTGTTAATATACAATTTGTAGTTGTGGTGCTCATTAATTTTTGGTGGGTGCTCCTAAATTGTTGCTGGTGCTCCTATCTTTTTGAAGTTGGGAGCACCAGTGCTACCAGGTAAAAAAGTTAATTTCGAGCCCTGCTATCCCATGTCCCAGAGGATGTGGATCCAAATAAAAAGAAAGTTGCTTAGAGCTTCAGAAAGGCTTTCGTTGGTACTGTCCATGGCATCTGTGTTCCCTAAAGGCAGTAGCACACCAAGCAGACATAAAAGAACTAGCGGCACAAATGCCAATAGCTGCAGTCAGTGGCCAGTTAGCATTTACATTCTGCTACTGCTTGAGAGGAAATAACTCTCCATCCCAGCTATGGTTGTGAGGATACACTTAGCTAATGTGACGAGACGAGACGAGACACAATGGGGTTCCCGAAAACGAGATGGATACGATTTTTTTTTCTTTTTTAAAGACAGTGATCTTCAATGACAAAGTATATGACTGACAAAATGCAAAACAGTATAGCTACATTTTGAAATGTTAATCTTGTAATGAATGTCAATGTGACTTTATATTTTCCTACTTATATAGTGTGTGTGTGTGTGTGTGTGTGTGTGTGTGTGTGTGTGTGTGTGTGTGTGTGTGTGTGTGTGTGTGTGTGTGTTTATATCTTCAGTGTTGTCCCATTAAGACATTGTAAAGTAGTCAGTCTACAGCTCGTATAATAGTGTAAATGTGCTGTCCCCTCAAAATAACTCAAAACACAGCCATTAATGTCCAAACTGCTGGCAACAAAAGTGATTACATCCCTGTGAAAAATGTCCACATTGTGCCCAAAGTGTCAATATTTTGTGTGGCCACCATTATTTTCCAGCACTGCCTTGAGTGCCTTGGGCATGGAGTTCACTAGTGCGACACAGCTAGCCACCATGCTTGACTGTAGGCAAGACACACTTGTCTTTGTACTCCTCACCTGGTTGCCGCCACACATGCTTGATACCATCTGAAGTTTGTCTTGGTCTCATCAGACCACAGGACACGGTTCCAATAATCCATGTCCTTAGTCTGCTTATCTTCAGCAAACTGTTTGTGGGCTTTCCGGCATCATATTTAGAAGAGGCTTCCTTCTGGGACAACAGCCATGCAGACCAATTTGATGCAGTGTACGGTGTTTGGTCTGAGCACTGACAGACTGACCCCCCACCCCTTCAACTTCTGCACAAATGCTGGCAGCACTCATACGTCTATTTTCAAGAGACAACCTCTGGATATGACGCTGAGCATGTGCACTCAACTTCTTTGGGTTTCTTTGTATATGTAAGATTGATTTTAATGTAAAATAAATATATAAAGACTTCTTGTACACTGATCCTTACCAGCACTAGGTTTGTGATTCACATCCTTAAGTCATATTAAAAAAAATTAACTCTCTATTTCTCTTCATCCCTTTCTCCTACCTCATTCCTTAATTAGCTGTCTCTCTCATTTCCTCTCTGTCCACTGTTATCTCAGTAGACCAGTGCTGAAGGTCTGTGCAACGCTCTGCTGTGTGTCTGTCGGCCTTGCGATCCATAATTAGTGTCCAGACCCTGTGGTGTTCATCTTTTCAAAGCAGATAAACAGCTCTCTAAGTGGCCTGGTAGCTCAATGGGTTAAACGTCAGACTGGGATGCGGAAGGTTGCAGGTTCAAGTCCCAGCCTGACTCCTAGCCCATCCCCCACCAGGTGTGTCCCTGAGCCAGACACTCAGCACTAGCTCCCTGTAAGTCGCTTTGGATAAAAGTGTCTGCCAAGCAAAGTAAAGAAAAGTAACTCTCTCTCTCTCTCTCTGTGTTGCCAAAGAGTCAGCATTTCTTGGTTAAATCAAGGGTGTAAAACACTGCACCCCTCTGCACTACCCCGTTTCAGTTTTCTTACTTTCTTTTGCTCTGTAGCTCATCTTTTATTTGGAACTTGCCTGATTTAATCATTGATTTCATCAACTAACTCTTTACATACTGCCATTCTCTTTCTCTCTCATTGCAGTTTCTGTGATCTCCATATTCTCCTTTGTTTTGTCTCACTCATTTCTGATCAATCCACCATTCTTGTTTACTTCAGCTTCACTTGTTTTCTCTTTCCCTCTTTCTCTTTCTCCTTGTTTAATTAGGTCGCTGATTATCCTGTGATGTGTGGACTGAATAGAAAATCTGTCACAGGAGCTCAATTCTGGATCACTGCCTCCTCACTCCCTTTTTCATAAACAATGCTGGTATACTCACATACACTCCCACTCATAGTAGGAGTCAGGTTATTGCATCACATTTTGGGGTTGACTCACTAAACTCACTGGAAAAGTTCTGTAAACCTTTAACGCTGCATTGTTTTGAATTTAGTGATATGTAGTACGCACTAAAAAGAACATTGGTAAGAATTAGAAAAATGTTATTGCTCACAATCAGATAAAACGCAACAACACATCTCAAAACTGCAATAAAACATAAAACATTATTCTAACCTAAGGAGGATATATGGGATGAAAGATCTTGCATATTAGTTAACCCTAACTTAAGTTAAATATTGCTCTTAGTTCAAAGGAAGTATAATGTAGCACCAGTAATGTAGCACCAGAAGCATGTATTTGTGCTTTGTGTTCTGTTACAGCACTACCAATGATGAATTATAATTTTGATTGCAGTGCTGTTCTCATTCCAATGAAATGCCCCTGTTAGGAGCTTGTAGTAGAATATATAAAGGGATGTGTAACAGGTTTGTGACAAGGTTACAGGCCAAAATTCACACAAAAGTTGCCTAAACTTAGATATGGTAAGTTACAATAAGGCACATTTATACTTGCACAACTGTTTCAACAGCTGTTGCAGCAACCTCCCTCAGTGTGATGTAAAAAGCCAAAATAACCTCCTACCTGGCTCACAACCCTTTTATATTTAAATGTGAACTGTGAGTCAAAGAAAGGATTAGTTTCTAAGGCCAACTTCCTGTGCCAGCACCAAAGAGGTCTGTAAACCACAACACGTTGTGGTGTTAAGTTGGAGTAACACCACAATGAAAAACACAATAGTCTTTTTTTGTTAGACCAAAAGCAAGTTAACAGAGAGGAGAAAAAGAAAAAGCAGACATAGCAACAAGTCCTGCAGACTAACAAACACAAAAGTCATGTTAAAAGTTAAGATTCCTGCTGCCAGGATCATGCAAGGCCATAAAACCTATTATGTAGGTAGACACTCACAAGTAGAAAAGGAATGGTTATGACATTTTATAGAACTGAAAGTGTATGTCCTTAAAGTAGAAGCTTCACAAACACCTCACTATACAGATATTTAAAATGGTGCAATACACTGCACATTAGTGGAAGACAAAATGCATGCTTATTTAGTGATCTTTAGGCAAATAATCTAGGAATAGTTTTCAGGTCTGCTTGTCTGGTCTTAAGTTTGGTGGCTACAATACATGCTAGAGCCTTAGTATTTATTATCTGTCAATGTAGGATATATTGTGGCAAGCTTTGTTACAGTTGTTAATTCAATAAAAGGGAAAATATTAAAACTGTGTTGTCTGTGAACAAGTTAGTCTGTAATGATACATCATACCCAGTAAATTAAAAAACCTCACCTGTTTATCTGTTTGCAAAGTGCATTTTTATTCCCTGGCCTTAGCTGCTAATTAGCCTAAAATTAGCCACTGTTTCAGCTTTAGTTTTTACTCCACCAAGTACCCTCCATATATACTGTCACTTTTTATTAAAGGAAGTGAAAACCTCTATTTAACTCTGCTCTTCCTGAAGCTCTGTAGTACTTCTTCATCTCTGAGTTGTAAATACGCAAGTGAATTTCCATATAATGGTTAATGTTTTGGAGCAAACTCTGAGTGTTGTTATAACGTACAGATACAAATTTGCACGTCCTTGTATTTAGTTCATCCCCTTCTCTCAGTCTTTTTATTGTATTTTTCTGTTTCTGTTTCTCGTACTCTCTCCTCTCCCCATCTTGTTTAATCAGATTGTCTTTATCTTCCTCAATTGCTCATTGATTCCTCTGTCAGTTACTGTCCCATTGGTCTGGTAGTGATTTGATCGATGGGTGGTCTGGTCATATATTGATCATCAGGCTTTCATCTGTTGTCAGTCAGATGTTTCCTTGGCTGGCTCAGCAATGCTGGCTCTCTGTGTTAGTCACGTCTCTTTACCAGTAATTTCTTCCAGTGTTAAGTAATTAGTAGTTCTCAAAGCTCTGCGTTCAAAGTAGTTTCCACAAGTATCACCAACAGAGTTGTCATGCTATAGGTAGTGGCTCACCATTTACTACTGGGTATGTTGCCACTTGTAAAGTGTGTCAGTTTAACTGTGAAAGTTGATCCATCTTGCTGTGAAATATCCATTCTTCAAAGATAACATCTCTTGTTCTCACTATCTCTAAACTACTTCCTTATCCACTATAACAATAAACGGTAAAGGAAGCCAACAGCCATCACCCAGTGCAATTGATTTCCTATGATAATATAAATGTCCTGCAACAGTACAGAATTTAATTAAGTATTATTACATATTCATTCTTTCATTCATACAATTACACATCATGTATAAAAGCTATATTCAACTGACCCTGTGTTACAGGTGCAGTATGATTTAGGTCTGTGTAGACAACTTGCACTAATGCACAGTTACTGCAATACTAGTATTTCCCTTAAGAATTAATAAAGTCTATCTAACTAGGTAGTAGTACTGGTTTGGTTTGTTGATCTAATATGCGTTGCGCTGTCTGTATGCAATGGTGTATATTGATGGATGGATTAAATCAAGTTTGAGGAAGTAGGTACAAAACCAGTTTCACAGTAAACCTCATGACAAGAAGCCAGGGATCAGTAGTTTCTGTTTCATGCCTTGTGCAGTGTTACTCTCATCAATGTTCACATTATTACTGCAGCTAAGGATTATTTCATTATCAGCAAGTCAGTCTCTTAAAAGCGACATTTCTATACAGCTGAACTGCAATCACAAATACATTTCTGTAGGAAACATCATTGCAATCTGATCTGTTTTCTACAAACATGACTACAGTGCTCTGAAAAAGTATTTGCCCCCTTCTTGATTTTTAATTTTTATTTTTTTATGCGAGATGTGGTTTTTAAAAAATGACTTCATTTATTAACGTAAAAAACTGTCCAATTCTGACAAAACAATATATTATGAATGAACTGTGATTAACCACATTCTTCAGAAATTTCCCATGCCACACCTGGGCATACCCAATAATTGACATATCAGTCTGGAATTTATTTTAATTAGCTTTTGTGCTCCATTTAAGCTACAAGAGGGCAATTCACCCATTTGAGTTTTTCAAATGAATGAATTTCCCCCTTCTGTTTGTGTATCTTTGTCTTTTATCAGTAGAGCTAAAGTGGTACAGTGGAACCTTGGATTGCAAGTAACTTGGTCTGCAAGACCAAGAAGAAATTTTAATACATTTCAACTTGATTAATGAGCAATGTCTTGCAATACGAGTGGTACGTATACGCTTTGTCTGTCAAGCCTCACGTGATTACAGCGTCTTTCTGCAGCGTATTATATTCATAAAGTTCACCAATATTGTCTCTTCATTCCAGTGTAATCTGAGTTGTTTCAGAACATTAACATTAATAAATCACTAAAGTTTAGTTTGTAGCTTCCAGCTGCGTGTAGAATTATTTCCTGTGAATTTGTAGACGTTGCTCAGTAAAATATCTATAATATCTATACACTGCCAGTGTCGCAATATCAGTCACTTTGTTAATTATTCATGATTAGTCAGGATTGGTTGGAACAGTAAATGATATTGTTCAATTGTATTGAATCATTGGAGTTAACATTATTTCTTAAAGGGAAATTTTATTTGATTTGATATGCGGGTGTTTTGGATTACGAGCATGTTTACGGAACAAGTTATGCTAGAAATCTAAGGTTCCCCTGTATTAATAATTTAATATCATGATTATAATTACCAAATGTTCTGAAATAGTGCTGATACACAAACTGCATTCATTCATTTGTGACTGTCACTCACACATAGTCTATATCCTGTATTGCATTTGGCATAAATACAAAGAAGATAGTTATAGTGACGGCATCGAGCTTGAAAGATGACATACAGTAAACACAGAGGAGCAGTGCCAGAAAGTTTGGCTCTGTTCCCCTCTGTTTATAAAAAATATCTCTAAAATGAACTAGTTTTTTATTAAACCAGGTGTTGTGCTTCTTTAAAAAAACAAGAGTGCATGACACATTAATAGGAATGCTTGTATCAAATGAAAATTAAGTCCAATGTCCAATTTTCCTTCCTTAAAAATGAAGGTGTCAGTTACAGAAAGATAATAATTTATGAAGTAAATTAAAATATACCAACCTGTACCTACAGTATGTTGTACTAACAGAAGATATATGAGATAAACTGTATAAACAAAAGTATTATTTAGTAAAAGTATTTAAATGTTAAATTAATTCAAAATGCAAAATTGTTCAGGGACAAGCACCAAAGTTATGCAACTGCTTTAACCAACATTTTTAATGTGCTAACAACGTACTTACAATTATTGAAACTAGTGTCAGTATTTTCAGCTAAGTATGTACCCTAAAATATCAAGGGAGAGTGAGTCCAACAAGAGTTGTTACCAGAGTTTGTACTGGAGTCTGCAGCGATCATAGAGCTCAGCACATAGCAAATCTTAATCTGAGACTATAGCTAAGCTCAGTTGATGCTGGATAGTATTTCACTTTTTTGAGCAGGGTAGGTTTCCAAAGTGTGTTGACTGACCATGGTTTAGTTGATGATAGTATTTTAATAATATAATAATAACTGCTGGGAGTTTTAGCAGGTTTTCCATAAAGATGGTAACCTTTCATTCCTACTTCTTCAGAGTCATCTGCATTTTTCAATCAGGCTTACTGAAACTCACTTATTTAAGATCTCACTTTTTCTGCCAACCCTGGCAAACTCAAAATAGCAGCAGAAAGGATTTTGTAGATTTCAGCTTTGTCTGTCTCTGTGACTTGCTTACTCACACTCTCTCTGACCCCTTCCTCTCAGCTCCTCCTTTTCCTACATTGACATTATGTTGAATCTTATAATGTTGTGCAGTTAGTACTTGCATTTTGTCAGATCTTGGGTTCTGTCACAGATGTCAACTCCAGCAGTACTCCTCCACAACCTAAACCTGTATAATTATAATAGGATATTTCTGTCCCTGAAGTGCAACATTTCATATTGTGTGTAGTTATCAATTATCCCAGAAAGTATAACTCATTTGAAATTGAATCTATCAATGCAGCTCAAACTGGAGTTACGGAAATTATTATAGTCCGGAGTCATAATGGAATTTAAAGGGAACTTGGGGAATCAACTGCAGTATAGATTGATAAATTCCCAAGGCTGGTTGAACTGATTAATTTTAGGACACAAAGTGTCAAGTAAAAAAAAAGTTACTGGCATTCACAGCACTCGGCCCAAATAAGCAGCCTGCCAACCCCCAGCCGCTTAAAGAGTATGCCCACTTCATTTAATTCTTGTAAGGCTCTTTTTTGTGGAACCTCTCGCTATATTTTCTGTAGAACCTCTCCCCCACCATGTTACTCTGTATCATTCGTCTTGCTGCATAGCGAATCCCAGCAGCTGGTTGAGAATCCCTACAGAGGTGCTCTGACCAAACTCTGAAACATTTGTTTTATTTGTGGATGCACTTAAGGTTCATGTGTATGTGTGAAGGTACACGTGTTTGTTTTAGCCCTCTGTCTATAACACCATTAAATTTTTGCTACATACTCTCATCACTCTGATATTGCACCATCTGATAATGTCCCCCCCCTTTCTGAATAGCATTAACACTTTGTAAAAGCATGTAGTGAAACCCGGGCTCTTGGTCCATAACTATGTGTTCCCATCTGAATGAGGCAGATAGACATGAATAGAATGGTAAATGACTTCTTTGAAAAGGGGGAAAGGGGCCAGCCCTCTAACAAATTGCATATAAACAAATAGCCACAGGCCATTGGCTGAGCCTCTGCCAGCATCTTTGAGAAGTGAAGGAGAAAGAGAGAAAGACGGAAGACTGTAGGAAGGTTGCATTCCTTTCCACACTTAGTTTTTTTTTGGCTTCTTCAGCTTGGATCATATCACTTTCCTCCTCATCATCTTTCTCACCACCTCACCCAACTTTTTTCA
The DNA here is from genome assembly GCA_034779795.1 of Ctenopoma multispine. Classification (NCBI taxonomy): domain Eukaryota; kingdom Metazoa; phylum Chordata; class Actinopteri; order Anabantiformes; family Anabantidae; genus Ctenopoma; species Ctenopoma multispine. Next base: position 14,005,440 of record JAUYWH010000001.1, read on the forward strand.
TCATTCCATCAGCATAAATATCAATTAGCCATGAGTCTTTGAATGGTGGAGAGGCAGAGTATGAGTCATGAAATGAATATATAACAGGCAGAAGAGAAAGAGAGAGATAGCTAGGAAGTAGGTTCACTGACAATTCCTTGTAATTTTAGCAGGATTAGATTTTACCTCAGCTGCCATCAGTTCCTGCCAAAGACCTCTGAGTCTAGTAACTAGAGTAAAGCACGTAGGCAAGCAGTGAAACCTGAGCTAACACCTCACAAACAACATTAACAGGAACAATCAAACCATCCATCTAAACCACAGAGGTGAGATTTTATCATCATTAATGAAACTGATAATAATTAAATATTTAAGTAAAACATACTTTGGAAAAACAACAAACAAAAGATAATAAAAAGACTTTCAAGTAGGATTTCAAGCAACACTGACACCAGAGAGGATTAGTTGTGATGGAAGCTATGTGTGAGACGGGTTCTTCAAATATAAGTAGGGCAACAGTATCAGAGGGCAGGAAGTTCTCAGATTAATATTAACTGAGAGCTGCGTGTAATGGCGGCTTGTCCAGTAAAGAAAAATGATACACAACAAATATAGAGTGTTGTGAAAAAGTAAGTGTGCCCCTTGCTGCACCTGCACCATGCCACAGGTTGTTTGCATTACAGTACCTTTATTCTTCTCTTTGGTTTTAACATCAGACTACACTAAGATTTTTATGCTGACCTTGTCAGTCCCAGAGAAATCTTATTCTGCAGTATCTGACTGTCAAATCGCTTGACTATGAACTGGACATTACATGATAACATTTATAATTAGAAAATCCTTAGAAAACCTAAGACTTAAGGTGCATTAAATTATCAATAAATGTAGATGAAATAGCATTGTAAATTAACTACTTACTAAAGGTTAGTTTCATTGTTAATAAATCTGTTAATTATTTTCCTCATAAATTGTCTTTTAAAAATGACAGACAATAGTAGCCTGAAGAAAATGTCGCAGTGCACAAGTTTGGATATTCAAATTGATAATACTCAATTATATAATATTAATAATAAGATAAGACTAAGAAAACCAATAGATATTAACACTAGAAAAGTTGGAATCAGATTAGTTTTGACAATTTTACTTAAATCAATCACTGAAATAGCGGCTTTTTGATTTCTTCTAGCATAATAACGCCGATAAAATGCAACAAAAAACTATTAAAATGAGCCTTTATTATTTCCTTTTTTCTTCTTCTTGAAGGATGCATTACAGATACAAGTGCAAGTCAAATTTTTTTTTTCTTCTGTAACAGTTTTAGCTGAGTGAAATGAACAGAAAATGCCTCAAGCTCTCCTGTGTTTCCTTCCCTTTTTTCTCCTTCCCATCGGGACTAACCAGTATTTCTTTTCTTTTTGACCCATCTGGTGGAATCTGCTGCATCACTAAAGACAAACTGTTTCAGTTTTGATGACGGCAATCACCCCCCCACCTCCACCACCCGCCGTTTATAGCCCCCACAGCCGCTGGCCTCTGCTACAGCAGAGACAGAGAGGCAGGCAGGGCTTCATATGCAAATATAGCCTGAGTAGGCGTTAGCCGAGAGCAGAGTCTGCAGCAGTGTGAGCACACTCACAGGCCCCGCCCAGTAGCCAGTTGCTAAGCAACTGCCCACCAGAGAGAAAGAGTGGGAGGGAGGGGGGAGGGCCATGAATTCAACAACTGTTGCCTGGTTTGAGCTCTCACTGTGTGAATGCAAGTCAGCCGGCGAGCTAGTCAGCGATGGAGGGACAGTGTGTGAGGGTGTGAGGTGCAGAGTGTGCCCTTGTGTTTGTGTTTAAGTGTGTGTATGTGTGACAGAGAGAGACTGAGGCTGTGCGGGGAAAAACCAGGCAGCCGGTGCGGTGTTTTAAAGTGAACGATACATCCAGCGCTGCTGCTCTGCCTCTCTTTGGACTATACCACTCACAGGGACTCACCCTTTGGACTATCCGGACGCTTTCTCCTCCTCTTGCCTTTGAAGGGAACACCTGTGTGTGTGAGCAGACACAGCTGACTTCTAGCCCTGGTGAACAGGGCGAGTGGATGACTTCAGTGCATGAGGGTTGGGCTGGTGGAAAGAGGGGGACTGCTGAACATGGACTCCCCTCACTAGTAAACGGGGTAAGCGACCAGACTTTACCCAGGCTGCTGAAATGTGGGGGTGATGAAAGATTACTTGACAGAATGAGAACAAAACAGGGGAGGTGGTCAATAGAGAGTCGTGAGGGGTTTAGTGAAAGAAAGGCGACAACACGTGAAAGGGATATTTAGTTTTTTTTATGCTGGGAGAAGTCTTGTTAGTTAAAGGGGGCAGTTCTGCAGCAGTGCAGAGACCTTTGTCCCCAGTTTGTGAATAATATAGTTGACCCTGCCTCACAGCTTGCCTGTCTGTCTTGCTCAGCTGTTGGTGTCTGTGTCATCCCTATGCACTGACCAGTCTCTTGTGTAGCTCTCCTTTTATCTGTCTCTGCTTCACAGTTTCCGCTCCTATCATTCACTCCGTGCCTCTCTCGTTCACTTTCTGTTGCCTGTGTAGCAGCTCAACATCTCTCTGATGGTAATGGGATTAATTGGAAACCAGAGTAGCTGGAAGGAGACATAGAGTAATCAAGATGTGCAGGGAGCAGGACAGATAAAAATATAACATGCAGGTAGACAGAATGTAAAAAGAATTTTGGAATACTGTAAATAAGACAACTGATTGTTTATCCAACAGAATTTAAGGGAGGGAATAGAATTGGTATCTAGAAATATTATTTGTTGGTGTGTTTATTCTGGCCATAGTTGAGTGAAAAAGGAAAAGTGTATCCAAGAATAATAACATGTTTTGGAAAACAACAATGAAAGTGTTATAATAGAAAATACATGTAATATCACATGACTCAAACACACAACAAATGCTACATCTTCATATTATATTAGAGAAATTTGGTTTATTTACTGGACAGTTGTAGATGCTGTATATAATGTTAGAATTAAAATGTTTATTCTCTAAAAGGACTAAACTGTTTGTGCACTTGGCAGCGAACAAGTATTTGACCTTTTGACTGTTGTTTGACTGTGACAGGTATTAGCCTGTTGACAGTACATCAGATACCTCTCTTTGTAACGTCTAATGTTCATTCATTACTTCAAGAGCAGAAGGGTGAGCTTCATTTGTATTGTGGGCATCTCAATAGCAACACATGACTCTTTAGTTGCTTTGAATACTCCTGGTCTGTGACTAGACATTACATAATGAGATTTACTCTTCAGCCAAGCCTGACACCGTCCCAAAATATACATGAAAGACGTCTCTTTCTGTAAAATCCATTTTACATATTGGTAAAAAGTTAAATAGTAATCTAACTTTGTTTCCTCAAACAAAACTGACATTTCGCAAAGTTACCTTGCCAGAACACTGCGTGTACACCAGGACTAGAATAACTAGATTAGCATGCAGTACTAAGCTGTACTGGATGAACGGAGGGTAATCTTCAGCAGGTAAACACAGAGCGACAAGGATGGGAGTCAAATAATAATCTCTAGACAAAATAAAATCTATTTTAACACAAATATATATTTTTGGTCACCAAGTTTATGTACTGTAGTTTTAAAGGCAAATATTGACCTGGTTCTTGCTTCGGGTTAGAGGCAGTTAAATGACCACCTGCTGAGTGTCTGCAACCAGTGACACACTGAAATGCCCCCATTCAGTGGACATCAGCAAGAGGGCTGACATTCAGTTAAGAGAAAGACAATGCACTTTGTTATAAAAAAAGACAGTCAGGTGCTTTCTTTTCTTTTCACTTGGCATGAGTTTGATGGCACACAAAGGACAGATAGAAAGTACACTTTGTCTGTCAGACGTGAAAACAGAGTGAGACTAAATGTTTGTGCTGCTACAGATGAGTCAGACTGTTGTGCTTTTTCTTAAAGAGGAATCTTAACCTAATACTACTAATGGTGGCGTTTGGCAGTCAGACTTATCTTTAAGCCAATCAAACTTGTTTTCTATTGTCAAACTCTGAGTCCGAGAACTGATACTTCAATCCCAAGGTGATACACTCGACAGTGTTTTTTTTCTGTTACCGAAGGTACCAAAAATAATCATTAGTAGTACAATGACTAAACCATATCAGCAGTCCTAAAACATCAGTATTAAGCTCATAATCTAAAATGTAAAAATGTACATCTGTTTTATAGGGTATAGTATAGTAAATTATATATATATTATAGTAAAAATATATAGTAAATTCATTATATTTAGAGTTATAGTTAATAAAAAACTAAAACCTAGACACACACGCCTACTAACCTGATGTGACAGCTTCTCTATTTACACTTCAGTATGACAGTGATACCATTTGCTTTACTTTGTAATGACATTTAGCTTCCTCTTTTACCCCGTGGCTTCTCGCTCTCAAGGTTGAGTAACATGCATACAGAGATCAAGTCCATCAATGCGCTGGATTGTGCTTTATTTTGATGTCGCACATGCACCGATCTAAATATTTGCACGTGTAAAGCGTTGACTGAGTGTCGTGCTTTGTAATCCACAATTAATAAAGCTAAATTGTCCTGACATGTTTGCGGCGACAATCTTTGTAGTTAGAGATGCAGGTTACTCATTTATTCACACCCACAAACTGTGGGAAACAACACTTAAACTACTCGTAATCATGGGATGAATTTCAAGTTCTCCTTGTTTAACGGGCCTACTGTACACACACCCTCACACACAAACATTTGTAATGGAGAAACGGTCGGGATTTGCACTAACAGCTCTCATTTCTTAACCACTGTCTTTAACTGTCACCACTATCTGGTTTTAACCTATTACCTTTTAAACCTAATCTGAATGTTCTCTAAATCTTTGAATGCTTTCTAAATCTAGATTTTTAAACAACCTCTTGTAAAACTCAGAAAACTTTCAGTGTTTGTTTGTATCTATAAATGGTTTCATTGAAAATACCTCCACACAGTCTGCAGTGTGCTCCACCTGTCCCTCCCTACATTGTTCTTTGTCCAGTGCTGCGTTCCTGGTAATCCAAACCCCTACCTGTTTCCCAGGGCTCAGGTGGAAACAAATGTGTGATTAAAACCTATCAAGTAGCTGTGTTTTATGAATTGTTAGCGTAGTTGTGTGTAAAAGACCTACAGTTGATATTTAACTTAATAATGAGCACAGGGAATGTTGAGTCTTGGGTGTTTTTGTACATAAATGTGTCTCATTTACTGAAACATAAGCTTAAGACGGTGTTGACTTAACTGGTAGCGTTATATGAATCATTACTTCCCCTGTGTGTAATGTATGAGTGTGTGCATACGTAGGAGGAGTATCTCTTACCACAGGAAGTGAATAATAGAGACGCACAGGCAGATACATGCTCAAATACATGTGTTTATATTTCCCTGTCAGAGTATTTTGCAAATGAAACTACCCGTTTAGGTTTGACTGTGATCATTACTCATCAAATGAAGGCTGTTCAAAAGTAATATGTATACATTAGTTCTGACTGTATA
>JAUYWH010000001.1:14011065-14023066 GCA_034779795.1 Ctenopoma multispine
TATATACATTATTAGATTAATCTCCTGATCACATTTATTTTCAATTTAATATCATACATGACACCAGAAAGCAGCATATTTGAGTGTAGCTTGAACCACCTTAAGTTTTTGTTAGAAAAATTACTCAAATGATTGACTCAACAGTTACTTGACAAATGATTTGAGCGATTGCTTTTTTTTTTTATATATATATATATATATATATTCCTTTAAGGTTCTGTAAAGCCTCTTAACGCCCCCCTGTCCCTGAGCTTCTTGTAACACACTGAAGAGATCCAAATTTTAAGATGTCAGGAGCACCTTCTAGTAGTCAAAATGCTGACTGTCTAAGCTGAAGCATTAAACGATTTAATTTATAGATGATTTATATGAATATTTTTGTGGCGGCAGCACTTGAGGAGCTCAGAGCTTAGAAGAATAGAGAGAAAGTGAGATCAAGAGTGGATGAAATGAACAAAGGGAAAGATGGAGAAAAACCCTCTGCAGAGAAATGTCTCTTATCTCATTAGCTCAAATACAAGCAGAGAGACTGTGCTGTTCTTCATCTGCATGCCTTTTATTTTTTTGCTACCATTCTCTCTCTCACTTTCCTTCCTCTACTCTTTTGCTCTCTTTCCTTTTTTTAGTTTCTCTCCCCTTTCTGCTCATCCCGCTGACTCACAGTAAATCAAAGATCCATCAGTGTGGATTGATCCAGTGAATGTCAGTTCATGTGTCTGCTCATCAGATCTCACACCACGCTGGTGCAGCACTCCATCTCTTTTTTTGTCTTCTCTGTCCTTTGCATAACATTTGTTTTGCTTTACTGTTTAGCAACAATGTGGTTACTGCCCAGCCAGTTGTACAACAAATGTGCCACCAGAGCAACTCGTTTTAAAACCATATAAGCCGCATAATACTTTTAATCTAGTTTTGCTCAAATGACAAACTGTGAAAATCTTCCTCAAATGACATTTTAAATTATTTAAAACTCTATAAGACTGGTATATTATTTCTAAAGGAAGAAGCTTAACATTTTTAAAAGCAAAACATTGCTAATTTGTAATGCAGATCAGCTTGCTTTTTTTTTTTTTTAACCAAGAACTGAAACTAAATTTGACACATGAAAATATCTCTGAACTGGCAGAATTTTCAGCTGAGGAAATGCAATGTTGACACTGTGCCACCCGTGTCCAGTCATGGGCAGGCAAGTTCAAAGCCATCTTCTTCCTCTTTTTTTATATTAAGATCAATAAGAATTTGCTATGTATGGTCACATAATTCTCTACTTTGCCAGAAGGGCAAATTAATGATCGTTTCAGCACTAAAATGGTATTGACCTTCAGCGTAGACTAGGTTGCGAGAGAGGTGGATGGGAGAGTCTTTTTAACGATGACTGCAACAATGTTGTTGCTGTTGTTCAATCTAATAAAGTGTTCTGTGTTTAATGATGATAACATTTAACACTAACTTCCAAATAATTGAGCGTTCAGTGAGTAATTAGTCCATGTCACTATCTCCGTCGTCTCCATGTTTTCTTTCTTTCTATATAAGAGAGTATATTGGCACAGTCTTTCAGTAGGGTGTTGCAAGTGAAAACAGTAGTTAAATTAGCAAATTAGGTGAGCAAAAAGATAAAAAGAGGACATTATCTTCCAGAAGATAAATATAGAGTAGTTGTAAAAGCACAGTTAAATGGCACAAGATGTTGTCCGTGCTCTTTAAAGCAGTTTGTATTGATTGTATTGTATTGTATTGTATTGCCATGTTTAATGATATTAATTACTCCTGTGCAGTGTGTCCTGTGACAAATGTCTTTTGTCCACTTTACCTTCTTATTTTTATTCTAAGAATAACTACATTCAATTTACCATGACCAGTCATTTTTTTAACCTGACTTCTAAGAATAATGTTAACTCTTTGTACCTCTGTGATATATATCTTAGAAATTTGCATTGTGTATTTGAATGGATTATAGATTTGACTATAGGTCACATCACAGGAAATAAAGCTGGATATGGGTAGGAGGACTTTATACTCAACATTTCGGTGTATTTCAGAAAGCATTTGTCTCCGACTCAGCGATTGTGTTCCAGTTCTATCTCTGACACAAACATTATTTTGTAATGGAACAACACTTTATGTTTACCTCCCTAGCAACCAGTTTCGTAGCTGAAGGACATTTTTATCTCTCTATTTTCTATACTCTAATCTCCCACGATGTTGCTCAACACCTGTATTACGTCAAATACATTAGTCAGCATTTTGAGTTTCAGGATTGTGTCAACATGTTGTAATTGGTGGCCATTGTTCACATTCCGTTACCGTACTCATGTCAATGCAAAGTTCAAAAGTTAATTTGTTAATTTATGAAATAGTACTAGAAATAAATTTTAACTTTGCTAAAAAGATTTTCAAAGATGATGTGTCTGCTGCACATATCTCCACATATATATACTGTAGTTATGTGTGTCTCACTTTAGATGACCACAATAAAGTGGCCTCCGCTCTTTAGTTTTTGTCTCTTTATTTATTTTCGTCTCATTTGTTAAATTTCTATTGGAGCTCAGTGGATGTAAATAAGACATTGTTCCCTGCGAGCCTGCCTTTGTGCTGGCAGTCTTTGTGTCCATATTACAGGTGTATGACCTGTATTTTCCCAGAGTTTACAGAGTGCATACGTTTAGTCAAGCACATGTGACATGTAATTAATCACATGTAGTATCTGTGATGTGGGTAATTCAGCAGTGATTAAGCATGTGCAGGTCTTATCACTGCACCTGGGAACTAGTTCGCACATTCATACCATACACCTATGTTGTTACACATTTTACTTTTGTTTTACTAAAATAACAGATAATGAGACTCAGATTGGCCACAGACACACAGCAAAGGTCTGTTCACTCACTCTCAATGTCCTGTTGAAAATGAGACTGAAGTCTTTGTCTTTTTTTTTCATCTTTTCCGTCTCTGACACTGTTCTCACCTGGGAGTGTAGAAAGAAGAGCAGGGAATGATGGAATGTCTGTATGTTAACTGGGTCAAACCCTGCAGCATCATCAAATCTATTTCCTTTTTTGTTTGAACTAAAACATAACAAAATGTTACAACAACATGCATGCTGGGCAGAATTTGGATATTAATCTGCATGTTTTTCTTCTGAGAGAAGCAATCCATTTGGGGCAATTAATGTGATACAAAATAAACTTTTCTGAAGCTCTTAATATTTATAAGATATCATAAGCATTAGCGTTAAAAATATTGTAGATAAATTAGTTTAGTTAGTGGATATTTAACTACTGATTTCAGCATAGTTTGTATTTTGAAAAAATTATACTCATGTTGTATTTTATTATGAAATATGTACTGTTAAAGACTAAATTAATTTAGAAAATATTTTGATAAACCATTGATAACAAAGATGATTTAGTCAAAGCAAACATTTATGTGCAAAGTAATGTGAAGGAGCGTCGGGCTTCAGGCTCATTACACACATCAGAACTGAGATCTGCTCTGTGTCCTCAGTTCAAAGCTGCTGGCAGCTGGACGCCGTTTGGCAGACTTGCTGTATTTTTGCCCCGGGGGAATCAAGCAACTCAGAACACTCTATAGGCTCATGTTTTGGCAGTTACGGCCCCTGGGCTGTTCTTCAGCCAATAGGCTGAGAGGGAAGCATACTGTAAACACAAACACTCCTCCCTCAATTATAATCAATTATATCTCTTTTCTTAACCTTCTTATCAGAGTACAAAGTCATTTTGGCTGAAAACACTGTGGGTTGTTACTGTCCATCAGTATCTCTGTCTGCTTAGCTTAGTTTATTATCAGACTGAAAATGGCACGTGCCTCTGTTGTCCAAAAACTAGACTGACAGCTCAGTGGGTGTTGTTTCAGTGATTCTGCAAGAACACTTGAATGAGTCAGATGATGCTGACACACATTCACCTGAAGAACATTAAGCACAGAAGAACGTAATGCTCTTCTAATTACTAAGAATATACAATTCTTTGAACAATGTGAGCAATTAGATTACCATTATTCTGTAAATATTAAATCTAATGACATTTTTTTATATTATTCAATTGTGTCACTTGAGCAGCTAGAAAGCAATAATACTAATATGTATATGTATATTTGAAGTAAAACACTCCAGTTCATTCCTGGCTAACTTAGTCTCAGGATTGGTGTATTCTTTGCAAGAGTAGGATATTTCACACTGTACTGTTTTTGTCTGCTCCTAACTTTATGTGAGCTAGCAGTACAAACAATATGAAATAACCCTCTTCTCTCTTCCTCACAAGAGCAACAGGTGTCAAGTCACCCACTGGGTTGGCTTGTTCAATGTCTTTGAGTTGTTGTGGTAGAGTACAGAGGGGGGTTGCCTTTCTACTTTCTACATACTGTGTTTTTATTTTCTGCTACAGGGAAATGAGGAGACTAGTCTAAGTAAGGCTAAAGAGACCTTTATCTTTGGTTTTCTTCTATGTGACTCAACCTCAGACCCCATGTTGGCTGTTTGTAATAGTGCAGAGCCTAAGTTAGTATGTGGAATGGGCACTTTGATAATTTAGTTGTACATGCACTTCAGTGTGTGTGTGTGTGTGTGTGTGTTAGTGGCACGTCATTATTTTTATAAGCAAACAAATAATAGATTTTAAACACACGCGAAGGTTTTTTTGTATTGTTGCACTATTGTCTAGCTGATGAGAAGAAAATGCAAACACTGTACAGTGCTATTAAATAGGATGTTTTGCGTGATTCTTACACTCAAATGATTCAGATAATAAGACAAATTTTGATATCACACAAATATAACCAGATTAAATACATAATGCAGTTTTCAATGATGATTTTATTTATTAACTGGAAACAAAGCTGTCCAAACCTGCCTGGCCATATGTGAAAATACTTTTTCACAACACTTTAAATAAATTAAGCACATGCAATGTGATTTATCAATCCTTGAAAACGATTGTAGTGACTGTGATTGCATCTGTGTTCAATACATTTGAAAAGCAGATGTGCACAGATGGCTGCTGTTATTTGGGTGAGGATAAGGCATAGGAGAAATGAAAGAATCCATGACACACTATGTCCACCTTTCTGTCTCTCTCACAGTTATCCAACATGTAACTTACCCTGCTCCCTCTCTCGTTATCTTCTCTTACCCCTCCTTCAGTGTGCTGTGTGTTTTAGTTGTTCAGTCATGCTGAGATAAGTCCTTGTTGTAGTCCTGTTGCATTACACTAGATTTTAGCCACTGCAGAGTGCCCTTTCACCTCTAGACCTCGAGTGGGGACTCAAGATCATTCCCACTGTGAAGGAATTCACTGAATGAAAATTCCAGAGGATTTGCCTCAGTGCTCGAAACATTTTTCTCTCTAAACTAAAAACAAGTCAAATTCTCAATTTCCAAAGTACCTCCACCGTCTTTAAATTATACATTTGAAAGATATGTTGATATATGTTTGGGTATGTAAATGCATAACAAATTAAAGCCCAGTATATGCTTTTTCCCTTTTACATTTTCTTTTTAGCAAACGTATAGCATAGTCAGGACATGATTTAGCATGCCTTATATTCTGAGGATAAATTACTATGAAATGCCACAATTTCTCATATCAGTGTTACTGTACATGTTCTGGGACATTTGTAATATAAACATTATTACACTTTAAATGATTTGGAATATTTTCCAGCATGTCCACAGGTCAGTAAGTGACAGTGAGTTAGCTGTAGACTACTGTATATCTGTATAATAGCTCGAGTTTATCTGAGCCCCACTTACAGCTTTTGGTGTTATCTATGTAGACGTACAAACATTGTTGATATTGAGAAAATGCCTAAGGGTGACCATCTGAGATTTGAATATTTACAGTAATAAAGTGATCTGAAGTAATAAGACTTTTTATATATTATGAAGTAGATTTACGGTAATTTAACTCCTCATTAAATCCTGGCAACAACATAAAATGTCTTACCCCACCCTACTGTATATTTCAGACCTTCTGTCTACACTTCATAGCCCGAGCTTTGCTGACAAGTTGTACTGTAGTTAAGTGTTTTTTCCATCAGGAATCATAAACCTTAGAATAGCCTTAAACTGGAACTTGAAGACTTTTTATGGACTGGCTTTTAGTTAATTTTGTAATGCTTTTAATTATTATTTTAGCTATTTAACTATGTCATTTAGTTATTTTGTTGCATGTTTTTATTTTCTTCTACGTATTTTCCAGGGAGGTGAGGAAGAGCGGGTTTGTCCGGTCATCATGTGCACGCGGGCCTATCCTGACCCCGTCCCTGAGTGCCAGCTGTTCCCCGGAGAAGTGGAGGAGCCTGAGGAGGAGGTGGGAGACGAGGGCAAGGACAGGGAATCAGACAGAGACAGTGCTGTGGAAAGCACACAAGGATCAGACGCCTCTGACGGGCTAATCAGACTGGGTGACAAGGAAGAAGCACTAGGGGATCTGTTTTTCCCTGGGGAAAAGTAAGCACTGCTCTCACTAAACCATAGCTTTCTTAGTGCCTATTTCAATTAAAATAGTGAATGCCTAAAAATACAGTTTCTCCCTCTCTTTTCTTCAGGTGTGGCCAGACTAGCATTTCAGTGACCTCTGACCTATCAACACGTTCCTCAGCTTCTCTGAACGAGGAGCAGTTTGAGGACTACGGAGAGGGGGAGGAACCAGACTACACTCCCAGTAGCCCCTGCCCAGACGACGAGACTCGCACGAACGGTTACTCTGATCTAGGATCCTCTGTTCCCTCCAGGTAAGAATAAAAGGGAGATAAACTAGTTTTCAGTGAACATGCCTAACAACTTTGAAATGACTTTAAAATGAAATGTTTTGGTTTTGTATTGACAGTATCCGTCCTTCCAAAGAATCTCTGTTGAAGTTTTAATGTTTAATGTTAGTCACTGTAGTTGCAGCAGTAATACTGTAGTAACACTGCACATGCTAATTTTGTAGATAAGTGGATAATGGGAGAGAGCTAATCTTGTGTACTGATGAACTAGCTCCATACAAAGTCAGTATCCTGTTTTGATTATGTTTTGACAGGGAGTGAATTGAAGAACTGTTACCTGCAAGCTCAAAAAGTATTGTGTCATTAGCCTTTGAATATTATTTCTTGCTGAATCATGTATTTTCCTCATTGCCCAGTATCAAATGTTTTGTGTACCAGCACTAGTCTACAGACTGCTCTACTGGAATGCAGATACAGTAATTATATATTTTCTTGTTATGTGTAAGCAGTGCTGTTTTCCAAACTTTATGTTTTTGATGAAGCTGTTTGTATGGCGTCATGTGTTTTAAAATAATGTGGATTTGAGTCTCTACTCTGCATGCTCCAGAATGATTACCTGACTCATTATTCTGTGTCTTGACTCAGAAGTGTAACTTAGGAGTTATTGCCCTTAGGGCCATATTAATATTCATCAAAGGCCTATGTTTAATGGGATTAAGTCTCCCGGCTGATAGACTGGCAATACAGCTCCATGCTTCTTTCACGCATACCAAGCAGACAAAACTCTCCAGATGGAGTTGGCAAGGAGACTTAAATTCAAAATGAGGCCCAGATTTACATGGAGTTTTAGACAACTCAGCATGGGAAAGAACTTGAAGTAACTGCAGTAGAAAGTGGGTTAAAGGTACACTGAAAGACCCTCCTAGATCATTTGGTTCATGTTTATGATTACAGTAGTTTATGAGAAACTAATGCTGCTGAATAAAAAGACATTTTTTAGTGTTTTTATTGGCAGATGAAAACTGTGTCTGCCTGTGTGTCTACAGTGCAGGCCAAACTCCTCGTAAGGTTCGTCAGCATTACCCTGGTGAACTGATGGATGTCTACTGTTCTCAGTGCAGCAAAAAGGTCAACCAGCTAAATGACCTGGAGGCTCGCCTTAAAAACCTCAAGGCTAACAGGTAGGACTCACATATGCAGAAACACACACAACATTACACAGAATACCTATCATCGAGAGCCAGTTGTTAATACAACTTCGATAAAGAGAAACTAAGAAATTTTTATAACATTATGAAGCATTTCCTGCCCTCTGACTTTTCGCTCTGAACACCAAACTTTCTGTCTGTCAAATCAAACCAAATACAAAAGCAAGAGTAATTGTCACTTTTGTTAAAATTACATTTCATTTGATGAAATGCACACCTACACAATACTCAATTCCATAAACAAAAGCTTGCTGTTTTCAAGTAAGACAGGAAAAACGCCTGTGAGCTGTCGTGTGTGAGGTACAGGACATACACAGATTTGCTCCACTCACACTGGACTGTTGAGGCACACTCAGGTGTCACCGTTGTTATTATGGATGACTCATTTCTAAATTTGATTCATTAAGAATTATGTAATATTGTATCAGAGGTGTTAGTTTTCGTACAAACACATCTTAGCCATGCGCATTCACCACACACAAAGAAACACCAATTGATTGTTACATAAGGCTGTCACTCTGAAGCTTACTTCAACAAGTGTAATAGGGAGCCTATTATTGGAAACATAATCTGTGTTGTCTATTACTGACTGTACAGTGTACCTGTAAAAAACAACTGTGCACATACAAATGTATCAACAGTCATTTGGGAATCCTAAATATTGTAAAGCTTTGTTTTTTAATGTAGTGTGGACTGGGATTTTTGTTTCTGTTATTTGAAGTCTGTGCTGACTGTGCAGGATTTCTCCCTGAAGAGGAATGGCTCAATAAACCAAAACAGCTCTCCTTATTAGACCTATGCTTTCACCTTATGAATAAATAAGTAGAGATGGGCAGAAGTAGAGAGTTACAGCGTGAATAGAGCAAGACTAGGAAAGTAAATGATGTAAATGAAAACTTGTAATTTAGTTTTAATAAATTGGCCACTTTGAAGCAGGGGGTTTACTATGTGAAATTAGTGAATTCTAGGTCACACAGGATATGCCAATGTTTTATCATATTAGCATACTATTGGTAATTCATTTTGTGGATTCATTTTTAGTAATGAGGTAAGTGCATGAACTGATTATCTACCAGCCTCATAATCATTAGGACTAACACATTTGAGTTGATGTAACAGAAACATGCACAGGGCTATAAAGTATCAATTATCATAACAAATATCAGCTTTGTATTTGCAAAGAATATATAATTTTTGTAACATTATCCAATATAGCTCACTATTCTAAAGCGTTTCTTACGACTCAGACTTGAAATCCTCTCTTTTGTGCTTTGCCCACAACTGATGCTGTTAGTTTTATGTCTATTTCAGCTGTCACTGACAGGAAACTACAGTATGCTTGCTGATTTTTGTTAATCCAATGTGAAACTCAGCACAGACAGACACATCGGGCTGAAAGAGTCTTTGGGCTTTTGTCCCCTGAGGCGGCTGCTGAGCGGACAGAAACCCCTGCTCACTGAACCAGAAGTGAAATTGTATTATATGTGACATGTCCTTCAGTGTTTCTTTCTTTCCCTCTGTTTCCGACAGACAGTCAAAACCTTAATTGCTATCAGCAGATATTTGCAGTGCAGTGCAGTGCAGTGCGTGTGCGTGTGCATGTGCGTGTGTGTGTGTGTGTGTGTGTGTGCGTGCATGTGGCATCAACGACATGTAACAAAGATATTTGTCTTTTGTGTTTCCCTTTGTAGCCCCAACAGGAAAATCTCCAGCACTGCCTTTGGAAGGTAGGCCACTTACCTGTGTGTGTGTGTGTGTGTGTGTGTGTGTGTGTGTGTGTGTGTGTGTGTGTGTGTGTGTGTGTGTGGCACATGTGTATTTATGCGGTAATGCAGCCTGTACTACATATATTTGCTCGATTTTTTGACAGAGACACACATACATACACACGAGATTTGCAGTTACTGCTTCATTATTATCAGTCAGCTGCCCGACTATTGTGCCCTAACAGCCAGTTAATTACTAACTAGATATTGAGTGGAACTGTAGAAATGAATCTGTAACCAAGTGCACTGAAAAAAAGAGTTTAAACATGAGCTTTTTATTGGAAGCCATGTGTCCTACTCCAGAGTCTGTTGTGGATCTAGGCTTTTGTCCTATTTCCACGCACTGTGGCTGAATTATAGTGACAGACTGAAAATGGCCTGCCAGACCTGATCTATGTGTTCAATATAAAGTTTGGCTCTCTCTCCCTGTTCCTTCTACTGTCCTCTCTCCTCTGCTGCGATTACTTCTTTCACCTTGTTGCTCTCTTCATTTGTCCTTCTGTTCTTTCTCTTTTCTTTTGTTCGTTTGCTCTTTCTTTTTCTCAATTATCTCTTTCTCAGTAGTGCAGCAGAATCAGTGAAAGTGGGTCTATGCGCCTCAATGTAGTCATTTGAATTTTGTTTGCACCAGCTTCTCTATTTAGCTCTGTCCTTATAGTCCTGTATCATCTGTGCAGTAGCATCACTCCACGACAGAGCCAGCTGGGCATCACCTGGATCTATTCTCAGCTGGTTCCTCCTCTTACGTTTGTGTATCTCTGTGCATTTGAGCAGGCAGCTGCTCCACAACAGCAACCTGAGCAGCAGTAACGGCAGCACAGAGGACCTTTTCCGGGACAGCATTGACTCCTGTGACATCGACATCAATGAGAAGGTATGAATGTGTTTTTGTGCTTTTGTGTGTTTCACTTGTTTGTCCTGTGTCAGCAGACCTTTATTTAACTAAGTGCTAAACTAATGCTCATGGGAAGTAGCAATAACAGGTCTTGCTAATTCTGTGTGACTACTGAAAGCCATAAAAGATTAAATGTCCCCTTTAGCATTTTTCGCCAGTTTAGCACTAAAATTACAGCTTTGTGAGATGCTCTTCATGGATACTGGTGGAGCTTAAATTGAGAATGCTCATTTATCTGAAATGCCCTGTCAGTTCTGCAAATGAAAGCAATATGTAAATGTTAACATGTTTCTCAAGTTCTCAAAACCTTCAAAATTGCACAATTAGTTAAACTATTAAAAGTGTTGTTGTTCACTGCCAATACATGGCTTTAGTGGATACAGTCCGCAGCATGAGAAGAAATGAGGGAGAGATTGAATGTTATTCAGTATTTGTAGTATAAATGAAGCTTTTAGCAAGATGTCTTTGTTTCTTTCAGGTGAGTTCTTTGGAGAAAAAGGTGGCAGAACTGGAGAATGAGATCCTGATGAATGTCGAGCTCAAGTCCAAGCTCAAGCAGGAGAACACACAACTAGTACACAGGTACAGTCAGAAAGATTTGTCTTGGAACAAATAAACTAGGAGTCCAGAAGCATATACATAAACAGTTCATTCTCTATAACTTATAATTTATCTTGGAGGCATATTGCAAATGTGTGGCAGTAACTCATAATTCACGGTTTCAAAAAGTAACACTCACCTCAGTTATATTAGTGTACTGAATGGATATTGGGTGGTGTTTGTTGTCTCAGGGTTCATGAGCTGGAGGAGCAGCTGAAAGACCAGGAGACACGAGCAGAACAAAATGTGCAGGAGGGGCTAAAACGACACAGAGAGGCCTATAGCAAGATGGAAAGAGACAAGAACACACAGATAGAGCTGCTGACTAACCGGTGAGACGCACATACACGTGTTCTATTTAAATTCAAATGCTTGATTTCATTATTTTATAATGTGATGATGATATACTGTATAGTTACAGCTACAGCATATACTGTGGTTGTTTGCCTAAAACGGTAACACAGTAACTCAGCTGACTGCAAAGCACACACTGTAGCTGTATTTAAACTACACTGACATACAATAGTGGTGGGCGGATCGATCCAAAGTATCGATAGTATCAATACCACGTTGGTATCTTTATCGGATTGATACTACCATGCTGGTATCGATATATTCTCTCTTCTACTTTCAGTGCGTCCGTTCCATCAGAAATTAAACTTCCCGGTACAATCACCTCTCACATCAACGTGACTTAGCAGCGCTATGCAGACTGTATTCACCAATTCACCAATTCACACATCCACCAGGTTGAACACCCTTAACGACCCACCCAATGGGGGCAGGAGGAACGGTCAGAGATGGGG
>JAUYWH010000001.1:14023166-14053935 GCA_034779795.1 Ctenopoma multispine
AACCAGCATCAGTCCTACAACTTCACTGTCAAAATTATTCAATTCTGGGACGAACAGAAACTGTATTTTAGGGGGGTGCATTTTCTGGCATTCTGTCATTAAATGCACTCCTAGAGAAAAAAACGATTTAATATGACAGGGATTTTACTTGAGCCTTGGTTCAAGACAGCTATCCTGGATCTGGATGTTTAATATTTTTGTGCATTTGGTTGTGTTTTTTTACAGAAATTATAATGTTTTTTAAAGCATTTTAAACATTTCTAAAGCATGTGATTTTTTTCGAGCAGGATTTTTCTTTTTTTATGGTGCATTTTCCGGCAGTCTGTACTTATAAGGTAATAGTATCAGATCGGTATCGACGATACTGGCCCTGTATTTACTTGGTATCGGATCGATACTAAAGCTTGCGGTATTGCACACCACTAACATACAAGACTTTGTGTTTTTAGAGTTAAGCAGCTGGAGGAGGAGAACAGTGAGATGGCTCTCAACCTGGGCAGGCTCAAGTCACAGACAGAGAAACTGGATGAGGTAAGTCATACATAGTATTACATAGTATTTGTCTATTTGGTTTCTTTTAAGTTGTTTCTTGTTTTTAGGTAAACATATCCAGATGATGCTCCTTTCTAGAGCAACTCTACAGTACTACAGTTTACTGTTTCTCTTTCTAACATGCAGGAGTGCTTTTCATATCCACACTTGTGGACCCACAGTGTTGAAAAATGTTTCCCTAATAGTCAAATAATGTGCAATGTTTTGTGTGCACACACAATGATAATGAGGAACTGCAATTTAATTTCCTGCATGAAGTATGAGAGCCTCTTGAGCCACATCTCTATTTTGAGATGGTATGTAAATGTAATTAATGTTTGCATGTACAATTTTCTTGAATAGTTACAATCTGAAAAACATTTCATACCTAAAACTGTATAACAGTGTGCATGTATGTGTTTCTCAGGAGAAGCAGAGGATGACAGACAAGTTGGAGGACACCAGTCTGCGCCTGAAAGATGAAATGGACCTCTACAGGAAAATGATGGACAAACTGAAACAGAACAGACACCAGTTTCAGAAAGAGAAAGAAGCCATGCAGGAGGTGGGAGGATTACTGTGCAATCAGGCATACAGACACAAAGTGGATTGTTTCTCTCTTCCTATTCCTCTCTCACTGCAGTCATGTCAGCATACATGCCTACAAAATACTGCATTTACATTGTACAACACTGTTCATCTGTCCTTTCTCTTGTATGTAGCTGATAGAGGACCTGCGTCGAGAGCTGGAGCATTTGCAGCTGTTCAAGCTGGAGACAGAGAAGCCAGGTCGGGGCCGCAGCTCTTCCTCAAGTCTTTCAGATTTCAGTAGCAGGACCAGGGAGGTGGAGCTAGAGCACGAGGTCAAGCGGCTGAAGCAGGTATTGATGAAAGGCACTCTTTAAATACTTCAATGTGCACGGTCAGCTCAGTGAGTATTGTAGCTAGGGTTTTCATGGATGTCTGTATACTTAAAGTGTACTTAAAGATTGATATATGGTTTTAAAATGCTTCCATATAGATTTTATATAGTGGGGAGCATCGGCTCCAGTTGTACAGCTCCCTAAAATCTATTGGTGTTTGTTCAACTGCTAGTCTCTCTGGAGGCCATCATGCGTAAAGACAAACCAAGATTGCTCCTGTGTTATTAAAATGTAATGCCTGTAGATGTGGATGAACTTGATGGTGCTAGATGCACAAAGATGCAAAGTGTCAAAGTGCGTACACAATTAGAATCTCACAGAGTAAAAGTAATATTAATGTACCATAGTTATTTCTAAACATTTGGTTCAAAATAACTATATATTGGCTGACCAGTTGTTTTTATTTGTCTCAAATGTGGAAGAAATTACTCAGTACTCAGTTTTCAAGAACAGGAAGTGTGTCACTCAGCTTGACAATGCAGAGTACTGCAGTACAGTACTCTGTAGCATTTCTCTCTCCACAAATATGTAATTTTGTAATCCTCCTAAAAAGTTTAAATTCAGCTAATCCCTGCTTTATTTCTAAAAGCAGCTGTGCATATGAACACTCTCTTTGTGGTTTGGATTTTCACTTTGGTTATCCACCCACTTTTTTTCTTTGGCTGAGTGTAATGCTCTTTACCTTTAAGTTCAGAACAAATTTTTCACAGTCAAATACCATAAAGGCCCTTGTACAGTTAAACACTAGATATACGCTTGTCTTCTTATGTTAAGCCAGTTTTGATGCTCATGCGAGGATATACCTGCACATTCAGGTGATACAGTTCATAGGTTCATATTAAGTACAATTTATCCCAGCAGAACTCAGTGCACTTTCTCCTGTATCTAGTTTCCATTTAATGTGATAAATTGGTTCATGTTATGCCAGAGAAACATGACATGACATGCACTCATTTTATACATCAAGGCCTTATGCCAACCTTTGATATTTTTGTGGCTGTAGAGTCTAGGTGGACCCGTGGCAGAAGTTGCAAAACATTGTGTCTATGGCAGAAAATTGCATACATTATCAGTGGAGCTAGGAGCCAGTCGCAGTGCCTCCTCTCATTCCCTTTAAAATCCCCTTTTCAAACAGTATTTTCCTTGACTGATAAAATGGAAAAATGTTTTTAAAAATACCGGCTGTAGTGTACATACAGTATGTTTTGTATATTTCTTTAGTTTCATAATACAATGATAGTTCTCTCTATGTACCCGCCTGCCACACCAGACACACAGAAATCCTGTTTTCAGTCTTTGCAACGAGTACCAACAAGTAAACATTACAGATAATGGAGTTGATGAGTTGACGTCCTCTCTAATAAGACTCTAATATTAAATGTTAATTCTCCCTTGTTGACGTGTGAGATGAACATGACGAGTTCCTAAGAAAAGTCAATCTTAACAGCAGACATTAGGAAAACCACCAGGCCTTGAGGTAATTTTGTTTTGATACACAGTCTGTTAGAATTGCTGATTTGTACATTGTGTGCACCGTATCAGAAAGTAAGTTGATAAGGTCTATATACCCCTGTAGTCTTGCGTCATACTATGTGCAAGTGGGCAAAAGTGGGAAAGATAATAATGCTTTTGTACCAGCATCAATCTGTATATATGCCTGTTTATGTCTTTCTTCACCTTTTTGGAGTAGTTTTAGATTTAGAACAATTCAATCTGATTGTCCGTGGTTGGAAAAATAATATAGATGGTGTATGTAGCTGATAGCTTAAATTCGAGGACCACATCCACATGGAGAGTAAACTCACTATCTTCTGCTTGCCTGTGCACCTCTTTAAATGTCTGTATGTGTTTGTCCAGGGATTTGTGTCCCAGGACTTTCTTCCCCCTGAATTCCAGCACGTGGTGTTGTCTGGGGCTCGGCTCCGTCCTGGTCTCATGGTAAAATTGCTTCTGTGACTTTTGACCTCCTGATTAACCACTAATCACAATGGAGTAGAGTGAATCTGCCAAAGCCGAATTCAGGTCATTGCTGCAGTTTCCTTACTAATGATAAAGAATAGAACAAGGGAAAGGCAAACTGACCTCTTGTCAGCGTTCAAAGGCACCTTAATCATGGAGCTTTTATAACACACCAGACAAGGCAGGGGAGCATTTTTTTCCTGTAACACGCATAACCCATGTTGTGTCCTGTAGGTGTTGCCAATATAGATGTGCATTGCTGTGTTTGCTGCTGGATGCTGTATGAAGTGCAGTGTTAAAATGCAACGTCATTCCTGACTTTGTTGTCCAGATACGTATCTCATTCCTATTTCTCTCTCTCTCCTCTACATCCCATCCTGATTCTGTATTTTAGGACAACCAGAAGCTAAGAGAGCAAAATGATGATCTGAATGGTCAGATCCTCAGCCTTAGCCTATATGAAGCTAAGAACCTGTTTGCCACACAGACCAAGGCCCAGTCTCTGGCTGCAGAGATAGATAATGCCTCCAGAGACCAGGTAAAATCAGGATGATGTACAGAACATACATGCTGATATAGATCAATTTCTGGACACATTTTGGACATTTCTGGACAACTGACAATCTTCACAGATACATGCTGATAATGCAGTGGGGTTAAATAGGGTAACATGAACATGGGCAGTACATTTTATTTTGAAATGAGTTTCTAAACAAGTTTACAGGTTCCTTACACACAGTAGTTAGATCATAACTGTATTTCTAGGACATATCCCAGCGTGACAGTGTTCCAGATATTACACAATTGTAGATTTGAATCTAATATGCATAATATGGAGATCATCACTATTTCTGTGTCTCTTCCATATCTGCTAACCAGCACCATGGAAATAACATACATAAAAAGTAACAACATAGCAGTATAAAATCTATACCTTTAGCAGCATTGCTAGACAGTCCCAATACAAAGAGAATTGGTACAGTAAAAATGCTGGTAGCAATAAAGCATTTAGTTAACTCTCGACTAGGGAACCTTTCTGCAACAATACTTCTGCTACAGAAATAAAAATGTGTTTGATATATCTATTTTTTTATTCCCAGTTAATGGAAGCCCTGAAGGAGCAGGAGGAGATCAACTTACGTCTGCGACAATACATGGACAAAATCATCTTGTCCATCCTGGACCACAACCCTTCCATCCTGGAGATCAAAAACTAGCAGTGACTCAACTGGAGTGAGAATTGTTCTTGAACTCAGGAGAATGACGATCATTCCAGTTGTTTGATCAGAACCTGTAACTCATGTCAGGAGTCTTTGAAACTGGGACATATAAATAAACATGCATCGCCCCCTGCTGCTTGTGGCAGGAAAGGAACTTCTCTTGCAGTGCGGAGACGGAAGTAAAAGGAGTTTTCTCAGCCAGTGATTTGCTACTGACTGTACATTGCGCTCCTGAGACATCAGCTTGATCCTGTTTTGTCTTTATTCTGTTTCTACGCTGCGAACTGTAGTTACGGTCACAATTTTGATCTCACAGGACAAAACTGGTGACTTATTCCCAGGAATATCCTGCATTCGACAAAAGTCGTTTGATGTACAACACTGGACATGCAGTATGTATTTGGGCATAAAAACTGGAACAAAATAACAAAACTAATGTGGTTCTACTGTATTGTGATGTAATATTAGCTATATTATCTGCAGACAGACAGTTTAGTAGATTGTAGAAAGGTACAGTTCTGGAAAATAGAGAGTGAATACATACAGACAAGTTGGCATACAGACTTCGGTAAGGCGGACATGAAGCAGACCAATTCACTGTTGCTTGATCTGTAAAGTGACTGTCTTTTATCCACCATCCTGTAGGTGATCTCTGAAGCATGAGATGACATTGTGACAAGCATGTGTTAGAAGATGACTGTGAAGGGAGGCATAAGGGGTTAGAGGAAGAAAAGAAAATGTCCTAAAAGACCTGAAAAGTTGAAAACAATGAATTAATAGTTTTCTCCTAAAAGTTGTGGAATGTGTCAGACAGACCAATGAATGCTGGGAAAGGAGGCTTTTAGTGAAGTTGGTGCAGGTAAATTGAAGGTAATTCTTTTTGTTTATGTTAAAAACATGTCTTCCAGCAACCTTGCAAAAGCACTTGTAGTGTCAATCAGTCTAATAGTGAATATGTTTCACTGAGAAGTGGCCCTTAATTGGTTCAGATGAGGAGTAGAGTGTCACATTGTGACACAGAAGCTGCACACAAGGAGTGTCTTTACACTGTAACTTCCACGGCTGCTATATGCTAGCAGAACAAGAGATTAAATAGATTATTTGTTGCTAGCAATAGACCCAATGATGTTGCACAGAAATGTAATGATATGAATGTACAGGATGTATGGTGGATTTACATTGGAGTGACTAGTGGCCATTGTATGATGGTTTACTGAATTGTCTTTGTATGCTTTGTGAAATCAACTTAGATACTGGATGTGAGCATTGAAGTCTCACATTTTGGCACAAAAGGCTGGATTAACAATCTCAAAGAATCCTACAGGTCACAGAGTGTAGTTAAATCTATGATGGCTCTCTGAAAATCTAATACTGTAAATATCATGAATGTACAACTTGTTTCACTTTGTGTGGCCAAAACGGCTTTTTGAATTTAAATCTCTGTAAGTGGTTAAGACATGTTGTAACACGTGGGCACAGTATTCTGTACTGTAACGAGGTGGTCATTGTTTTGAGAGAGCAAATTACAATCTAATGTATTATGTAATTATTCAAAACTTGAGTTTTGCTTCCTTGCACAAAAAAACCTTTGTTTTCTTCTGCATGGTTCTACTTTACTTCTGTCTGTGCCTTTTGAGGACATTTTTCAAGAAGATGTTGCTATAGATTTACAGTTTTTAAAGGTACATCCTATGTCTATGTCTATGACATATTTTCTTGACTTGTAAATGTTGTAATTATTTAGTGATTTGTATTTGTGTGCCACTCACCACTCTTTTTCAGATTGATACTATGAAAACTATTTTATACAGATTTACCAAGAAACAACTTGTGATTGTTCCTATTAGAAAAACGGTAAAGCACAAATCTTTGTATGGTATGCAAGCCAGATAAGCATTTTGGGAATATTTTGTCAATGTAATGACTTTTTTTAAAATGCATGTTTTGATGCATTTCTCAATATTTTGTTAGTTACACTAAGTCCATTGCTCCTCGCTTTGCTTTAACCTGGCTTTTTTATATAGTTAAGTAGACTGTCTTCCTAACTTAAACTAAATGGTGAGCATTATGAGCAATATTAACATATTTACCAGTACCTGCTGATTTGCGTCCTGTTTTTTCTTCACAAATCTTTTCACTCTATAGCTGCTTGTGCCATTTTAGATTAAAAAACAAACTCATTTCTTGTAGCTTTAAAATTTTGATATTATTAGGACTATCCCATGGAATGTAGTCACTGTAAATGGCAATAAAAATGGCTTTGGCAGTGATGCTGTCTCATAAAATCTATATCAGTTTAATCTATGTTTATGCCCTTGTGTCCATTCACATAACTGATTATAATTTCTAAAATGTGAGGTCGCTGATTCCATGTGTTCAGTGTTCCCTGTCTCTGACTTACAGTAGCTGTCACCATGACGTACATACTGTGCTGTAAATAAAAACATCTGACCACCATGAACATTGAAAATAACACATTCTCATCTGGTTGTATGATTGATTTAAATTGAACAATCACAGGTCTATCATATGCTCTCTGCTACTTTCTTTGCAACAGGAAGGGGCCTTTCCTAAACTTTTGCCACTTTTGTGGTAAAGTCATAACAAACACATTAATTTTATGTTATTTTTTTAAAATCATTTTAGGATAAAAAAACAAACAAAAGACAAATGTTACTATAGCAAAACACAACACCCCAACATACACAAGATTGTCACACATAAATAACCAAAAATACCACATTATTTACAAACACTTGTCTCTTTTGGTTGGGGGTTAGGTTATTTTCTCATCGTCTGGCCATGTTTTATAGACACTGCAGAGGAGTAGAATACAATACTATTGTTTTGTGGGGAGCAGATAAATGGGTGTCAGGACTTGTTCGACTAGCTACTGTAGCTAGTTAATCTTTTCAGCAGTGAAGGGTAACTCACTTTTAATTAAGTTATTTCCAATAACCGTTTTTTAAACTTTGTTTCATACCGAGAAAATGACAGTGTGCTGGCGCCACCGCCCATTAGTACACCTCTCTCTCTCGGTGGGCTCCGGGGGTCAGTGGGGCTGTGCTGCTGCTGGGGAGGCGTGTTTCACGCTGCACTAACGGTACAGGTAAGAGCTAGCTGAATTCAACAGTTAGCATGACGTTATGGGATAGATTTATTTTACTAAAATGCTTTGTTACATTTAGCGTGGCCTAATGGGATATATATTTATTTTGCTGAGATACTTTGTTTCATTTAGATGTTTGTATTTTTGTGTACTGGACTGCTTGGTTTTCCCCTCGGTACACATTGCACAACGCTAACTTAGATAACGAGAGTTAGCATTAGCAAGTTAGCTGACAGTAATGTGTTAATATCCAGAGTAGGTAGAATATACTACTGCGTGTTTGGATCATAATTTTAATACATTCTTAGTTTTAGTGTGATATACCACTAGTTTACACCGATAAAATAAAACATTTACACTGTTGTGGGGGAACTGGGGTCAACATGGTCAACTCTTGACTCGTTCTCGCGTCCTGACCTCTGTCCACCACAACAGATCCAACAGGTGGTGTTAATGCTGTGGCTGAAAAAAACTCAGTTAACTTAAGTACCTGGTTGCTTTTAATCTTACCTTAAGTACTATATTAAACATGGCGTAAGACTTAATAATAAAAGTTGAAGTAAATTCAGCAGACTGATAAGAATAGTCAAATAAGATCAAATAAATTTGACCGAAATTAGAAAAGGCTTAATTACTTTATTTTTGTTTCTATTTGAAGTCATGTTTGTTTTCTGGCAATTTTTTATTTTTTCATTTATAAGATTTACATTTAAATTTAATTCAATGTTCCTTTGTCTTTGTTAAATAATCATGCATACTCTTGTCATGTAACATTAATTAATATTACTTAACAAGAACGAGACTTTTACTTCACCACAAAGTAAACTTACTTGACCCAAATAAAAATTAAAGTGTAACTTAAATCATATACAGTTAGTTATCTATGGTGCATTCAAGAAATTCTATTCAGTTGCATTTTTCAGCTAATTTCAAAATATCCAGAGATGTGTGATGGATGTGTTTGATTTATTATTTGTTTTCATTATTTGTGTCCAACCTCCTGTAGAAAACAGATAAATTCTTCACACTTTACATTACAGGTGACACAATGCCCCAAGATCATATAAACTTCAAGGGTAGAAGAAGAGGAACGTGTCACAACACCTGTAAAGCAAATGGTCAAATATTAAGCACAGACCTAGTTAATGGACCTACTGCTCCCAATGGCTGCAAGCCTTCTGCCAGCACAACCAGTGAGAGCACACCAGCTGTCACACTGAATGGTACCCAACCACAGTGCATGGTTAATGGTTATATTAACTATGGGTGCAAGGGCAAAAGTACAAAAACACCGAAAAAAGAAGGAAGAAGGATTTCAGCTGTGACTGATGCCTCAGCAGCTGGCAAGGACGGTGGTGGAGGAATTCCAGGTGGTATCTCAGTCAGTGGGGTCACCAGTCTAGACGGTGATGCCCATAATTTTGACCAGATGACACCAGATCACAGCCTGTCGGCATCAATGAAAAATAAGTGGAGGAAAAAGTTCAGACGTAAGAAAAGGTGAGTTATCAACCTTACAGCTGCTTTGATAAATCATTCAGTATAAAATGCTCCTGCATTCATAATTTGCTTTCAGTCCAGTCTAAAGTATATGTAAAAGTAAAATATCAGCTGTTGTAAACGATTGCGTTGGTGAAAATGGAAATGTGTGTCTGAAAAATACATCTGTAGGCTGGGTATGGTATACTGCCTCATTGTGTTTGTGCTACAACAAAGTTTCAGTTGACATGGCAATAGTTTTGTGTTATAGGAATACATTTGGAAAATCACCCTATAATTGAGAGGTTGGTTGTGACCATTACAGTGTCAATTGTCAAAAATATAAAATTTACCTAATTTTCAGATGCTTAAGTTATGTTGAGATTTATCAACCTATCAATATTTACAGGGACACCAAAACTGACAGTTTGGAGAACTGTAAATTTCTTTTCTTCAAACCACAAGAAGAAGAAAACTGGGAAAATGAGATCAAAGACGTCACACTACCTGATAAGGAAACTATGTGTTTTGGAGTCAAACCCTATGGTAAGAAAAATCCCTTTAAATATGACATATTCTCTCTCACTATTGTTGCATTGAGGCTATATACAGTTATGGCACTGATAGTAAAAAATAGTAATGGCACTGTTTGCAATTTCATGGTTTGACTGTTTGAGTTTTATTAACTTGGAAATATTGTTCTTGTTGATATTTGTGACTTTGGTGAAGATTGGATCACATTTCATGACCAGTTTATGTAGAAAACCAGGAAAAAACAGTGTCACTACTTTTTACTATGTTTAATGTGTATTTTAAGGATTAGGTTCAGGCCAAGTACAAATGTTTTTACTCGTTTTCTTTGCTTTCTCAAGGCCCAGAAGATGTGCTCCACTTTGCTTTGCGGGATATGACTCTTAAGCAAGGGGACACAGTTGGTGTTCCAGTGACAACCAGTTACACCCCTGCTGTGCACCACCAACAGCCTGTCCGGTGGCTCTGCTGCAGCATAACCCCCGAGCCTGACCAGTTTGCGGACGCAGAAGAGTAAGCAACACCTATGCTGTTGTGTTAGAGAAATGGTTGAAATCAGTGTCCACATAACATATTAAGTGTTAGCTCTTTAGTTAGCCCTTAATACCATTGTGCAGAATTTCTGAGGATCCTGGATAATATGCTTATAGTAGTTCTTTAGCCAGCGTCTGGCTTTGTTTTCTCATCTTAAATGATAAAACAAATTAAGTTTAAAAAAATATTAGGTTAGCATCTATACAAATTTTCAAAATCAAATAGATGTAACTATATAACTTTGAAGTCACAGAGTGGAATCCAGGTTGCAATCAGATGTTTTTTTTTCACAGGTCTTAATTAATTTTTTATATTCAGATTTTATATTTGTTTTATATTAAGTTATTAATTTATTAGAGTTTTTTTATCTTAAGGAATGTTTTTAGTTAACTACCACTCTTTCCTGTTTCCCCACTTTTGTGACTTGTTACATGGAGTGGTCAAGCGTTCGCTGTTGGATTTCAAATCTTCATAATTTTGCTCACTTTTCAATAACTGAAATAATAGTTTTTATCCAAAATATTTGTTTTGTTTTGGGGTTTTTTCTTTTTTGAGGTAAAAATAACTGGGAAATGGGAACAATGTTCATTTTATTCTTTATAGACTGTTCACATGAAGTACTTGAAGTAACTAATTTAATTTGATATATTCAGCCTTATGAAAACATTATAGTTTGTTAATGTAATGTTCAATTTAAATTTGCATTATCAAAACCACAATAAATCAACTTTTGGTGAAACTGAATACTTTTCTCCACTAGTTCAAACAATACTCACCTCTGTGACAGGACAAGTACTTCTGTTTTTCATCGTTGTCTCATTAAAGAACATAAACCCATGGATTTACTCAATGCGTGGTTTAAATCTGACTGAATGTAGTCGTCAGAGATTTTGTAAGCAATGACGGCTTTTGGCCACTAGATGGGAGAATTGCTGTAAAATTTGGCTTTCTCTTTGAGTTATTCCACACACCTTGGGGGGTTCAGTGAGTTCATTCCCAAGGACTTGGGAGACGTGAGCACTTACTTACATACTGCTCACACCCCATGTCTCCCTGGAATTTCATTCAGAATGCAACTAAAAATGGATTTGCAGGAAACTGTTGCAAAGTTGCCATCTAATAATACTAAATCATTAATGTTCACAGACACCATTTCAATAATTGATTGCGGTCATAATCTCTGTTAAAATCCAGAGTCATGTTCTCCGTTGAGAGTTGGATCTGCTTTTTTTTCTGTCAATTACAAGTATGCAACAGTATGCAAATGCCCTGTCCCTATCAAAGACAGGGCGTTGCTTTTGATGTTCACAGCCATGTGTAAGAAATTCATTGTTCATGTTATGGGCAAATGTGACTGGAGGTGTGCCCATAATAGGGAAAGATGATGTTTGCATACAGTGGGGACTGGGTTTGAAATAGTGTCAGAAATAAAAGCTTTTAAAAATACCATAGACTAGTGGTTCCCAAGCTATGGTAAGCGTACAGCTTGTGGTACACAGGTTCCCTCTAGTGTTACGCAGGAATACCTGAGATTTTTAACAAAAATTAAATAACATTAAAGACAAAATACTACTATAGTTTACAGGTGAAGTGTCTCGGCTCACTGGACATAGTCAGACTTTTATACACTTGACATCTCCATAAACATTAATAACAGCATTGGAGTCACAACATCGCATCCCAAATTACAAGTGTTCTTTCACAGGTTGTTTTTACACATGGACAGAAACAACCTTATTCACAGACATCACTGAAATCTAGTCACTGAAGCCTGTTGGTTAATAAACTGTGCGCACGGGTTACTAAATGTTGTTATACAGCTGCTTTCCTCTCTGGCAGCTCAAATAAAACCACAAAATCATCATAGTATACAGGTGAACTGTTTCTGCTCACTGGACAACGTCTGACTGTAAGACTTTTATACTCTTTACATCTCCAGAAACATTATTAACAGCATTACAGTCACAAAATCGCATCCCGAAATTACAATTGTTAGTATAAACTAACTATACAGTGTTTTTATTAACATGATGTTGCAGCTGGATGCGCACACTACGCCGTTTAGAACTTTATTCACAGACATTGCTGAAGTCTGTTGGTTGATCAGGATGTAATTGTAAATCACATTCATTTCTGAATCCAGAGTGAGCTAACAGGTGATCCCACGGGTGAAGTGTGCGCATTTGCGCACAGCTGTACAGCTGTCTGCCTTCTGCGTGTCAGCAGGAACCAACTTCAATTGAATTCATAGCGACCTTATTACATTACATTGTTGCTACATCTGAATGGTGAACCTAATGTTTAGAATAAAGAGTAAAAAAAAAAGTAACAAGTTGAGTGTTGCCCAATGTAGCGGAGTAAGAAGCATTTCTTCTTCACAAAACTATTTAAGTAAAAGGTATGGTGCAGTAAAACTACTTCTAGAAGTCCTTTTTTTTTCAAAAAGTTACTTAAGTAAATGTAACGGAGTAAATGTAACTCATTACTACCCACCTCTGGTAATAATTGTAGTACCTGGAGAGCCATATATTTTTTTATGTATGTCCCCTGTGTTTCTCTGGGGTTTTTTAGAGATATTTCAGTTTTGTCATGTTATTACTGATGGCCTTATAATTGAGTGATGATGCCTCTTGTCCACTGCATGCTGGGCTATGCTATGCAGACCTGAACAGAAGAGGTGGAAATTGGATAGACAGATAATTGTCTGAATGTTAATTTTGATATGTTTGTCTTTATGTGTTTGCAGCATTTGTTTCCAGGACGCTGACCCATACTGAATGGCATTGTTTACTACACTAGGATGATAATTTTTGGGAAACTTGGCTTATTCTGAATTGAAAATCCACTCCAGAGCAGAATGCACATATGTTATTTGTTTAAGCTCAGACAGTTTAATAAATAGTTGTGAATGCAAATAACTGTCTCAGAAATCCAGAAACCAAAAAACCCAGAATCAAATTTGTCATGTCATCATGTGATTAGCTCTTGTAGCTGCTTCTTTGACAGAAGTGTTGTACACTTACTGTTTTCACTTCCACGTGACTCATTTTGTTTAAAAGTATTTTCCATTAAAAATGCACATTTCGTCATTTACAGTCACTATCAACATTATCAGTCTGTTCTCAAAGCCCATCTGTTATTCATTGTCACTGGAGCAGCTCACATTTTGGTGCACTCTCACTTTTAGCTTTGTGAGAGGCATTCAGAATAAAAAAAAAAGTGTATTTGCTTTAGCATTCAAGGGATTTCCTGCTAATGCTACAGCAGCTGTAATAGTCTTGCATTACCAGTTTGTGGGGGTGGTAGCAGAGTTACATTTTGAAGAAATTGCATGTTTCATACATGTTGTAATCTTGGTGAATGATTAATGCTCCTATATGTCCCAACAGATCATTTCACCACATCCTGTGTTTGTACAAATAATCAGATACATTGGAGGTCTGTACTGACCGGCCCTACCCAATATAGGCACACTGCACTTGTGCCTGTGGTGGGTATGGCTCAAGTTCAGCAAATTGTTTGTAGTCCCCTTTTTAATTTAAGAAAAACTGTGACATTTATATTTGCCCACAGATACACTTTGATCACAATAAAGGTTGTTTTGTTGATATGATTAAGAAATATAACTAAGAACTACTAAAACGTTAGGAACTATTTAAAGACCAAAACTAACAATGATTTGATCCTATGAAGAAGTATCGTCAAATATTAGTGAAAAACAACTGTGTGTATTTTGTATTCATCTGACACTTAACCAACAAATGTAGTCTTCACTCCTGTCAACATCTGCTGAAACTATATATGTACAATTTCAGTAGGAACATATGGGCATTGAAACACAGTAGCACCTAGCACCTTTTGTATCTGATCACCCAAATTTTAAGTGAGCAGAAGGATTGGAAATTATAGGTAGTTGTTCTTATGCAAGTGTGTCCTGTGAGATTCTGCCATCAGTTGTTCTTCTTGGACAAAAGTTGTAATATAGAGCTAATGTAATTATTTTTTTAACCAGAGAAGCAGTTGTCATTTATAACAGTTTAATCATATAACAAACCATTTAAATCTTCAAAGATTTTTTTTTGCTATTCAACTAGTGTTAAACTTGAATGATTTGTGTCCTCCCAAGTGTTCATGTTCAGCAAGCCAATCATTTGAGTTTACGGTTGGCTCTTCGTCTGTAGGGAGAGTGACCTGTCATTTTCAGTGTAAATTAGAGGTAAATGGGCCAAACAGGTTCTGTAAGAATTATTTGGAGAAGAAAATGGCTGCTGAAAATAGCTTCTGTGCTCAGATATGCTTAAAATTTATTGTTGGTATTTTATTTGTGATCAGTTTACAACTGTTTAAACCAACGGAACATAAGAATAAATAAGTGTGTAGGTGTTGCCAAACTTGCCAGTGTATATGAGAATAACTTTCTCATGTCACTTAGTGATAATAATCCAAATGGCACTATTGATATAAAGCCAAATTACTTCACCACTGGGATAAATGACAACCCAAGAAATGATTCTGTTCCCTAACATCCTTCTATGTAAACAGTTTCCAAAATGTATCAATAGGATCCAGTCCCCCTTCCTCCTCTTAAATGACCTCCTGCAGTGCATGATAAATTGTACACCCAGTTCATACAGGCAGCTAACTCTGTATTTCTCCTCTGTGACTCACCTCTAGTCATGGCTGTTTCATCTCCCTTCAGTGTATCCGGTCATTTTTTGTGCCTTCTCTTGATTGATCATGTAACAGTATGTTGACAAGTACAGGAAGATGCCTGCGGTTAGCTAACCACAGCCAAAGATGACCAGTACAAAAACAAAAAAATAAATTGGCCGTGCTGGGGAGTATGGATTCCGGTAAATTGGAACAATTATCTGCAGTCCATGAGTGAAAATTGGTAAAAGATGGAAACTACAAGAACTTTGGAAAATTTGCCTCAAGCAGATTAGATGCATGCCAGTGTTATTTAATTTGGGGGATTTCTTTTCTTTTTTTCTGAATTGTAACTGAATTGAGGCAGCATTAAATTTAACAACTTCTCGGCATTTTAATTCTCCAAACTATCTGGAAATGGTGGATAGTATTTATTGGCTTGTTCTATGCTGCAAGTACGTGAACATATACTTTTTTTGAGGTTCTGTAAAGGCAAAGAAGAAGCATCATGGTTTCCTGTCATTGTGACTTGACCCAGTAGGAAGACAGCCAAGGTGTGGAGATGTGGGTGATAGACCATTGAGAAAAACATTGCCTGTGGAAATAGCTGGCAGTAAGCAACTGCAAAGGTTACAACAACCTGATGACCAAGCCACTGTTTCTTCACTTTGTGATGCAACAAAAGTGTGCTGCAATGCTTCAGCAGCTTCCAACTAGATGAACTTGTTACATGCTAATTCATCTCTAGGCTTTCAGTCTGTGCCAGATTATTGTTGTTTTTTGTGTTTATATTTCAAAACTTAGGGCGCTCTAATTCAATTGTATCATTTGGATGGACTGGTCTGAAACAAACCATTGCCACATCTGGCGAACAGAGGAAAGGCAACATATTTTGCTTAGTCAGAGTGATCGGAATCAGCCTGCAGTGAAATCTTCACCATATGGTGAAGCTGGAGAGATGCACATTCATGTGTCTAATAAATTCACATCCTGTGTGTCACTGTAATGTTATTCCAGGACATTCTTGTTGTATCGTAGTTGGCTTTTATTAGTGTGCACTTGAGGAACTACACATGTTTTAACAGAAAACCCCAACTTGAATTATAGCAACATACTGTATTAGCTTTGCTCAGTGACAGTTCAGTTTGTATTAGAAAGTTTCTAATATTATAGAATACGATGGTGCCAACATTGATTCTTTAATGTCACATAAATACAGACATTTCAACATAGAATTAATAAAGAAAATTTGATGGTTGTGGGATTTATTCGCCAAGGTCGCCAGATTTATTCGCCAAAGTTGTGGGAACATTTCATGCTTAATACCATAATATTTAAGAATTAGTGTGGATTTTGTGTCTCCTTTTGCAAATCATGTAGATTTGGTTTGTGCAGCCGCAGATTAGTTTTGCTGTGGTTTCATCTTGTTTGTGTTGTTGTCATGGCCTCCACCATAACATAGGAGGATATCATTGCATTTTTTATTCACTCCAGTTTATAGTGTATTCAGTCTATTCTTAAATAATTTGTTAGATTTTTTTTGCAGATAGCAATATCATTCTTTTTTTTTGTTTAGTTTTTTTGCTGTAGTATTCTCTACAACTAAACATCTGATGATCATTTGGCCTGTAAAATACCAATAAATCCATCACAGTTGGGATGTTCTGTCAGATTGTTTGCACGTTTTATTTTGGAATCGGAGGATAATGACATTTTTTAATTGTTCTCGTTAAAGACACTCAAATCGAAATATTTAATCTTATTTGAATTCCAGTTGTTCTTGTGACATATCTATAATATTTACTACTCTGTAATGCATTCTTACACTAATGGCTTACTTTAGGATGTGAAAGGAGATAACTTTATCTTTTGAGTCTCAACACTCTGAATTTTTTTGTCACCTTGCAGGAATCGTATTTCGTATTTCCTGCAATACTGTGCCAGGGCCAGACAGAGGCAGTGTTCATCAGCCATTTAGCTGCTGACCCTCTGGCCTGTTGGGATGCTTGGCTCATAGTCCTGTGATGACCTGCTTGTCTGGTTGCGCTACCTACCTGTCTGCCTTCTACCTGCAGACCTGTGTCTGTCTTCCTACCTCTTTGGTAGTCTCTTACTGACAGCCTTTCTGTCTTCTTGTCAAGCCACTTGCCTAGCTGTGTTAGTGCTGCCTCCCTACATGTCTGCTGTCCAGTTGCATTTTTTGCCTTTTTGCCTGTCAGTCATGCTGCAGTAGCTGTCATTCTTGTGTGGTCGTTTTTTTCTATCCGTCTGCACAGTTGCCTGTCTGGTTGTCTGGCTTCCTAGCTGAGAGACGTCTGGATAGGTGCTAGATAACAAGCAACCCGCAGATCCACCACTCACATGCAAGAACTGAGACAAAGCGGGATGGTGAGACAAAGGAGGAGGACGTGACAGATGAAAGGGGAGATAAATGGAGAAAAAGAAGGAGAAGAGGAATAGGGAGTGCACATACAGTAAGAGAGGTTGTGGAGAGGAAGGGAAGGAATAAAAACATGAGGATAGCTGTGGTAAAGATGAACAGGAGGAGATAATGAAGGGAGGATGGATGCTGGAAGAGCAGTGTGAGTGAAAGAAAGTGAGACAAGAGATACTGCTTATTAAGAGGCTTACACTGTGCTGCTGTTTTTTTAACTGAATTAACACACAGTCGTACTGTTAGTCTGAGGAGCAGAACTGTGACTCTGTCGGGACTTCAAATGCACAAAACACAGTCATTCTATGTCTTTCACACCTTCTTATGCACATTATCACGCACACCCACACAGGCAGTCATCTAGTGTCAGACTCCTGGATCCCGATTCACAGGCTCTGGGACTGAATGTAAAATGCTATAGCCAGAGTTACACATTCACAGCTCATTTGTATAATAAGTGACTTTGACTTTAGTTATTCCCATCTGGCAAGCTTGACCTGCGGTATCTCTCTTGCTGCATTTGGTTGTGGCTAAACACTCTTTCCCCTTTCAGAAAAAGTAAATTATTTGCCAACAATTTTTATAATAATTATTTTTAAGATAACTATTTTATTGTTCCCACTACTTAAATGTAAGAATCTGTTGCTTTTCCTTGTTTTTATGTACTACGATTGTAAATGAAATATCTTTGTGTTTAGGTCCATAAAAAAATGCATTTGTAGATGTAACTTAGGGTTTGAGGATATAGTAGTGGGCATTTTTTCACATTTTGAAAGCTAAAATGTGATAAATTTAAACAAATAATCAACTTATTCATTGATAATATAAAGAATTCTTAGTTGTGCTTTAACCTAAAGGGTCAGTTGAGGCAACGCCTCTCAAAACAAACACTGCAATTTCATTAATGAAGGTGGGGATTGTTGCAGGACTGTTTTATTAGACAACACTGAGTGTGCAGTGGACCTGTCATGCATTTAAATATACAACTTGCATATTTACTTAAACATGTTTTGTCTTTTATTTAGTGCAGAATGACTACCTATAGCTTTAGCCTATGCTATTTGCTGAGCTTTTAAGTGTGTGTGTGTGTGTGTGTGTGTGTGTGTGTGTGTGTGTGAGAGAGAGAGAGAGAGAGATGGAAAAGAGGAGAGCAGGAGTGTGCTTCAGCCTCTGTGTCAGTCTTTGATCAGCAGGGCTGAACGTTGAATCCTCATTCTCCACATTGCTCTGTGGAGTGATAAGAAGAATTGTAGCTAGCTAGCTGACACCTCCCACACCCGTTTCTACAATACACAAACACACATACATACACTGTGTACACTATACATCACTGAGGAATCTGCCCTTTTAAAGATGAATTACATTCACTTTCCTGCCTTTGTCTGCCTCTCCCCTTTTCTTATACACACAATCTACAAACTGAACAGACTAATACGGAACCAAGTCCAAGGTTCTCTGTCTCTTCTGCCATTCATTCAGAATAACTTAACCCTTTTTCTACCTTCATTTCTGTTTTGGTCTTTCCATGACTTTCGTAGCTGTGGTTAGTGGAGCCATCTTTGCAGCTGTATCCACAGTTATAACTAACCTTTGGAAGGGGAAGGCCCATGCGACAGCACATAACAAAGGAATGTGATCTGACTGTCACAGCTGATAGAGATATCTGCAGCCTTGTGTCTCACTTTGCACCCTAGCAGTAGCTGCTAGTGGAGTTCAGCTGTTTCCTTTTTTATTACAGTATCAGGTAATTGTCTTGTAATGGAAGTCTGACTTAGTAATATTACAGCTTTTATCACAGTGAGAAATACTTCAATACTCATGGGCCAGAGTGAAATTGTGGGTGGTGGTGTAGGAAATAGATGCTCCAAAACTTTTTTTTGCTGATGACAAGCTGCAGCTTACTTTTAGCAATGACATTACAGTATGTTTTTGGCCATCTGCTGTGTTGAGAAGAGGCCAGTATTTGGCAGTGACACTTCCTCCTAAAATTGTCATGTCACTCAAATAGGTTAACATCAGTGGCTGTGATATGTGATGTACTCATGGCTGTGAGTACATCACATATGTTAGGCTTGGTAAGTTTGACTTTTTGTGTCACAGTATGTCAATTTGTTGATTTAGATTTGGGTTAATATGAGATTTGGGGAGAAGCATTTTTTTTTAACTTTTGTACAATATACAACTTGGGCCTTCGTACTACTGAGTACTACTAACATTTTATGGACAAAACAACTAATTAATTGGACAAAAACATGACAGAAAATGAAAACGCGCAGTAAATAAATGGTATTTGCAGCCCTACTTTTAATTTGTTTGTTTCAATAACATGTTTCAAAGCAGATTGTTCTTGGATTTTTGCTTTGCTTTGATTCTACCTGATAATCAGTAACTGAACTGTGACTGACCATGAATTGTCCTCAGGTGGTGTTTAATTTTAGTTAATTTTCAGTCATTGCTCATTGTCTTGAAGCACTGAATTAAACCAAACCCATCCTTACCTCAGAAGTACATATAAATAGGAAAGTCATCATCAACATACTAATGAGCCTGAGAATGTTTTGTCATGATCCCTCTTAAAGGCCTCTCATAGCACGGTACATTGACAAAAAACAGAGATGTCTGCTGCTGAATTCTGGCACAGCACAAGTGGGCATCTGGTCAAAACAGCACCTCTGTGCTTGTGGCGTTGTAACCTGGCACCAGCTGCAGAGAGATGGCAGCAGGATGGCAGACAAACAGAGAGAGCGGGCACTGCATCCAGGACGAGCAAGGTCGCCGGCAGGTTGATTGAGTGCTTGTAGGTGTGGGTGACCTCCTTCGCTTCCCCTTAGTGGCAAAAGAGAGAAAAGAATGAAGGAGAGAGGAGAGGAGGGAGTGAAGAGCTTGTATCGCTACTGTCTGTCCCACTTTCTCTATCTCTGCTGACTTTCTTTCTCTGTCTCCGTCCCTATGGTCACACTCGCAGCCATATCATCCCATACACTTATGCATATACACAGTACAGTACAGTATACTTACATACAGATTCTCTACCTGTATTTACTATGTTCCTGTACAGAGTGTATATGTTGAGTACACAACACATATAAACCCCTTGGACCTTGACTTTGTTTCGCTATATAACACCAAAGCAACACCATTTAATTTAGAAGCTATGTTAAGTTAATCTATGGCTTTCTCTTTGTCTTCATCTCAGCCTTCATCTAGCTTTTGTACAGGCAACAGTATTGTTCATTAGCACAGTCGTTGTTGCCGCGCAGCATTGATTGCACTTAATCACTGTGACAGACAAACGGGTTGGTGAGTCAGCGGGCGTGCACGTCCGTGTGTGTCATGGGGTCTACCACTGAAATGTAACAGGCAGACTTAAAACGTGGCCCTCGTGTGCTAATGTGAAAAGCACCACAGAGCTGATGGAGGGAGGGCAAAGAAGAGGAGGAGGACAGCAAAGATGTAGGGTAAAAGTTCAACATTTTGGGACATAAGCTTAATCACATTCTTACCAAGAGTTACCTTTGAAGATCAGTACCACCCTCACTTCTGTAAACGAATTATCAACCTACAGCAGCTGCATAGTTTAGCTTAGCAAACTAGAAGCGGGGGTGACAAAATCTGCCTACCAACACCTCTGAAGCTCACGCATTAGCATGCATGTGAGCATGGGAAACTCACATTGACAGGACTAGGTTGTGATACAGTATCTAGAAATGCTGGTAGATGTTTGATGTTAGATCTTTGGACAGAGCAGGACTAACTCTTCTCCCATATCCAGTCTTTAAGGTAATTGGCGGTTTTAGCTTCAAATTTAGCATACACACACGCCACAGTCATATTGAGCTTTCCTGAAATATCAAAGTTTTCCTTTAACTCTGTAGCGTTTTGTTTGTTTGTTTTTACCTGTTTGTTTTTTTTGTTTTGTATCTCATTCGGCCTTACAGCTCTTCTTCCTCTGTCCTCCATCTTCAACCCTTTGCTTTGGTTGCCTTTTCTCCTCTAACAAATCTTTTTCTCACCCTTTCTTCAGTCTTTACCTTCAGGCTTTGGAACAAGCCTTTAAACTCCCACTCTCACACCCCTTGTTGGCCTCCATTGTTGCGTGCATTTGTTTTGCTTGTTTTATCTCCTCATGCACAACCTCACAGTGCCCTTGAGCTGCGAATCACTGAGTGTGGTACTCCATTGTCTGATAGGTTTTCTTGCGTTTCTTGCTCCTTCTCCAGTTCTCACACTTCCTAACACCTACCTCCAGACTGGGTTTTTCGTGCTACGATAGGGATATATGCTTTGTCTTGAATCAAGCTTGCCGGATGTTTCTGGTGCCCTTAGACAACCTGTATCTATGTCTGCTGAGATATGTAGCCCGGATGATGTGTGTGTGTGCGTCCATGTGATGTGGGTGCAGACTTGTGTGCATGTTGGCAGTGAGTCCTGCATCCTCTGGGGGGTCATCAGGGGCACTTACTGTAAACAGATCTTCGTGGGCATCAGCAAATCCCTCTGGCTGGAGCACGTTCTCTTTACCTTTCTATCATTTTCTCTTTGACACACACAGGCAGGCACATAAAAACTCCCACTCATACATTTCACACATATTCCTTATCTGTTGACTAGAGGTTTCAGTCTGTCCCTCCTCTCTCTCTCACACTGCACTCTCTCTGTCACACGGTCTCTCTTTGCCCCTTTCCCTGACAGTGGGGCCTCCTGCTTGCTTTACCGTTTCCAGGAAGCGGGTAAAACCAGTCTTGAGTTTCCCTCCCCTCCATTTCAAGCTTCCAGGTGGAGAAAATAGACTCCCCTGTCGCCCTTGTCCAAATCTGTCCCCACATTGGAGTGGAAAACAAACAGTGGAGCTGCCTGACAGGTCCAGGGGAGCATGAGAACCTGTTTGAACAGAGCCCAAGAAGAGAAATGAAAGATTGTACTTGAAAGCTGCGCTGCTTAATTTCACTGCGTTCCCTCTCTTCTGGCGTGTGATTCGTTTGTCATTTCTTCCACCTTCTACATATTGCCAGATAAACATGGCTCACTCTTGGCTGGTGTGGAGATGCTAAGCTAGATGGCGTATTTGCTTCTCAAACTGTAAAATCAATAATATGCTGCTAGAACTAGTATAA
Organism: Ctenopoma multispine; assembly: GCA_034779795.1. Lineage (NCBI taxonomy): Eukaryota > Metazoa > Chordata > Actinopteri > Anabantiformes > Anabantidae > Ctenopoma > Ctenopoma multispine. The sequence continues at coordinate 14,045,651 of JAUYWH010000001.1, forward strand.
CCTCTCATTCTGCTATGCTAAAATAGGTTGTGATGTTTCCTAGAAGGAAAGCCATGTTCAATTGTTCTAAGAAAATATGGTCAAATATGCAATAGCATTGTCTATTTCCTATTCCAAGTAGTACGTACTGCTGCAGTGTTCTGGATTTCAGTTCATCATATCATCATAACCTGTGTTAAGACCACAGATCAAAGCCAGGAGGCTGCCAATTTTTTTTTCAGGCAACACTTAAATTATATATTTTAGCAACAGTGGTAAGCAAATTAAATAGACAAGTTTCATAATGTGACCACAGAGTCTTTTAAAATTGTCATTTGTTACAACCATGTTAACACATACAGTGATGGATTACTGTGGATTGATCATTTTAGGCTGTCACGCAATATATCTGCTCATCTCTGCTACACTTAGGAAACAAAAAAATTGCTTTTAAAACAGCATCAGTTATTAATGGTTATTTAATGTTTTGTAGGTTGTAGCACACCTTTTTTCACTCATTATGTTTTTTAAGATTGTATTCATAGCATTTTTGTCAGGCTGCCATGCAAAGAAAACAACAGATTCTACGAAAGTCCTTCTAAACTTCTCACACAACAGTTTTCTACCATTTTGGCAGGCGTCTCAGTGAGCAGCGTTTTGGCACGTCTCCCACATTTGTGTGTGATAGTTGTTTGCTGAGTTTCAGGAAGGCTTACTTTGCCAGCAGGCCTGAAACAATAGAGCACGGTTTTCTCAGCCTGTTGCTGCTCGGTGTAGGCCTTCGCCTGCAAGAGCAAGAGGGAAACTCCCGACTTGCCACCTCCTGCTTCTTCTTCTACTTCTCCACCTCCTCCTCTTTCTCCTCCTCCCCCTCTCTCCCACCTCTGTGATGACTCAGAGAAATGTGCTCGGCTCAGCTCCTGCTGCCAAAAGCGCAAACTAAGGTCTGATGAAAACTGAGTGAAATTGACAGAAGATTCCTTTATAAGAATCTGGCCAGATTGAGGCCTTAAGCTTTTTCAGATGTACTGGGTTCAATAAGTGCAATAAAAGACAAAGATTTGATCAAGATAGATCAAATGGGTTTATGTTTCTTGACTTATTCATAGATGTTTATTTGCTGCGCTGTCGTGCTGGAGTTGGTTGAAGGCAGCCAGTTTCTGCCAGGCACAATTATGAACATTGTAACAACGGTTCAAGGCTGATAACATTTGAGGGTAATGCTGATTTATTATGTATGTTTTCCATTTAATAAACTAAATGCAAAGTCCTTTCTGTCATAGTGATGTCTATGTTTTGAAATATGTATTTTCCTTTACCTTATTTAAATAGAAAAAAAACAAACAAAAATATTCTATATTATTTAATATATTTTATGGTTAAAAAATGTATATGATTTGTTAAGTCATAAATACAGCTTTTATCTCAAGTGTTACTTTTCTTTATTAACAATTGAATTCATACAATTAAAATTTTTGTTTATTTATTTTGTCATCCCATTTATGAAATTCTAATCCAAGGGACTGTTTACTATTACATTATTTCACTATGAAGTTTACAGAATTACTTTTATACAACTAATTTAATACTACAATTGAAAATAAATTTAATAATAATCAGCTGCTAAAGTATGTAATTTATTTTAAATACTAATAGGTCAACAGCCATAGCATTTGAAGTGCTAACAGGAATTGCTAAATGTGAAAACAGTTCAAGCTGATGCTTAAAAAATATTTAAAAGCATACATTATACAAATGTGGAACAGAATTGTTTAATGATATTTTTTTTGCTTTTTCATGTCAGTTCAACAAATCAATATTCTTTTTTAAACTATGTAGCTATAATATAAATCAAATTTGTCTAAAACAAAGTATAGTAATATTTATTTATTTATTTTTATTTAACTGTGGCCAAGATGTCAGTTAGGTACTGATCTGTATGTTAACAGTTCATTTTCTTTTCAGTGGTAAAATTGGTAAATTGAATAATTTATTTATTTTTACTGTTAAATAGCTTACCATTGTAGCCTATATTCTTAATGTTTTTATATCCCCCCATTTCCCACATGTGAAGCTACATTATAAACATCTTTCTTTATACTTATTTACTTATTTAATTAATAAATATGGTGTCTCATTTGTAATACAGGCCAGCACGGTTAACACGTTTTGATTGTTATCATCAGTTCGACATGTAAAAACATGCAAACCCAGGCTGGGAAAATTACTTACCTCGTCAGTTGTGTTCTTTGTGTCCTTCAGTAGGATGTCTACTACTGAAAATCATATAAGTCGTAAAAGTATTCCTTATTCGTTAATGGGTTTTCATAGGAGTATATTTATCTAAAGCCACAAATGTATTCACAATTTTTTATAACTAATAATATTAGAAGTGAAAAGGAACTGTGGCAATAAAATTGCATTAGGAAAGGCGTTATTTGTAATTAGTTTTTGATTAGAAAATTATATTGAATAACCATATCGAAGGACGTGGAAATTAGGTTTGAAATGGTAAAAGTCTACAAACAAAAGTTAATGAGGTTTTATAAATTGTCCATAATTAAAGAAAGTAGCCCATATACTTAGCGCCATTCCAGTGCAATGTGAGCAAATATTTAAACAAACAAATAAATACAGTACTGAACATATTCCAGTAGGATTTAAAATGAGTCAGTCACAAATTGTTTTCTGCATGACTTTCTCATTCCTGTTGATTCTTGTCTGACCACTTGGTTTCTTCTTTCAGGTTTTATGTGTCACCATGGCTAATCTTCAGCTCCACAACACGAAGGTGGTAGCTTTGGTTTTTCTGTCCAGTCGGCTTTCTAAACTTGACTTTTCCCAACCGTGTAGCTCTGGGGATATTTGCTGTGTGTGAAGGTATATGTCAAACATCTGACATTACATACTGTAGCTGTTGTTTGCTTTAAATTGTGTGGTCTTGTAATCAGTGTTAGAAGTGAACGACAGGACTTGACTCACCTCAATTAATCTGCTGCCAAAGATCTCCGCTTCACTCCTCTTTGTGCCCTTATTTATTTTTCAAATTATCTTTCTCCATCTCTCCCAGTTGTTGCTCTTCTAAAATATTCAGCGCTCACTTGATTTTCATCTCCAATTAAAATAACATCACTTTGACAGATCTTGTAGGATCTTGAAGTCACTGTTTATCTTTTAATTCTCCTCTGGTTAAATTTATCACCTACCTCGGTATGCCAGAGGTCTCGCACAACACAACCAAAAGGTCTTGTCAGAAATATCAACTCTTTGTCACATTCCTCTCTCAAGGGAGGGCACAAATGTTCAGCTATGTAAATTTTGACAAAACCTCTAAATATATTAGAACACACTGCACACAGATGGCTAAATGTGTCGATAATAGCCCAGCACATTTTCCTGGCAGTGCTTTATAGTGTATTAGGTTTAACTGTTGGCTGTTATATATTTGGCCAACTACTATAGTTGCTCTAAACCTAGCATTGTTTAGGGGTCCCCCAGGGCTTGCATGTTGGCCTTGCACATTTTCTTCGCTAGAATATCATCTGCTTTGTACTTCACTATGAAGCATTGTCCTTCATATCACATAGCTAACCACTATACCAATGTTAATAGCTTGAGCCTTCAGCTCTCTGTTACACACAAACACACTCACAGCTCAGTTGGTCACTCTCTCGAAGGGCACACACAGAGAGTCATGCACAGACCTGTTTAAAGAGATGACCTGCTTTAGATCGTCAAGCTATGGGTGCTGTTTAAATGTGTGTACCTGAGAAAGAGAATATACAGTATTTGCATTGTCTCTCTGTTTATTTAACAAACCAGACTGCATGTATAATTGTTGTTCAATATGCTTGTTTCAAGTGTGTGTGTGTGTGTGTGTGTGTGTGTGTGTGTGAAAGAGAGAGAGAGAGAGAAAAAGAAAGCACTTGACAGTGTTATTGAGTGTGTTTGTGATAAACTTGATTTGTCTTTTTTGTTATGTCTGCCTTGATGATGGTTTATACAAAGTGACTGATAACTGCATTTATGGATGGGATGCATATATGGATGTTTGTATGTATAAACACATTATTGCATGTCTGAGGAGGTTTGTTTGTTTGTCACATCACTCTAAAGGTTCAGAGGTGTAATATATGGTCGGCCCTGTTGCTGGTAGAATTCCCTGTGTGAGCTGGAGAGACAAAGCAAATAAGCTTGTGTGTGTGTGTGTGTGTGTGTGTGTGCGTGTGTGCGTGCGTGCGCACACACATATGTATATGCATGTATGTGGGTGGGCAGATGTGTATATATGTGTGTTTGAGTGTGTATGCATGCCTTAGACAGAATCAGAGCAACAGTTTGTTTGAAGCCTGCCACCGAGACTAGCATCAAACACCACCTCAACTCTTTGCCCTTCAGCTTGTAATCACACACACACACACAGTTGCACACCCTAAATATACCTCAGACTGTCTTCCTCTCTGATGCACACAAAAACACACAATTCTTTTCTTGTATTAATATAATATAAAATGCAGAAACAAAAAGAAAAAATATCTAACCATCCAGCTGCAGGTATTTTACTATCTCCTCTTCTTCTATTGTAGCCTGTTCATCTGTCTTGTACATCTGTCAGACAAACTAGGAGACACACAGGCATACATACTGTACGTATACAGGATGTCTTGTCAATCATCTTGCACATTGGCTTGTTAAATTCACATGCTGGTTCCATCTGGACTCCTCTGTCAGGTCAGGGAAAAGATGTACAGTAAGAGGAGCCAAAATAGTCAGTGTAATAAGACCAACAGAACTACCATTTAGTAGTTGTCTTAGGTTCATGATAATGTAATAATGTTAGTAATTGCTCAACTGAAACACTCCTTAATTACATAAATACAAGCAACAACATATTTTTACAAACATATTTAGATGACTGCTAATGGTGTCTAAGGTGTGTCTGTAGTGAGGCTGAAACTTGTAGGCCTTGGTGCACATGGCCTAGATTACTTGATGCCACACATCTCCAATAGGAAGTTGAAAGTAAGAAAGACTGTCTTTGGTTAAAAACTGTGTCAGGGAAATTCCTTTGTGACTCACACTATGTTGGTGTCGGCTTGTTCTGAATTAAGGTTTGGTGAACTCCACCAGTCTCCGGTCTCCTCTTCCTCACCCGTGCCTAGAGATGGTTGGATTGGGAGGAACGGCGAGTGGGCGTTAGGAGACAGGTTTTCACCCCCGCCCTTTATATTGAGATAAAGTCTGGGTGATGACACTGACTCATCCTTGTTTTCTAAGCTCTCTTCTTTCTTATTAGTATTTTTCATCGTGGCTCCTGGTCTCACCACACCCTATCCTGTCAGTGTTACACACGCTGTACAGTATGCTGTATGTCTACACAGGCTCCTACAGGCTTTTTTTTTTTTTTTAATCTGGGTCAGGACCCAATTGAGAGTTAATGGAAGATTAAAATTTGCCTCTTAAATATTGCTAGAAAACTAGCATGTAAAAAATTTTCCTTTGCATATTAACAGAGACCCAAAGCCTTCCTGTACACTGCTGTAGCCTGTACAAGTCTTTTTTTTTTTTGCTGAAAGAGAGAGTTGCATCATTCAGAGTACAGGACTTATGATGCAATTTATGCTGCAGATAAGCAAACACAATAGTACAGTACAGTAGCACTGTATTACAGTAATACAGTACTGTACTGCTGACATACTTGTGTATATCCCACAGTACTAACTGCAGGCTTCTTCTACAACTTGTTGTTCAGTCATTCAGGTTTCAGAAATGCAAACTGTGATGTATTTTTAGCCAATTTTAGCCTATTTTTGACATGTTGGTATGTCAGTAAATCTGTCTGATGCCCGTGGTTATCGATTACAGTGATATTTTGAACGTTCATGTTTCAGTGACTATGAGTTCTAATATGTTTGGTGATTCGCAAACCTTTCTTCCAGTGCCACCATGAGGTTCACATTTGTGGCTGTGAATGAAATGTCTCAACAACTATTGGATATATTGTTGAGAAATGTGGTTCAGATTCACTGCACTAACTTTGGTAATCCCCTGACTTTTCATTTAGTTACATCATGAAGTTGAAATTTAAATTTGCCCTGTGCTTTGGTTTATGACCAAATTCTTACAAAGCTAATGATGCTCCCTTTAGTCTCATTTGTAGTTTGTGTTTAGTTCTATTTAGCAAATGTTAGCAGCATGATACACATGATACACAAACATTGCAAACAATGTAAACTTACCTGCTAAACATCAGCATGTCAGAGTTAGCAATAAGCTCAAAGCAGCACTATGACAGTACAGAGCATGGCAGTGTAGACTCTTAGTCTTGGTTGACACAACATCTTGTAGTAACAGCTGGACTGTATTACACAAGAATACATACTCCTGGCACAAATACTTTATTTCTAACAAAGACTTACAAGCTGGTTGCCACAGGCAAGAAACCTCATGAGGTAAATGTAAAGGTATGCTATTCATGTCAATAATGTATGTGTATGCTGATATGTGCATACACAGGGACCTAGCCAGTGTAAATATGTGTTTGGCTGCATGAGCTGAGGCAAAATATGAGAAATAACTTTCAGTCACAACAAAATAATCGATGTATGTAAGAGGCATTTGAGTTGCGCCATATTTGAAATTCTGATTCTTTTCAATATGGAATATGTGAATCTGCTGGAGGGAACTTTGACATGCGCATACATGACTTCACTGAAATGTTCTGCCATAATTATGTGAAACATTTAACCTGTATAAGTAGATTTATTGAGGCCAGGTTTTTGTGTATATGTATATGTTTAAGAACATGCAGTTTTGCAGTCTAATATCTCAGATAGACAGTTTGCTCTGAGAATCACTGCCCCCACCCAGCACAAATTCACACCATATCAAAGCAAATACGCTGAATAATTTACTTTTTGACTGCGAACTTGACCCTTATGCCCAGAGAGAACAATCATGCACGTAGGGAAGCTTTTCCAGGCAAATTAGCTCAACTCAATTTTTTAAAAAGATATATTTTTGAGAGGCCTCTTACCTCGACTTCATACCTCAGTTCATTATTGAGGATGGTTGTGTTTCATAGAAATGGGGTTTTAGTTTAAAGCTGAACAGCAGAACAAAAATGTGATTTAACAACACAGTCACTAAAATGTAAGTAACATTAAGAGCGCCATGGTAGCTGATTGCAGTTATGTGAATGTCGTTAATGTCTCTGGTTCAAATCCATAGAGAAAAAGAAGAGAAAAATTGAGTAACATTGAAGCATCTCACATCTGCCATGCTCTCTGCTTGAAAATCAGACATCAAAATACAGACAATCATGAAATCAAAAGGCCATAAAGATGACAATGAACCGATTCTTTATAAACCTTTTATCTCAGTCTATACATGGCACATACACATAATTCTGCAGGGATTCCTTCTATGTAAACTGCTGGTGTGAAATACTGGCACAGTGCCAAGAGAAGACATGTTTTATGAGTTCAGGTTATACATGAGATCCACATCAATGAGTATGTTACAGGTATTTAAAAGCACTAAGTGCTTCCTCACTGTTATCACAGTACCTCACTAAACCTTCCCTGTACTCTGCAAATTAAACTTAAACTGTGTCCTTAGGTTTTAGTTATAGTTATAGTTTAGTTCAGAAGCTCAGCTTGCTAAAAACATAATTGCTTTGGAGAAGATCCTATACAACAGTATCCTGAGACAATTTTTTTTCTTGAACAACGTCATGTTTGTTGGCCATGTTGTAGTAGGAAAACTTTGGTCACTTGATGTTACTGTCTGATCTCATGTATAGTAACTTTCTCTGTCGCAGTCATGGGTATGTCTGAATAAAGCCAAAGGGAACATTAACATAAAAGTGACCAATGTGTGAATAACAGAAAGCCATAACATTAACAGTAGCAATAGCATTAAAGGACAGGTTCACAGTTTATCATGTCTGCCTGAAAGATGGTCATGTAACAATATGAACATAGAAACTGTCAGTGTCATGTCTTCCCCTTGCCTTGGTTTGTCTCTATTTCCATGTCTTTCTGCTCCTCCCTCACCTTAGTCACGCCCTCTCCCCACTCTCACTCCCTGATTGCCCTCAGCTGCACTTCATTTCCCATCAGCCCCTCACTATTTAAACCCCTGCATTTTCCCCCTTTCCCTGCTCAGTTCATACAGCCATGCCACCTGTTTTCATGCCAGTCACCCGGTCTTCAGCCAGTCATTCCCCTAGTCTCTTCACTTCCGTAAGTTGGTTTGGGTTTTAGCTTCTTCCTCTGTCTTCTCCTTTCTATGTTCTCCTCGTT
>JAUYWH010000001.1:14054035-14095313 GCA_034779795.1 Ctenopoma multispine
GAGTGATTTTCTGTTCCATCCACTTCCTTGTTTTAGTTGTATGTCCTGTTATATTAAAGTCTTCTTTTGTTTGAACCATCTACCATACAGAGCTGGACGCAGAGGTCAGTTCAGGATAATACACTTTATGAAAGCATGAGAATCAACAAACCCAGACATCACAAATTCATTTCGGGATTCCTGATTAAATTATGCCAAAGAGGGAAAAAATCAGACAACAATTTACAAAAACACTCAGCTGACCAGCCCTTGTTTTTTGGCAAACTCTGTTGTGTTGCAGTTTTTTGATCGAATGTTTCTCAACTTTATAAAATTAAGCCAATAAAATGAATAAATCACCCTTGACCACAGCATGAGTCTGTTAAAAGGCCAGTGAGTGATCATGATGGTGTGTCATGTGGGAGAAAAAAGGCAGCTCAGGCTTTGTTTGAGGAAGTCATACTACTTCAAAATAGATTTGGTTTGCTCGTATGGTTTTTATCTTTTTAATCCTGCTTTTTTTTTCTCTGCCTCTCTCTGTCTCACACACACACATACATACAGGCTGTGTGATGTGGTGGGAAGACCTCGGGAGGTTTGGCTCCTGTTGGTTTCTGGGAGCAGCACCAGCTTGGTGACTTGATCCACACTCAGCGACTTGGTTTGTTTGACCTGGTCTCATTGCAGTCATGGCGATATGGTTGTGCCTGGAGATTGAGAGGGCGGGGGTGGGGTGGGGGTGGGGGGGTGTTACTGAAGAAGAGAAGGAGTTTTTATTAAGAGGCAGGCTGGCTAGAGATGATCAGGAGTTTTTGTGTGTCTGTGTGTGCATGTATATATGTATGTGTGTGAATGGGGCTTTTTGTTCCAACGTGACTCACCGTGTTCTAGCCACGGTTGGTGCCTGAAGGGAGAGTTGGAGGGAGGGTGAACGACACACAAGAGAAAGAGTTGATGTGGTTAAGTCATTAGGAGACTGCATGTTCAGTTGCTATGTCAAGCTTTGGCCTACTTCTCTGATGAATCAATACACCAAATGCCTGCCTGTGAAAGGCACACACATACAAAGTAAGAGTAGATCTGTCTTCTGGTTTGCTTGGCTCCAGATCATTTTAACTTTTAGCCAACTCCTCCACAGATTGTGTGCACTTGCATGGCTAAAAGTAACTTTAATGCAACATCAGTCAGACCAGATGGTGCATGTGATTTCTCACTGCTGCCTGTAAATTTGAGTTGATGTGTATGATCACTTTTGTCATTGGTCTGATTACTCTGTGAAAGCCCACATGGAATTTAACAGGACTGACCTCTTTAGAGAACCTTTTAGAAACCACTTTTTGTCTGTGTTTGATTCAATTACTAATAGAAAGTGCTTGACATTTTCACATAGATAGATCAGATAAATGCTGAAAAATAAAATGCATTGAGTTACAGAAGCTATTGGAACAGAGGTTGTGCCTTTAACTCACGATATATGTTAAAATATTATGAATCAAATTGACACCACCTGTTGCTTGCAAACCCACGCACACACAAACACACCACACTCAGACACCAGCGGTGTTCCTTAGACACCCCTCCTTTTGTTTCATACCACTCATGAACCACCCAAGTGTGAAAGAAACCTCCACTTGAGACCCACCCATGACCACCTCTCTGGAGCTCTTGCTCTTGCCCTCTCCACTCTAACGTTGTTTGCCATAGATGTTTCAAAACCATCTGATCTGGCTGTGTTAACGGGTGGCTATTTTAGGAAAGGGATGGCAAAACCGTCTGCTACTTGCGACGGCCATTGGAAAAAAAAGGGATTGCTAAGAGGGTGTGCTCACTGGTGAAAAGGGGGTAGGGGGTCCTTACTTGTATGTGTGTGTGTGTTCACACCCAGCCATACCAGTGACCAAGTGCACTGTTGGGGTCATATGTTGCTGTAGGGATTGCTGTTGAAACTGGAGATTTCTTACTCTTGCAAAACCCAGACAGAGACTGAAGTTCATTCTCTTGTAAAACCCAGACAGAGACTGAAGTTCATTCTCTTGCAACTGGTTGTTGTCAGTTCTGCCTTTCACCCAAATCCTTCTCAACATCTCGGTTTTATGGAAGCAAAATTTGACTTACTACAGCTCAAGCCTGCTGACTTTTTGTCCTGACTTCAATGTGCATGATGGTTTGCACAAACTTGTTCATGTAGTTTGTACCTGTTTGATATCTACAGTAATCCCAGCTTAGGGAAATTTTAAATTTATCTCTTTAGCTCTGGGCAGTTGGCAAAGAAACCACCTTTGCTTGGTGCTGCTTTTAACAGAAACACCCCATAGTGAAATATGCATTCAGGCCCTTTGGGAAAGAGCCTGATGAACATGAGCAATGGAACATGCCAGAGAACGAGCATGGCATCTCTATTTGCATCTGAAACATCATCTCCCTCTGTGGGACTTCACTAATGCAAGTAAGAAAATGTGTGATGGTCAAAGGCACCAGTGATCATCATTAATGCTTATGATGAATGTAAGCAAGCTGAAACACAAGGCGCACATGCTAACAGATGATTAAGCTTTGGAATTCATTTAAAGAGCCTAAATTCAGAGATAAATGCCATGAGCTAACTAGTGCTATGGCCTTTTCTGTGCACTCTTGAAGATCTTGATTTGTGTAGTTGAGAAGTGTCACTCCACGTCTGTGTTAATTCATCTCATATTTAGTTCTTTTAGACTGTACAGATATGTTGCAGTCCTTGTGATTTGCAAAAAGAAAGGACATCACATACAGTATACTAGGGACCAGTCGGTAGAGTGAGTGGGTCAGTTCCTCCTTCTATTTCTTTTAATGTGTCCCTTGTGATGGAGGTGTGGAGCTGCCAGCATTGTTCACTAGCTACTCTTGACGGCTAACAGCTGTGTTTATTTACCGCTAATAAACAGTTACTGCGGACGTTTTAGCCGTTCATTACTGTTAACAGCGGGTGTTTTAAATATAGGATGTGAGGAGCTGTGGTTCATAGATGTAGGTCCTTTACCTAGGACCTTTTAGCTGCCTTTGCTGCCCTTGCTGTTTATCAGTGAGTGTCTGTTCAGTGTTTGGAAGAAATGCTGCACCGATAAGGCGTGTCTGCATATTTGCAAATCCTAGACTGGTCCCGCTGGACTATGGAAGCAGTTCCTCCGATGCAACTCCAGGGTGTGGATCACAGGCTGTTCGAGCAGGCCTCCTGATGCAGCTCATAGGCATTATGGGTAGGCCTTGAGATATAGCTTCAGGGTTGGGCTAAATGGCTTTATGAATGGGCCACAGGATGCATCTCTTTGGGTGGGGTGCATCACTGGTCTACTACAGTTAAACTGCTTTTGGCAGTACGTCAATTCTTTTTGACTAGGATAAACAGGATAGTTGGCAGGTAAAAGATTTTTTTTTAAACCCAGTGTTTCTTTTTTTTTAGTTAGATATGTGCTTTTCTGCACGTCAGACGAGACGAGTTTCAGAAGATTTAATAACCAATACATTAACTACTATAAATAAGACTTTCTATCATATTCATAAATAGGAAATGTTCTATATTAAAAATTCTGTAAGATGATATGATCCTCAGTATGTCCACCAGCTCTCTATTCCTTGTAGACTAGGCTTCATTCCAAGCAGTAATTTGCTTCTGTTCAGAGCGGTCAATAATTTGGTGGGGGGATTGAAAGGAATTTTGTGGTTTGCCAAACTGTGTCTCAGGAACAAAATTCACACAAACACCACAGATTCTTTAGACATGACTAACAGTGATATCAACACATTCTAGATAAGGTACTGAAAACTGCTGCAATTAAAGAGGGCCTATTTTAAAACATCTTAAAGTTGCAATAATTTATGTCATTCCTCTTTCCCAGAGAAAACAGTGCCAGTGTTTCACTGGCAAACAGCAGCATGCAACACATCATAGGATTTCAAACACAGTGGTTTAGCTTATCAAACATTTGTGTGAGAGAGCAGCGTATTTTATATGCATGGAATGTCTGACTCATTATCGTGTATGTGTGTGTGTGTGTGTGTGTGTGTGTGTGTGTGTGTGTGTGTGTGTGTGTGTGTGTCAGTCATATTGTCAGAGAGGCTGAGCTAAACAAAGTTAGTTTAATCACTTACACGTTTCCTGTCCTGAATTCAGCAGAGCGTTTCTTTAGCTGTCACTTTGCATAGTGAATTGAGTCCTTACTGCATTTTACATAGCAGTTAAAGCCTGATAACTTGCTTTCTCATTTCCAGAAATACTGTAGATAAGCTTTCTAGTTCCTAAAATATAAATGAGTGTGTGATATTCCCCATTTGTTCCATCAGCATTTTAACTGTAGCACATGTTCCTAATGAAATTAAACCTTATTGTAATTATTATAAATGGAATATCTGCATGTGACCTGCTCACAAGTGAATGAATCATACTTGTCTTACTGTATTTAGTCGGAACATTTCAGCTCATCAGTGCATCATACTGTGCACAGCTGCCAAAACAAACTACATATACTGCATATAAGTAGAATCTACACAGACAAGCTGTCCACAATTACATGTGTTGAAATTTAGCATTTTTCGTATTGTTAACAATTGTGTAGCCAAGGCTTGATGCAGTTTATTTCTCTTCTTAGATAGATCTCTACTATTGTCCCAAAACATTAAAACACATCAGTAAGACGCACTTTTCGACTGGGTGACATGTCCCTTCATTACTTGGCATATGATCAATATAGTCTATTTTGAGTTAATCCCATACACAACATCCTGCGCACTGGCTCCCTTAAATTATTGTGTTTCAGTTTAAAGTAGTCCCCAGTGGATACAGTATTTGACTTCTTCTTCTTTACACTACAGTGTCCAGTTGTCAGTAGAAATTATTTGTTTGGTGTTTTTAGAATTTTATTTAGTAGGGATTTATATGTATGCAGAGCTTTAACATGATGTTTGTAAAAGGCGTCTTTCAGTCTTATTTAATTAAAGTGATAACAACACGACAGTTTTCTAGGTACAGACAACAACATTGTTATTATTTCGAACAACCTTTATTCAACATACTTTACATAATTAGTAATGTGTAATCCAGAAATAAAACATTTAACAAATGTTATTTTACTTCCCCATTGCATTTAAATAATTCATTCTTAAAGCAGCCATCACTCAGAAAGACAATCATTTCACATCTACCTTTGCATCTGCCTTTACATTCCTTGATCCATCCGTTGATTCTTAGATAAATAATAACAGTAATAATAATGGCATACTTTATTGATGCCGTTGGGGAAATTGTTGCTTGGGCAGCTGCATTAGATGACGGCGTTACTGTGGGATTTCAGTGTCTTGTCCAAGGACACAGAGCCATGAAGCCTGGGTGCTTCCTGGGTTGGGAATCAAACAAGTCACCCTGGCATACGTAGACAGCTGCTCTACCCACTGGTCTATTTGCCACCCCAATTCAATCCACAATTATCCATTGTAACATATGACCAGTTCATGAATTTTAAGCTTCTTTACCTGATGCTCATACAGCCATCAGTAAACACTAAGCATGAACCAAGTGTCTTCGGTGGACTCTGACCCTGGGCTGACTCTGGGCACTGGCTCTCAGTGACACTTGCCATTTTATCCTTTTGATTACACTTTTATTAGCAATTATATATATATAGAAGCATTTTAACTACCTGAGTATCAAACTTAGCAAGTAATCCAAAAATATATGGTATTAGCCTTACTGGGTTCAAAAACTATGAAGCTCTCAGTGAATTGAAGTAAGTCTTGTCAACAAAACTGAGATATGGTAAAGTTCGATTTATTCCGTTGCTGAGACTGTCAACACATGACCCCTGTAAGATAAGACACAAAACGTATTACTCTAACATATATATTATCATAATTATGACAGTTATATGATATAAATTAAAAAAATTCTGTCACTGGAATATTTGCATTTAGATTTGTAAGACTGCATAATAAGAGGCTTCAGGGTGAATGCATGAAGTAAAAACCAACCATTCTCACTGAGAGACATTAGATCCCTTTAAGTGACTCGTTTAAAGGATGGGACAAAAATATCAAAGGGTTCATTCTTAAAAAAACCTGCCCTAAAAACAAGTCTTTTGCACTTCCTTTCTCTACCAGTTAATGCCGCTGTCCTCGGGCGAAGCAGCTGATTTATTGACAACACGCCACCATGGCTAAATGTTTTAAAACCAGGGGATTTTTTTAGCTCAAACATATTATGGGCTTTGAACCACGAGACACGGCGTGGCAAACTGGATGGAGGCCTCATGACTGCCAACAGACAGGACAGGCAGGGACGTGAAGTCTCCCCCATCAGCTCTGTGGGACGCTTTTGTCCGATAAAAGGTCACGCACCACACCCGATTTAAGTCATCTGCTCCTCATTGCGTGACAATCAACACAAAACAACAGGGATGTGTTCGGTTCTGTATGTGTGTTAAACTAGGGAGAACGAACACATCGGCATCTGTGGCTGGGTACATTTTGTGCTCATCTTCATCTAAGAAACATATGTTTGCTGTTTGAATTCATATCGTTTCCTTTTCTTTCTTATGTCCCTGTTTGTCAGATTGTCCAAGTGCTGTTTCTGGTAGGCAAAGAATGAAAGCATGTGCTTGGGCTGAAAGAGAGGTCCTGTGTCCATGTGAGTGGGTGTGTAGTGTCTTGTTCTAGTCTTTTTAGTACTTTAACTCCTTAACTCTACTCTGGGGGACTCTTAACCCACACCCAGACCTTGTTCTATTAAATTCTGGACCACATCAAAATTCTGTGGACACAAGCTTTATAGCTACTCGTGCTCACACACACACACACACACACACACACACACACACAATAGTTTACTGCTGTGAGATACATTCATACAGTCAGCAAAAGAAGGTTTGTCAGCTCTCGTGTGAGTGCTAAATATGGTTATGTCCACATACAGCAGGTAGTAAGGTAAGGAAAACACACACTTGGCTTTGAGTGTTGCCAAAAGCCTCTGAGTCTCTCAGTCTTCTGTACACTTACACTTAGTGTCTAGCAAATGTATGTATGTTATGTTTTTTTTATAGGGTTCTAAAAACTAAGAGTGCTATGTCACTAAACATTTTGAAGCTGAAGAGTGTCTTCAAAATACAACTGACCTAATCTCTGTATGGCCCCTGAACAGCTCATTCACAAATCGAGTGAATGAAGCCTTTGGCGCTCACATTCATGCTGCATTTTAACAACACTTAGATTGTTTTGTTGTACACCAATCCTCTCAGTTCATCTTTCACTGAGAAAATTGACATGTTCAGCGAACAACTCACTTTGAGCACACTCATGCATACCTATCATGTTTTCAGACTTACCGTGTAAATTTTTTTCAAGGCTCAATATTGATGCATCAGATTGGGAGATAACCTCTTTCCTGCCTACGTTACTCACAAACCAACCAACTAGAGTTCAGTCAGAGATTTAGGTGTGTGAACTATAGCAGCTAATGTAGCCTGGAGCTTCTCCCTGCAATGAAGAGCACACTACAAACATGTTGTAATATCACTTTATAAAAGTCCACACCTCCAGATTATTTCATCTTTAAATTTGACATAAGATGAGGCAAGAAATCACACTTTAACCAGCTCCATCTGGAGCTACAGATGAGCCACCGTATAGCTTATTTAGCACAATCTTCCCCCAGCTAAAAGGCATTTTAGTTACATAATTAAATCATACCTCATCTGTAGTACAGTTGCCACTTTTTGATGTTAGAATTTATAATTGGTTGAAAAATTATTTTAGTCAGGTTGTTTGTGATGTACAAAAACCCAATGACCCGTTCTTTGGGGGGATTTGTTGGCACATGGTTTGGTGATGTTTGTCTATGTGGTCGTTTCCTTAAACAACCAGTGATGCTCTACAGTAATACAGTATGCACAATACAAATAATTCCCTTTTGTAAACATGTTAGTTTACATAAGGGACCCAAATGCTGTCTGTATGAATGTAGCCACAGAAACCTCCTTTTATCTGACGTGAGCTATGAAAAGGGCCTTTGATGCCCTATTACTAATTATTTTTTTAAATTAAATTTGTAAGCACATGAGCAAATGCTATTATTAACTCAGAAAAAAAACATTTAAACATGTAGCTATAGTGCAATATAAAAATATAAATCATCATCTACATATACTACTACATATTACACATACCATGCACTGAGTCATTATAATCAAATCAATTCAATACAGTATATAGGTTTTACATTCATGCTTTCTCTCTCTCTCTCTCTCTCTCTCTCTCTCTCTCCCTCTCTCTCTCTCTCTCTCTCTCTCTCTCTCTCTCTCTTACACACACACACACACACACACACACACAGACCTTCTTTTAAGCCCTAAATCACAAACATGCTCATTTCCACCCTACATGTTTACCCAGACAGATCAATCCAGCTGATCCAGCAGTGTTGGACCTTGACCTTAAACTAATCCTTACAGAGCTTATGTAGGAAGACATTCTCACTTTACTGCATGGCTCATCTTTATTTTGTTTACATTTACCATATCTAGGGTGTGTATGTGTTTATTCAATAGGTCACTGTGATGCTACCTTAAATAAAGAGAAATGAGTATCTGTGTTTTCAGTGGCCTGGTCTGATGGGGCACATTCACTTTTAAGGGGATATTGTTATGTAGGTGTGTGTGTGTGTGTGTGTGTGTGTGTGCGTGTGTGTGTGCGTGTGTGTGTGTGTGTGTGTACGTGTGTACAGAGTTTTTTTCTGTGTGTGTACATATATTGAATAATAGATCAACACATATACTTCACTATGCATTTCACCTATGTGTGCACATGCATGCCTACATACTGTACACTCTCAGCTATGTGTTTATGTGTTTCTGTATTAGCATGTGTGTGTCAGGAGCATGGGTTATAACTCACTCTGACTGCGAGCGGAGGCCCCGGGTAGGGAAAACTGTGGGTCTGGCAGGTCTCAGGAGGGCTCTAAAACAGCTCTGCAGCTCAGCTCCATTGGTGGTTGCGGGCCCATCTCTATGTCACACTATAGAGGTATTCAAGTGAACTCCATATTGGGAGACCTCAAGCAAAAAAACAGCACCCCATCATGTCTTATTGTTGGCAACCATGTTGGCTCCACAATAGATTCTGGCCAATTGACTTGTGCTGTGTTTGTCACTTTCACATCATGAAAGGTAGTGAGATATATAGTTGCAGTAGACCTGGCAGGTCAGCCTTAGAAAACAGGTAGCAGCGCAGCACCTGTCAAATCTTAAATCAAAACACTAGTCATTAGCCCTTTTAGATTGCCCATTCAAGTTGGGATTATTGTGCTGATTTACCATCCAACCGACTTGTATAAAAAGTATCATAGCGGCATCAAGTTTTGGTGACATTTCATTGATGTTTCAACCAGCCCCTAGTGTTTTTTCCTAAAAGTCCATAACATACACTGGAGGAGAGGACAAACAGTATTTAAGGTATGATTCATACTTATTAATACTTATTCATACTAATTATTATACATCATGTATCAAAACATTGAAATGTTAACAATGGTGGTTGTAATATGAGTCGTTTGAGCAACATATTTACAGTGATCATATAACGCTAAGGACGAACTACGATGTGCATGCAGTTGGATGAAGGCAGTAAGAAGAAGACGTTCAAGTACTTTCTGGCTAGCCCAACCAGTCATGTGTTATGATACCTAATCCCAGTCCTACACCAACCCTGTCTCCCTACTCCCAAGCTGCATGTTGTAGCAGTCCTCAGAGAATCTTCCCATTTCTTCTCCATTATCTCATTGCACATATGTTGCTTGCAAGAAACACATTTCGCAACCATAATAATTTATGATTACAAAAGTGTATAAAGACTTTCTGATAATAAAACTTATATCCATGGAGTAATATCAGATGTAGCTGTAGTAGTAGGAGTATTTCTTAATACAGCTCAGTACCCCACACTTGGATTTTATTAGTTTTAACTTGTTTACCATGTAAAAAAACATACCTGAGTTTTCAGTCCTGCATAGTTTTTGCAGCAACAGCTGTGCATGTTTGTTTCTTAAATGTTATAAAGCAGGACTTTAGAGACTTATTATAATAGTCATAACTCTGTCATCTGCCTGCCACTGGACCTACATATGAATCATATGCCTCACACCCACCTAAATGTTCTTAATTCCTCATGGGAAAACAGCAAAAGTTAAAAATCCACCATTATATTCTCAGTTATTAAAAAACATTCATTTTAACCTGTTCTTTTTAGATTGTTACTTCAGTTTTAAGTGCACTGTTCATCTTATTAATTCCCAATCAAACTAATATGATCTTAATTTTACTCTGCTGCCTGTGTTGAGTTTCACAGGCAGCAAACAGCAAAGCTGCTGTCTCTGTGGATGCCTCCGGCAGCACATACCAGTCAGAGCATATGTAGAAAAAGACAAGAAACAAGAAGAAAGAGTGAATAAAATAAGGATTTGTGGATATGCGTGTGAAAAGATAAAGATTTATGGAGGAAGGGAAAAGACAAACGGTAGTAGGACAAGATGAAGGAGAAATGTTTGGCAGTGTAGGGAGCGTAGTGCGCTTGTGAGTGTGAGAAAGAGAGGTTAGGATCTGGACTCTGACCCAGATTTTAAATATGGTCTCTGACAACCTGATCTGACCGTGCCACTGTGTGGTCTTCCTTTCTTTCCATTCGTTATGGATGCATAACGACCACACGCCTCTCCTCTCAGCACTCTGTGCAACCACTTGACTAGTCAGAGCATGTTCATTTAATGCAACATTAAAATGACAACAAGCTCGAGGTCAGAGCGCAGACTCTCTTACAGTTTTCAAAAGCCACATTGCTCCTTTCAGCCTATGCATGTGCTCCTCTGAAGCGGACGACACCTCAGGTCCAGAGAAGTAGTTTCATGAAATTACATTATATAGTACTGTAATTTTACAACAGACTTTGCTCATTCTGCAGTGTTATGAATAAAAACATTTTTTATACAGTCAGAAAAATTGTGTAATTCAAAGAAGTAGGCAGAACATTTCTCTATGGAGGAGAACACTGGGTGCAAGCTGAAGTCTTTGGCAGGGGTTGTTGGCATTCGTCTTTTGCTTTTGCTAGTTAGTTGGCAATGCCTACGCCTGTTTGGCTATTTTATGGCCAAGCAGGAGCCATAACTAAGCCAATTCCTTGAGAGGAAGAAATGGAGACTTTGGGTGTTTGGCAAGGTTAATGGGATTATTTGTTTTAATAGCCAGTATTAATTCTTTATAATAAAATCATGTCAAATATATAATGCATCACAAAAGTCTGTTGTAAAGCAGTAATTATTATTATTAACCAATGAAAAGGAGATAAGGGAAGGGCCTTACATTTCTAGTCTTTTTAGGGTAGCAAAATGTCAGTTTGCATTACTTAAATTAATATCTGTTCTGTCTGGATAAACATGGGCATACACATACACACGCACACACACACACACACACACACATAGACACACACTCACAAACACCTCCCATACTGTATGTTGAGATCACTGGGAGTTAGATGACAGATACTGAGAATGCTTGGACCTAAATTAAGCCCACTGCTTCATCAAAAACATCCTGCCTTCCTGCTTGGACTGAGATTGTGGTGACTTCTCCTGAGCGTGCAGGTAAACTAGTGGTTACAAACACACTCACACACACACACATATTCATTCACACATTCAAGGATTCAGATTTTTCTGTGACCAGTAAGACCAAATATGTTTTATCACTTGCCTTGTTTTCATGGTTTATTTTTAGTAAGAGAATAGCACATACTTGTGATTATAAATATTACTTAGAACTGTGACTCAGTTTACAACAGTTATTGTGTTTAAACTACTTTAGTTATTTAGTTGTATTTGGCAGTGTTGGCTTATCACTATTATTCTTTATGTGGTAAAATGTACTTCAGGACCATGTGATTGTGCACCTTGTGATCAAGTTCCTCAAACAAAAAGTGCTGTATAGATTCTTTACTGTAAATTATTACATAGGGCTTAGGCCTATTCATGCAGCCTCCCACACATACACACTCACATAGATAACATGTGAAAAGAGCACAAGTGGAGTGTGTCAAAGTACATTTTGAAATACTTATAAGCACTTCAAATGAATGACCTTTTAAATGCCATAATAAGTCTGTAATTTTAAGTTACAGAAAATTACATGCAAAAAACTGCAGCTAATCAGAATCGGGAAAAGTTCTTACGGGTAAATTACTAAATACCTTTCAATGCTCAAAGACTGAAGAATGAGTACTGTATTGACATTCAAGTACATTTTGATTTAACACGTTTACACAAGTATACTAAATTCAAAAGCAGGACTTAACTGTAACGGCAGCGCTGTTCCACCATATTGCAAAATTTGGTTAATAGTTAAGGTTCGAGTACCTCTTTACACATGTTACCTGGAAAGGAGAAAATATTCACCTGCATGTCATAGTATGACCAATATAAAGTAGCAAAGAGCAAAAAACAGGGATTTTTTACTGACAGGGGAGGTGAAGGAGGCCGGAGCAAGGAGGAGAGCTGTGCACCACTCTGCTCCAGCTCCACTTCCACTGGTGACCCCATGGTTGTAAATCTGAGTGCAGAAGACCATGTCTGACTTCTTGGGGTTTTTTTTCTAGCTTTTATTTTCTGGCACTGCACATATCACTGACAAGATGTGACTGTCAGTATTTAATGTGTACTCATTATATCCTTCTGGCAAGACAGAGTAAGATGTTAATCTCTTTGACAAGTGGGTTCAGAAGGTGAAGTCTCACTGTCTGGTTGCAGATGTTTAGGACTATTTTATATAATATATGGCATTATGGCTGCTGCAACAACGCACATCAATGTTCATATCATTGTGTTATCAGACAACTTAATTAACCAATTCCACTGCCCTGACATTCAGTTCAGTGAGCTGAGCTACATTGCTGAATTAAGAATTAAGCATTTCTACTCTTGCCCATTAAGTATGCATGTCCTCTTATTTACACCCACTCCAAAGCTTTCTGTGTGACAGTTGCCAGTAAAAGAAAAAAAGAAAAAGAGTTCCAGGAAAACTAGACTGTGACCAGTTAATTTTCTTGATGCCTGCAAAACACACATCTCTCTGAGCCTGAGCCAGGCAGATCACACAAAGAACACAACCAATAACATGGTGATTACCAACTAAAAAGAGTCAGACTTGTTTCAGGCCAGCCAGAGTTTTTTCATAAGCCCAGCCCTGGCTTTCACAACCAAGAGTGGACCACATTGAGGTTGAAATGACTCCCAAAATGACACTAAAGATATTAGCATCTGCAGCAGTGTTATAGTACCTTGCCAAATTCTACCCGAAAAAGTCAGAATAAAATATTGTTGGTTTTTATATTTGCTGCCAAAATACAAATTTGCCTGCACCGTGAGGCTACATTTCCAAAACTTTATTTTATTTTTGTGGGCATGGTAAAATGGAAAATTAATTAAATTTCTGAAATGGGGTCCTAGGCCTGTCTCTGTTATGTTGGTATTATTATATATGTAGGTCCCTATCATCCCTGTAATCTGACATCTACAGTCTTAGATAATTGCTTCGGCTTTGAGCAATTACTTGTCTTCATGTAAATGCTTTTATTTCTCTAACGCAAACATGCCTAAAGCGTTTATCCCAATCGTTCTATATGCTAATTGCTGACAGCTAGAGTTGGACAGTCGGGCTGACTGCAGCACCTCAGCAGGTGACTGAAAACAACACATGGAAACACTCAGTTCAATCAGTTTAATCTGATTTGAAACAAATCATGAAATTGCTGCTTCTATTCTGCACTTGATTTATTCAGTCCCACCAAAAACTTGCAAATGGATATTTTTGACTTTTGTAGCAAAAGCGGATTATTATACGCCAACGCATTTTATGACCTTTTTGAGCTGTGTGTCAAAACTAACACACGTTAGAATTTTCTGACCTCTGATCTCCCAATAGAAAAATTCAGTGATATGCTCTGTGATGTTAAATGAATAAAGGTGTATTTACTATTAAATTAAATCATATATAATTATGAATTATAAATTATGTAAGCTTTTGCATATTACAGCAGGTTAATATGAATAAGGGAAGATGACAGGGTGGGGACATTTGATGGGAGCTGAGTTCATCCTCCAAACCCCTTCACCCTTCAAAACCACTGTGGGAATAGGGTCGTGCAGTATAGGACAATGGTAATTGGTAGCTTAGTTACCAATTTTCAAGTTGGGGTTTAAGAACCCAACTTATAGGTAGGTGGTTTACGTCCTGGTCCTCCCCTATTGCCGGTTCTAATCCCAAATAAATAGGGAGGGTTGCGTCAGGAAGAAAATCTGGCGTAACATCCTTACCAAATCAGATATTCTGAGTGATCTGCTGTGATGACCC
Source organism: Ctenopoma multispine (assembly GCA_034779795.1). Taxonomy (NCBI): domain Eukaryota; kingdom Metazoa; phylum Chordata; class Actinopteri; order Anabantiformes; family Anabantidae; genus Ctenopoma; species Ctenopoma multispine. The sequence goes on from JAUYWH010000001.1 coordinate 14,068,426, forward strand.
CAAAAGGGAGCAGCTGAAAGAAACTTCTTCTTCTTCTGTTGCGTCCATGTGCCCTTTTAATGCGATTTATGAAACAACTTCAGCTGTTGCTAAGGTTCCTCTGGCAACATAAGGACTCTATACTTGTTGCACTTGATTTAAATTTTATATCTCACCAGTGATGTTGTCAAGCTTCTATCCTCCCCTTGCTTAATACAGCCAGAGGCTGTTCGACAATTAGGTGCACAGAGAATTTGAAATGTCACCAGATGTGAATAAACTGACATGAGATCAGACTGACTATGATGCAGGTAGTTATTTATTGTTGTATCAGTGTTTCTGAATCTAAACAGAAGTGTTGTAGTTCCACTTAAAACATCAGTATGCTTCAAATGAGGCTGAACTCCATCCCAAACCCACCTTCCCTCCCTCCCTTTCCTTTTAAGATCTTTTTTTATGTTCTTTGCACAACTATTGCTATTTTTGTCTTTTTTGTGTGCACAGCAGAGTGCATGATTTGGAGGATTCTGTGGACTCATAGTTGTCTTACACTTCCTTACTGAAGGTAGCCATTAAGACGTGTTTAGACAAACGACTTTGTTTGAATCATGCTGAAAGCTTATGAGGGCAACATGGTGGCCAAGTGGTTAGTGCTGCCGCCTCACAGCTGGCGGGACAGTAAGAGCTTGTCTTTGTGGAGTTTGTATGTTCTCCCTGTGCTTGCGTGGGTTTCCTCCCACAACCCAAAGACATGCAGTTAAGTTAACTGGGGACTTTAATTTGCCTGTAGGTGTGAATGTGAATGTCTCTAAACGGCTGCTGTAAGATAGGCTGGCAACCTGTCATTTTGGCCAGTAACAGCTGGGATTGGGTTCAGCAATCCCATGACACTTAACAGGAAGAGCAGTAAAAAAAATGAATGAATGACGAATATAATCATTTTCAAAACACATGTTTTTTTGCAAAGACTAGATAAGAAGATTGAAATATGAAGCTGGAGCAAACACCTGATTAGCTCTGTTTAGGAGAAAGACAACTGAAACTCTAAAGCTCAGTGATAATTATGTTATACCTTATGTCTTTAATTGGTGCACAGACCAAAGTGCAGACATTATTGTAACAACAAGACGCTAGGAAATTAGGATGTCATAATTAGTTACTGTTCCTGGTCAAGAAGTAGTGCAGAACTCACTGTGATGTCACAATAGGTATAGGTAGGTAATATTTATATACTTTTGTTTATCTACAAATTAAACAAACTATATGTGTTAATTACCGAGCTTTAGAGATGCTGTATGATGAAATGTATTACCTGGACGGAGCCAACTTAGTTATTTCCATTTGTTTTCGAATCTAAGCTAATCAGCTGCTTGCAGTAGCATCATATTTACCTCACAATTTATGGCACTTAAATTTATGGAAGCGCAATGATCTTCTCTATCATCTCCTCTTCTAACTGTCAGCAAGAAAGCAATTAAGTATATTTTCCAACACTGTGAGCTGTTCCTTTAAAGATACCCACAGTAAAGTTTTTAATGCCACAAGTGGTGACAATCAATTGAGAATGAAAATAATGATATATATACATGGGTATCAGCAGGTATTCTTAATGCAGTACAAACTGTTTACATTCACACATCCACAATGCCCAAAATAACCCATTCTGTATGCTGAGGATATGACTCAAGACTAAAACAGCCAAGTATGACAAGAAAACGCATGAGGCATAAACGAAAAGGGAAAAAAACAGTCAACCCAAATAACAGTGCCATAAAAGCACATCTGAATATTTGGGATCTAGATGTAACAGATATAAACTGTTGGTTTTGGAGTCAGATGGGGGCTAGACCACTGTTCCTATGCCCAGGAATGAGAAGGAAGTTCCAAGGAGGCACATTGTTGGGCTTGAGGTCATCTCTGGCCTCTCTGTCAAATTGTGGCTCCCCTCACTCTGCTGCCAACATAAAACGGCACTTCATTCAACGCACATATACACACAAACAGGCAAAGCATTCATGCTGCAAAGGTTACAGTGAGAAAAGCAATGCAGATGCTGATATTTCACAGACCTGTCAGATGCACATGTGCTCTGTAGATGAAAAATGCTTTTACACAACACCAATGGTCAAGAGTACAATCTCCCTTTCTTCTGAAAACCAACTCTGGAAGAATCATGCTGTCCCCGTGACTGATGATTTTGCCAACATAAAGACTGAAAAAGCAGCAATTGATGTTTTCCAAGTGCCTTGAATAACTTCCATTGACAGTTTTGATAGAAGCGGAAAACTTCTTTTCTGTAATGGAAGAAGGTTTTGGGGAAGATGGGTTTTCCCTTTTTGTAATATCCTCAGAGCCAAGCTTGGCACAGAGACCCTCCGGACTGAAGGTTGTTGGCTCGGGCAAGACAATGGGACTTCAAGTGAGCCACAGTGAATAGAAGAGCAACCATAAGGATCTGTCATGCCCCTGATTAGCTGAAAATGTTTACTTCATCAGCTTGTTAACTACAGTTACAGAGTAGCTTACAGTCACTGCTGTTTTTTAATATTCTTTAACACCACACTAAAACAGTCCAACCATGGCTCCACATTAGTCTACTTAGCTCACAAAAGGGCTGTGTAGAGGTGGGTGCAAGTAGTAAAAACACCACCTTTCCATTATGAGTACTGAATAGGTTAGACAGATAAAACACTCACCCCTGCAGGTTCATTTGGCAAGTTTTGGCAGTGGAGCACCTTCTTTGGCAAATGATCTTTGTGCCAAAACAAACACCAGCTTTTTCTCACCCCTTATTCACATACACACGTGAACACACACACACACACTCAGTTGCTGACTCCACACAATGGCATGACTGTATCTGCAGCATCAAACAAACATCTGCCAATCGCCCTGCGGAGTTCATTGTTACTCAATACAGGGTGCACAAACACTGAGCCGAGTTCAGCCTCCAACAGATATTGCAATGCAAAGAGAAAGTGCCAATGAGGTCTGCCAACATGCATCGCTGAGCCCAAATAGCCAGAAAACAACTGGAAACCAACATGCCCCTGTCAGTGGTGGGTAAGAGAAAGAGAAGAGGAATGGCCTCTCAAAAGATTTAGGCTGAACTCAAGCTCAGGCAGTAGAGCTCCTCTCAACCAGGAGGCCCACGTTTCTCCTCATTCTAAACCAAATAGTTCCACACAATACAAACTAAATATGAAACAGCACCCTGCTTATGTATATGCAAACATAATCACAAAGACAAACAGTGCGTGATGAGGCCTGGCTGTTGTATGCAACCCTGTGCAGAAATGTTCAATATCAGCAAGCAGCCTGACATTCCACATAAAAAGCAAATAGTGGGTGAAGCAGAGGTCAAGACGTAGAGAGGTTAATGTGTCTGGTTGTGTGTATCACTGGGTCACTGTGTATACATTAGCATGTACACAGCCCTGACCTTTGTATCTGCACTTAAACTTACTGCAGTGCACAGCACAGCCTTATTATTCTATTTGTTTACAATTCCAGCATACGTCTGCCAGATCTTTTCAAAAGGAACAACTGGAATTTGTTTGCTTCAGCGTTTATTTATTGATGCTGGAATCCATAATTCAATCTCTCACATAAAACAGTTTGTGACGAGACCGAGCCTGTGTTTCACCCGATACTGGTAAATATATTACTAAGTGTGTGATTAAAGATTTTACTAGCTACTTACGAAACTAGACACTTGCATTAAAACTTAGTATATACTACTAACAGTAATTAGTTTAAGTCGGATGCAGGATAAAAAAAAGCAGCCTATCCCAGCTGTCATAGGGTGAGAGGCGAGGTACACAGCTCTGACACACAGACACACACAAAAACCTGATCATACTAACCTTATTTATTATTATTTATTATAATTTGGTCAACTGTTATTCCCATTATAATATGATAAAAATATATTATTATTAATTATTATTATTATTTTATCCCTGTAATTTAAGGTTATCTGGATTACATTTAAGACATTTTCAGTTTGTGAAAAATGTCAGGTGAGTCTAAACAGGTCATATATTCACAAACTGAGATTAGCTCTGTCAGTATCACCTTCTTGTTAATGTATATAACTATTCAGTAACAACTCTAATTTCTACACAGTTTGTTTGGTGCAGCCCATTTTACTTCAGTAAAGTTTGATCTTTAAAAACATCTACAGGCACATCACATAATTTGGGTATTAGCAGGAAGGGGAATTACCACTGCAGATGTGTGATAGCTGTGTACACTCCTCTATTTATTCTAGTCATACCAGAGCCAGGTCTCACAGTCTGTTTGGGCTAAAAGCAGGTCAGGAAGGTTCATTCTCATTATTAAAGAGGGGTGCTGGAGGGATCCACACAGGGAAGGTCTGCTCCAGTTTTTCTTGCCCTCTCGCTTTTGTCTGCAGTGTTTGCTCTGGATTTGAGTGGTTCTACTGGTGTTGGATCGCTGTCAACCCACACCCTAATGGCAACCTCTGTTAGAGAGAGATCTGGGACTGTGCCGCCACTGGTGGTGAGGGGGGAAAATCTAGTCTCATGGGCGTGCTCCTTTCACCTGTTGAGTCATGCCACCATGCTGTACTCTTCAACACGTTTTGGCTGCATTTGTATTTAAAAGTTTAAAGAAGTTGTTGTGCACTCAAAGACTTCAAGACAGGTGTACATGATACATAAATACATATAAAGTAGACCTAGGGGCATTAGTTTCTGCTGACTCTGTCTCCCTCCAGCATGAAGATCTGTTGACGCCTAATTCACCACCACTCATATCCAAGGACATCTACAGTTTCAGCTGCTGACTCTCAAGCAGATAAAGAGAAATCATGGCGCATGTGGTACTGGTAGCCCTTTCACCAGTTTCTATTCTTTGTCTCGTCATCACTCAATACAACATTGTCATCTAAAGTACACGTTTGCCATGGTGGCACATTTATCACTTTAAAGATGGATTTATGCAGCATGAAAGAGCTGTTTTGTAAGCTGAGCTACAGAGATGAAAAAAAAAAAAACGCTGGACTTAAAATGTCACCCTCTCCTCGCCATGATACATATTCAGAAAGCCATTTTCAGTTCTTCTCCTTTTGAAAAGTTCCTTTGATTACATTATGACAATATTGCCTAATTCAGAGCAAGAGCACAGAGACCTGCAGCAACTTGCTGTAATTTAAAACCAAAATATAAGCACACATGAACTGAGCTGAAACTCCTATTTCAAAATACTTTAATATTTACACTCAATAATGCTTTTCATTCTTAATTAAGACCTAAACCTGAGCCTGCTTGGCCTCCCACATTCAGGTGTTTCTAGAAACAAGCTCTATTCTCTTACACCCAGAATGACACTTGAAGCTGAACATGCTTATCAGGAGGGCTATTATAGCCTCTGTTAAAATTCAAATGGCTTTGTCAAATACTGACTCAGTATTTTCAACATACACTCATCGGTCACACAGAGGCTGCAGAGAGCCAGGTGACCAAGAAACATGTGGGGAAACAAGAGTTGTGTGACTCAACCGGACTGGAGTGGATCTGGCTTTGTTAACAGAGTTAAAAGACTAATTTATTGTCATCCGTCCCTCATGATGCCTCAGGTGCCCAACTGGAGGGTAGCGGCTTTCATGAAAGAATTTGAAGAAAAAAAATCTTTCCTGTGTGAGTTTGACCCCCGCCTCACCCTGTTCCCCACCTTTTCTCTGTTTTTTGTTGGTAACAGCAAGACTGGGTTGTGTTCAGCTGGTGCCTGAGGGAGAGATGGCGGCTAAGCAGCAGCCATGAGGGAAGCACACTGTCAGTCCTGTGATAGCCATATGAGATTCCACATGCTCTGATGAGTAATTCCTCCCTCCCTTCTCCATCACCATGTGGTTCGTGGCCCTGAGTCATCATCCACACTTTCCCTCACTCCCTCTCCCCTTTTCTGTCTCTCTGTGTGTGTGTCTCTCTCTCTCTCTTTCAATGTGAAGAGGATTCTTCCTTCCTTCCTTTCTTCCTTCTTTCGTTCCTTCCTTCAGAAGCGGCCGTCCCACAGGGAACCTCAACAGAATAGCCTCCCTCCAATGACTCATTCACCAACATCGAAAGCTCCACTCCACACCACCCGCTCTCCAGCCATGACAGCCCACCACGCCACACCCAGGCCTGGATCCCAGTCCTCCATGGCCTGCTGTTTGCCTTTATCACTTTAGGTCTTCTTGCCTGTCTTTGCCTGTTTCTCTGTCTTACTGTCTGTCTGGTTGCCATTTTCTGCATCTGTCTGTACAGCTGCTGTCTTGTCAAGCTGTGTCTGTTTACCTGCCTTTTATTTCCACCAGCCTGTACTTTATATCTTCAGACTTCTGAATTGGTTCTGGACTTGCTTTGCTGCTTACCAGTCTGTCTTACTGACCTGTCTGACTTTCCGTTGCCGTCTTTCAGCTTGTCCCCTAGCACTCAATTGCAAAGCCAAAATGCTGAAGGACATGGAGTGTCGCCTCTGCTGTCTGCATGTTAAACTATGAAGACTTGGGCAGAAAAATAATGACACCGCAATTCACACATCTGCCAAAAGGAAACATTGGTATTGTTAGTTAAAGATGCTTTTCATTCTGTGTTTGCAGTTCTCAGGTAGAGATGTTAACACTTTCAACTTCGCACTAATCTGCGTTAGCGTACGTGTTGTGAAACCTTTGACGAAGGTTACTGTTGTTACAGTTAGATTTCAGCAGGTCCGCTGAGACTGTATCCTTCCATTCATGTGTTCTGCAATTCAATAAGATGTTTGACGTCTACGTTGGTTTAACCGAGGTTGAAATCTTTGAATGTAACCTACGTAACCCATACATCAACAATGACTTGTGTCCTGGCCCCGCATTGCACCAGATATGAATTCTTACACTGTTCAGATATCATCTATATGTTGGAACAGGAGATTTGTTGACCATTGCAAGAGCAATAAGGATTTTTAGGGGCATTATGACTGGGTTAATAAAACACAGCTGCCCCTAAAAGTCCCTCACTTTTCTTGCTGCCTTTTCTTTCTCCCTCCCTTCCTCCTCCTTAGCTTAATCTTTCTATGTCTCATTCCAAACTTTTGAGATCAAACTACAACATTTGCTGGCTTCCAAAGAGCAATTTGGTGCATAACTTTGGTATCTGTTCAATCGTGACTAAAGAAATGTAACAACCTGGACTGACCACAACTCCTCAAGTTTGACCTTTTCAGTGGGCTTGGGTCATATATTTCACATAAAACGAGCATGCTTTCCAGTGTTTATGAATTGTATATTTATAATGGCAGAGTTTTATTGGGATTTGCAGTGACGTTTTTAAAGGGGGTTGAATGAGCTCAGAGCAGAATTTCCAAGAAGGAGCGCTCCGTGTGTTCATTAGAAGTTGAGCTTTCACACAAAAGGTAAACACAATCTGAAGCTTTTACCATAGCGCAGTTTTCTGTGCGATGCTCACAATGTAATGCACGTGCGCTGATGGTTATGGTCAATTAGAGAACCAAGTGAACCCGTTGACCCAAATGAGAAAACAACCCAGGAGATGTAGGGAAGGGTCTATTTAAAGTAAGTCTATGACTGTGCTAAAAAATGGTGTGAGAAGACATTATGATCTAGTCGGGGTGGAAAAATAAAGATGTAAGCAACACTGTGCAGCAAGTGGCAAGATGAGTCCGATTAGGCCTTTTAAACAATGTGAAATGCCACTGAGGGAGGCTTGGCAGGCAGTAGCAGCCAGCACTGTTTAATATCACAACTTTACTCAGTACACTTGGTGACTATCCCAGAGTTCCCCGTAGCCATGCTGCTTATTCAAACCAGGCTCATTCCACCAAGCCTCCCTTACTAGGCCCTCAGCTCTGATACTCACACTGGCTCGTACTCTGCTGCAGCATATATGGAGAGCTTTTGGCTCAAGTGGTTTTATCTGCTTTCTGTGATGTGTCATTGCACTTTAGTGGTCTACGTTGGAGGGAATCAGGGATGATAGCTGAGTGCATCTCAGCCAACACAAATTTAATGAATTCTCTTTATTTGATTTTAAATCTATTTATGATAACCATCCGATAAATAGGGATATTAGGCGTGCTGACATATTTTCTACATGTAGCATTGTTAATTAGCAGTAGCACATCATCTACGATAACAAGGAATTTAATTACAACTTAAAAGTTCAACAAATGGTCAACTTTGCTGCAACATCAGTCCAACACAACTTACTACAGCCTCTACAAGAAATAGAAGGCTTATAAAAACAAATGGCCTGCCACTGTTATACACAGAACACAAATAACTTATCATCATGTATTAACGTTTTAATAAATAAAACTGACAGTAAGATTAATGGAATGGCTTCCCACCTACAACGATGTCAAAGGAGTCTGTTCTACTTACATGAGCGATGACTGTGTGTTTTAATAATCACAGAGGTCTTGGGTTTTTTTTTTTTTTTTAAATAAAAACCCCATGCTTCAGCTAATGTCTTACCTATGTGTCACTTGCAGCATGGAGATGCCATCATGGTCCTCTGCTCTATTAATTACATAAAGCATCTAGTGTCAGGATGCTAAATTCATTAGTGAGGTATGTACGGCATGCTAGGGTCAGGACAGATATAGAAACAGGCCACCAAAACAACTTCTTCTCCATCTGACATACTTGTTCAACATAATAGAGTACGGCACTTTGTGATTTTGACAACTGTACCCCTCTTTAATTAATTTAGATATGTTTGTGTGGAGCTCGGGTTTTAAGCTACCACAATAATAGTCTATGGTCATTTATGATGAAATTGCTCATTTAAATTCAAGGAGGATCTGAGTAATTTGCTTGTGATGCTACTAATTCAAGTTGCTGTGTTTTGAAGACAGATTAATTTAACAAAATTAACTGGTTCTCCCAGGAAGTTTAACTTATTTTTTTTCACTTTTCTAATATGGCCTATTTTTAGTCAAGCTAAAAAATCAAGCCTGGAGAAAAAATTTACTTGCTTTGAAAACTATTTATCAAGGGCTGTACAGCAGAATGAGGCCAGCTAAGAAATGCAGAACCACTTTTTTTTTTCTAGAAAAATGGCATGTGAAAGTTGTTCATCATAGTATGCATTAGAAAGAAGACAAGCTGCTCTGGTTTTCTGTGACACTCTAGAGAAGCATGCTTACACGAGCCTCTGTGAGAAGACTTCAGGTCTGACTAATAAAAGGGGTTTTGCCAATTATTAAACCATGACATTCAAAGTTTGACCCTCTGGGCTAATAAATTGTTAATTTAAAAAACCTTTACAGTGTTTTTTTTTTCCTTTGGTGAAATATCTGCAGCTGCTTGACCTTCTTATTATTTGTGCCTTTAAGTATTAAACGTGTACGAGTTTACAGTACTTTACTTTGTTGTTAGACAGTAATTTGATGATGATTATTATTATTATTGTTCTCCTGATGTATCTGCGGTATTAAATGGTGGGTTTAATGAGCCATATCGTAGCTTTCGAGTGAGTCTTTATCTCCTAAGATATCATTTGCTCTTAGACATTAAAAATGTCTACGATTGCCTATTTGCAGTCTCCGTGAGACATCTCATCTGTCACTTATTTCTTTTCCTTAAAGATTAATATGCAGCAGAAGTGTATTGTCTAACTTGGTGGCCACATGAGCCAGAAACTGGGACTTTGTAGGCCAGTTGAATTAACTGAGGACTCACCTTGCCCGCAAAGACCCAGCCTCTGACACACACCATCATCGTTACCAGTCCCATCGCCGGGGACTCCAAGCGTTTACCTATGAACTGTGTTACTGTCAGTGTCTGGAGAAGTAGGTGATGCTGCCCGGTTGTTATTACCTGCGTACCGGGCAGGTGTCAGCATCCCGTAGCCAAATGCGGACTTCGCGTAAAAAGCGCCGACTGTCTGGTTGCTCGTCTAGCTGCTCGGGGGAGATCGCTTCTGCAAGCGAAGTTCAACTTCATCGTCCATCCACCGGCAGCACCAGCAACACCGCCGCCCCAGTAATATCTGATCACTCGGTGTTGCACGCATCCCAAATTGAGTAAGATTATCCTTTTGGGGGTGGGGGGAACGAATTGTCATTTGGAATAAGTCGGACAGTCCCCCTGGCCCATCGTTTCCCCTCTGTCAAAGGGGAAAAAAACATGCAGACGCAACAGTGTCGCGCTTTGTGCCAGTCTCCCCCTCCCGTCCTTAAAAAAAACCTTCTGCATTTCCCACCGAGAGATCCCCGGTGCGCACCCAGCACCCAGCCAGCCAGCCACCCAATATCCATTCTGGAAAGAGACAATCGGAAAGGACAGGGAGACGGAGAGGGAAAAGGGGAGAGGAAAAAAAGCTGCTGCTGCCATGCTGCAGCGTCGATATTATGAGCAGGATATTCCCAAACAGCTGGAAGAAGCAGATATATGGTGCTGCGCCCTCGTGTTGGGCCCTCCCCAAAATGGACCGGTGCTAAGTGGTAACCTGGTTATTTTCAGCGCGTCACTGGCTCGCCTCCAATTATAGGTTTTCGTCGGGGGCGCAGCAGTGTGGCCCCGTATTTACAATTATTCTGAAAGAGGACTTACAGGCGACCAAGAGCACTACATTTAGTAATGTCCGAACATGTGTGCTGGCCACACATTCCTGCGGTGTGTTGGTGAGTCCGTCCACATGCGCCACATGGACCCGTACCGCGCTCACTGCGTCTCGGCTCGTCTGCGCTTGTCTCTAGGTGTTCCCTTGTTTTATCGATGCTGTTCAGGAGGCTACATACATCCCAGGTTCATCACACCTCTCCTGTTACCTCCCCTGACCAGCAACATGTTAGGGCGCCGCGACGCCTGGCGGCAGCCACGCGCCACGACACGTTATCCCGTGCACGTGTCAAACACAACCTTTATTGTTTAAGTCACATCAGTGAGCGTGATCACATGTGGCTGCTGCACATCAGGGGTAGAAACAGCGCGGCAGCTGCATGTCTAATGAAGTAAATGATCAACTGTATTGATCTCATGTTTCTCTTCTCTTTTTTCTAATCGTGTATTATATTGCTCTTTATTTTCTGTGCTGTCTGCCATGTTTCCACGTTGCTACTCTTCTATTGTGATATTCAGTTTCTTAAATTACATTATGTTTTAACCTGCTATTATTCATTGTAATCTTATTTTGGTATTTTGCACTATATCACAATTCATTGCAGTGTTCAGTTTTCTCTCCTACTGTTTTGTGATATTTGTGTGTGTTCAGAAGTAGGTGCAATGCCCATAACAGCATCCTACACCATCCTAAACCTACACCATCCTGACCTAACCTGCTGAGATTATTCTATTCTGTTCTATTCTGATCTATTCTGTTCTATTGCCGAGGTCATGCTCTACTTTTAGTGCCCGTGGTGACGCTCCCAGTCAGCTGCTTCAGTGCAGAAGAAGCGCACAGTGTTGCCGGAAAGTGTGCGACTTTCTTATCAAAATAAAATGAAAGATAAAAACGTTTAGTCATGAAGGGACTGTGTTTTTCTCTTCCTTTTTTTGTGCAAAGGTGTTTATAATGTACCACATGTCGCCTTTACTTCCACCCACATTTAAATTCACTTATGCACCCTGTTAACAAAATATGATGCACCTGATGTTAGCGCAGAATAAACTTATTTTAGGGTTTGGATCGGATGTGATGTGTTTGATTCTGCTGTCTTGACACCAAATAGCAATGTCCGACCTGGTCCCTGACAGGAGCAGCCCGGCTTCTCATCAACGACATCATTCACTGTCTCATCAGCAGCGGCAGCAGTGCGGATGTTTCTCATCACCTGTATCATCACATCAACACCTGACACCCGTCGGTGAGTTTTGCCTCCATTCAGACGTGTCTTAGTCATGCAGCCTGTGCGTTTTGATCTACGTCTGCAGCCTATTTCCCATTTTGTTTCTCGTTTTCATCAGACTTCCTGTTGCGCTGCACAATCGGGAGTTGTTGTTTTTTTTAGTTGTTACATGATCAAAAGTCAAATCACGTGAATCACACACAACACCGGACCGAGTCTGGTAACGGTGACCAGTGGATAAAGAGGCAGAGATGTAAAGATGGTGTTTGGACAGATAAAAAAACACACACACACACACACACAAACTACTGAATTATAAGCTGTTACACAACTTTTTACCAGGCAAGTCATCAAAATTATTAAGAGAAGTTAAATCATAACTCACCGAGAGATGTGTCTCTAATCTAAGCAGTAATTAACCATAGTTCTGAAAGGAAGTGGAGTATTATATGAACTGCACTGGAGTAAAAATAAACAGGATAAAGGATATACTGTGAAGTACTATAAAATACGCAGTGAAACACTTAAGATTTGTACTTAAGTACAATAGCACTACATTTAATGGTTTGGTCAACTGGCAGATAATAAATCAGTAACTATTTGGTTATTATGGTTAAATTAAATTAAATGTCAAACATTTAATGGTTCTTGCATAAATGTGAGAAATCGATGCTTCCCCTCGATGCAGCTTTTAAGTAAACTGATTGTGTTTTATGCTGAACACCAACCATTCAAGCCCAGTTCTATTCATGACTGATGTCATTACGAGAGGAAAAAAAGTGTGAAGATGGCTCTTTACACACAGCTTTGCAGTTTATTTATTAACAGTCCTCGTGATTGTTAAGGTATGACTGTATAGTTGCTGTTATTAATATGGAGGCAGTCGTGCCCACACATTGGTTTCTCATCACTGCACCATGTTTCTCCCTCTTCTCTCGCTCTCTGTAGTGCAGTGGGGCCATCAAGCAGTAGATGCAGCTGGTGCCCGGCTGCGGGCGGCCTTCTCAATGGTCTCTCCCACCATGAAAGCAGTGGTGGACGCTGTATGGGCCGTGTGGAGCATCGGGGCCTCCATCTATGATTACATCCACACCACCGCCATGGAGGAGCGCATCCACGCCCTGGAGAATGTCATCACCATTCACCAGTGTGTGATCGGGCTGCTGTCTGCAGGAGTATTGGCACTCTTCACCTACATCCTCTTTAAGAAGCTCTGAAGATGTGTGATAAGGAGGGCAGGGGCTGACATGTGGGAGATGAACCAGCCAGAGTCAGACACTGAAGGTGGACATTTTAAGAACATTTGATAGGCTCATAAGGGCTGGGAGGTGCATGTCTTTTTCAGCAGAGGAGACAGTAAAGCCACAGAGTTTTTATACTGGTAATAACTTTTCTGATAATAACCAATTATCTTATGTGCCAATATTCAGTATCTTAGAATGACAGTGTTACAAACGCCTCTGAAAAAGCATTTAGGCCATTATGTGATGTTGTGACTCAGCAGCTGTTAACTAAAATATGTCCTTATCCCATTTGAGTATTTCCTCAGGTTAGCTATCTGATAAGAAAAAAAAACTAGCACAGATACTCTATTATATCAACAGGAAATATCAACTGGCCATTAAAATCACAGGTGCTGCAGCACACAGCACTGATGGTGTCGGGAGTGTAACTGTACTAATGGATCTTATATTCCCCAAATATGGTCACATTAATCACCTATAAACATCTATTTTATTGAACATTTCTGTTAATAGTCATTATAATTCTTTTTATACAATGCTTTTTCTCTTAACATTTTGTTATACCTCATAGCTGTAACATGAGTGTTGAAGCAAGTGCTGTATAAAGTATAACTATTTAAATGAAGTGTCCTTAAAGACTGTACATATTTTTTTTGATGCAGTTATTTCAGCTGACCATAGATCTACTACTACAACATCTTACTACTGCTGGTTAATATTTATATAGTTTGTTTTTAAAACGTTTTTTACTATGAAAGGTGGGAATCAACTTGGTATTTAAATAACTTTATGTGATTATGTTCACTAGCCTAGCGAGAGCAAGGAGGTGAATGAGTTCAGAAAAAGGACGTGTGATTATCTGTGCACGTGTTATGTCACTGCCCCAGAAGGACCACAACAACAGACCAACAATGAATTGATGACTGACAATGACTGTTTTATTATCATTTTAACAGCCTCAGCTTTTATCTTCTAAAAAAGGCCAAAATAAATGTGGGCTTCAACTGAACTGTTCCCAAAGTCAGTCTGGTATCAAATACAGCACAAACTCCTGTGTACAAATATGGAAAGTGGGTTTAAGTTGTAAATCACAGCTGCACAATGTTTCTTAAACCTCAAAACACCGGTAGAACCATGGTAAAAGAATCAACAGAAATACTGCGCTTCCACTTGAAGGCAAAGAAACAATTGATGAGCAGGAGCAAGAGAAACACCTGCTAGAAAATATCAGCGGTTTCTTTAAATGGCCGACCTCTACACAGTTGTTATCTGAACTTACAGGCCTTGATCTACTGTACTTGGACCTTGCATGGTTACTCATAAGTGTCCAGTCTGAAGTAGAGTATATTTGGAAGTGAATCTCTCCACACTCTCCCCCTCCAGAAACTTCATGGCTCTCCAGTGGATCTTGCCACAGTTTTCAGGCTGTCCGAGGGCTCCCAGCTCCTCCTGGATGTACTGCAGCCACAGGTCTGCAGATAAATAAAGTAATTATATTCAACATATCCCAAATTAAACATTTTTCTTTGTCCTAGAATCCACACTAGTAGTTTGTGTGCAATCCAGACTGACTATTTATGAAGTATTTGGTATTGACATGTATTTAAAAAAAATCTGTTTGGTGTTTTTGGTGCAGTTATGTTGAAACCTGGAGTCTTGAATGAGATGTTGTAAATAAATATTCTTATATCTAACACAACATTTTCTTTTCACTTGTGTTCTTTTAGGAAGGTATTTAATGTACGTATGTACCATCATCTGATGTGCCGAACTCCTGCAGGGCCCTCTCATAGTAGTCTCTCAGATAGTTCATCTTTGTAGTATGCTGGAAAAACAAACAAGTCCACGATCTGTCCCACAGATTTGTTTTTTGTTGTAATAATGTCTCAGTGTCCGTGAAACCAATCCAAACACATTCATTGGTTTCACATTTATGTGCGTGTAAGACTTTTCCTAAGTGACGGACAGAAGCTGTTATACATACATGTTCCTTCTCGATTGCAATCATTCTGGTGAAAAAGGCCTTGGACAGGGGGCGGTTTTCCTGTAAGCTACACGAGAGAAGAATAGTTTAAAATCATTTTGCATTGGCACCACAGTGTTTGGGAGTTGATTAAATGCGTGTTCCTTGTGTGTTATTTATCATTAATGTGAGCAGATAAAGTGATTTGTTTTTACCTTGTAAAGGTCTTCCTGGCTTTCTTGTAGCCTCCAGTGGAGAAGGACCAATCAAGGTAGCGCTCTTTCATCTCCATGGCAACAGCCGCCACTGCAGACAGCAGACCTCTCTGGGAACAAACAAGAGAACAAACTGTCTGCAAGGCAAACTCATTTCTGAGGCCAAAACACTCGACAGACATAAAGAACTATTACTCATTCCTGCTTCGTCTCTTAAGTATTTGTCTGCAGGTTTTATTAGGAGCAGCACCTGTTTTTCCTGACGTTAAACATTACTGGCGACAGTGGTAACATTCATAAGCAAAATGTTGTCAACACCAAGCTCTACTGTAGGGATGACATCAGTAGGCGATGAGCAGTGCGTATAATGGCTTTTACTCTAAGTCCTGACTCAGAGACTGTTGGGTTCCTTGTCACCTCCCTGACCACGACCCGTCTTGTTTGGTAACTAGATTTGGCTAGACTGGATTAAGTCAACTCTCGGAAGAGTCAATTTAGTAATTTTTATTTTACAACACTGATTGAGAAATTGTTTCTTTTCTCTGATCTACACTTTACCACAAAATGTTACTGTGGAGTCTACAGAAAGTTCCTTGCACTTCACGGCTTGGTTTCTGTCCGGACATGCAGTGTGAATTTTAGGACTATTTTTTATTTTTGTAAATGACATATTTTTATTACATCTGTAAAAATTGTATTCTGGTGGTTAAATTAATGTTTTTACCCATTCAACTTACAAAAACACACCGGAGTATGCAAAAGGAAAATTAATCTGACTACTTCCTGCCCTGTAAATATTTACAAGAGGCAGCTCTTCTTTTCAGCTGTCACCGAAGAAATACATAATGCTAAAAGCTGCTCTGCAGTATTTCAAAACTTGTTTCTGATGTATTTAGGTGGACTACCTTGAAGACAGCTTCTGTTTCCTCAGGACTCTGGTTGGCCGTGCTCCACTGGACCTGCAGCTGCCAGAGGGGTAGACTCTCCTGTCCAGACAAGACATAAAGGACCGAGGTGAATAATCATCTTCAATTTCAAAACATATGTAGGTACACACTGCATTAGATGAGTATTATGTCTGTTATCACCCAACACAGTGACTAGTTTGTTTCTAATTAGCATCTTTCTGGTCTATGAATGTTACACCACATCTCATACACTTTCACTGATCATTCATTTCTATGTTCTCCTGTGCCCTGCAATACAGAAACTTTTATTGTTTGACATTTCATATGTAAACTGCCTGTGGTTTTATAATATTTCTCAACTTTTAAATAGTGTGTTTATCTTGAGAGAAAAGACTTTTATAATGAGCAGCGTGTAGTAATCGTCCTCACGCAGCTACTTCTAGGGCCACAGTCTTGTGAAACCGCACTATAGCAACAGCCAGCTACTCTGCTCACTAATATAAAAAGCCTGTGGCTGAGTCAGAGCATGTGTTTTGATAGCTATAGTATAATGTGATGATCTGTGCAACAGTAGGAGTGGTAAAATGTTAATTTAAGAAAAACAAGATGTTTATTTAACACAAGTTGTCATCAGTGTTGACTTAATGATGATGACGAAAGACATTACGACTCCCCCAAATATCTCAGATGCAGTAGGGCATTTCTAAGAATTAGTGCACTATTCATTCAAACTCTATATATTTGTTAAGAATATAGAATTGAACAGTAATCCTTCACATTTACTTTTCACATGAAAATTAAGATAATGTGTGAACCTGACGTCAAACAATTAATAATTGCACAAATGATTAATACGTTTTGTTCAAAGCATTCATACGTGCTTTAATTTACTTACATGTCTTTAGCTTTTCTCACATATAGAAGGGGGAGGAAGAAGCCATTTGAGGAAGTTAATATGATGGAATGAAGCCTAATTGGGCCAAGGAGATGGCCCACTTATGTGACGGTGTTAGTGTGTGTGTGTCTCCATTCTCCAAGGAGAGAAATTACAGAAAAAAATGTCCAATCTTGATGTGATTGAGAGAAAATAAACTATGTGGAGTCAAAAGGCTGCGTGTGTGTTGTGGTGTGGTGTGGTGTGTGTGTGTGTGTGTGTACCTTGGGATTAACATGCGTGAGAGCATCCTGGAATAACCTGCCCACATCTCCACTTTCCAGCTGCATTAGCGTCTGCAAACTCAGACTCCACAATGACACCGATTGCCTGTAGCGCTGTGTGGCTGCCATGGCAACGCTAGCCGCTCCCTCGGTATCTCCGGATGAGAGCAGGATCTGCAGCTGATGACATGGATAACATCATGTTGGCTGTTTCCATTTATCAGTAGGATGGATTTCCAACACACTCACCTCTTTTAATAGAATTTTATTTGGTTTTAGTCATAGTTGAGAAAAAAAAAAGTTAAATTCTTATATCGATTTAAGTTAATATTGCCAAGTAAAAAGTGAAATGTTGATTGTAAATACCAGTTACTTGGACTCACAAATAACTTGTTTACTAAACACTGTTGAGACTTTGGCAGCAAGAGGGTGTCAAAATGTTCTCTGTGCAAAATAATTTTATGAACCTTGTCTTAATTAGCAGAGCTACGGGAAATATGGGGTGGGGGTGGCATGCGTAAAAGGTTCTTGGCTTGGCTTTGAACCAAAATAGATGCTTGGTATGAGCTAGAGACAGTAGTCTGGCTTCATTGTAATATGGATTTAATAACTATTGGCTATGCAGCTGCACCACAGTGCATTTGGAAGAGGACTCACAAGCAACTGAAATAGTCTGTTGGAATCATCAAAAGTTGATTTGTACTGTTCTCATAAAGCCAAAGAAACTACACTAACACAGTTAAACACATAATGCGAACAGGCAACTGCCATCATTACATATTTACTGTACACATTATCTTACCCAGCTTTTATAATAATCCTCTTTCAGCAGTGAAGAGTCATGGGCACGCTGCAGCACTCTCAGCAGCCTCTCCTGCCTCTGCCACACACACACACAAAATACAGGTCAGGATTTATCCTTTAAACACTAAAGCCACAAACATAAGGAGCAAACAAACTGTCAGAGTCATTTTCGGAGAATGAAAAAGTTTCAATTAAAGAATATTCACGTACTTTTTCCTTCAGCTCCTGGACGTTGGTCTTTCTTTTCACTCTTTCCAAGCAGAAAGCCACAAAGCAGGTCCACATTGGCTCTGAAGCACAAAGTAAACAAGCACAGCAGCGCTTTGTTATTACTGGCACATCAAGTTGACATGAAGTATGCAAACAGTGAGTTAAAACGGGGCACCCATGAAATGCTGAGATGTTTCAGATACTTGAGATGAATGAGCAACATGAACCAAAGGGAGGAACTTCTTAAATATAATGTGAGTTACTGTATGTAACTGTATTAGTGAGGCATAAAAGTTTGGTTAACTAGTGTTACTCACTCACTAGGTGTTTGCTAATGAAGGCCACAAGACATTAATCAAAATCTGTGAGCTACCAGTGTTGATGCTCTTGATGCCCTCCTCATAGACCTGGCAACAGCGCTCTTCTCTACGGTTAATATCTGAGGCTCGGCCTTTGGCTGACTGCAGCTCCGCTCCTGCACCCGGAGCCTCCAGCTCCCTCTTAGCCATGAAATCCCACGTGAAGCTGTCCTCTGTGTAGTTGCTCTGTAAGCTGGATAGAAGGAGAGGGAAGAAGATGCATTTATGCTTAGAGCATGTAGGACACGGTAAACTATTTTGTAGGTAAATGAGCATCGTACTCTTGCAGGATGGTGTGCTGGAGTTCTTTGGTGAAGTCAAAGATAGCTGCTATGTTCAGAAGTGAGATAACAAACTCTGCCTCTGTGGGGCAAAAACATGAACAACATGACACAATCTGTGATACACTGTTTTTAACATGGCGTTCAATATGAAACCTTTGAAGACTTTGCTGAACCTAAAATCATGTTTTAACTACAACAAATATGTCAAACCTCTTCCATTAATCACACATAAAATGCATATAAACTAACAAAATCGTTTTTTAAATCATGTTAACAAATACAATAATAATATGTGCTAACTTCAGATGGTAAATATGTCAATATTAATGTAAATATTTTTGAAATGTTATGTGTTTGCGCAGAATTGGAAACAAATTTTAAAGAAAGTACCTTTGATTTTTCCTGTAGCGTCTTTGTACACAACCTCAGCCAGTTTACCATCCAGGATCTCTGGAGAGAACTCATATTCCCCCTGGAAGGTGTGAAGAGAAGATACTGAATATAAGGTTATAGCTTGTGTGTGTGTGTGTGTGTGTGTGTGTGTGTGCGTGTATATATATATATTTGTATGTTGACTTTTTGCTTTTCCTACTCTTTGTGTTCAGTTAGTTTCACACTCACCAGGTCCATCTCAGCCTTATCCAGCTCCTTCTTCTGCTTCCTCAGTTTCTCACAGTGCAGCAGCTCCATACGGAAGTACTAACACAGAGTCGTTGGAGACGATGAGAAGAAAACATTTGACAAATATTCAGAAAAATCACGACCACACTCTCTACAGCAGCTACAAAATCCTTACACTGATTTTTTGCTTCGTACTCTTTCATTGCTCAAGAAAACTAATGGAGTTGATATGTTATACAGCATGCTTCATAGTTTAAACCGTACAAGACTGACTTATCTTGGATAAAAAAAAACAACACACTTTTATTCTTCTTTTACCTCCTGGTAGACTTTATTGTTGTTTGGGTGGAAGCGCAGAGCCCTTAGAAACAGGTGTCTGGCACTTTCAGAGGAATTTCTATCCTCCAGCTCACTCTTGGCAGCCAGTATCCACAAAGCTAAAGAAGAAAAAAAACACTTATATAAAGTTTGCCTATTTGTTAAATTTGTTAACATTATTTCACTGAAATGTGACAGCGGACACTGAAAGAAAATCACAGTGTTCTGTACCTGGTTTGTCTGGGTGCATGGCAAGCATGGCTGAGAACACCTTACTAATCTGACTCTTGGTGCCCTGATGAGTGAAATACAGAACATATGATTATTAGAATGAGAAAAAACTGTTTTTAGCTTAATGAAGTTGTGCTAAAAGAGAATCATTAGATCTCCACATACCCATTTCTTACAGAAAGCAACATGTGAGAGCCAAAGCTGCACATCGTCCTGTGGGAAAGAAATACATCTGGTTTTGTATGCTTCATTCTTTCAGTCAGTTTAAACTAATCACAAACATTTGTACACTACAAACATCCTCTCAAGCTGTCTGTGTTGTTTTTTTTTAAATTGTGAACCCAACATTTAGCCAACACATTGATTTTTACATTCAGGTGACAATTAAAAATCACATGATCGCTTTTCTTGGTCATATTTGTTGGTGCAATACATAATTTATCAGAGCAAAAGAAAAATTTTTCATCTGGCATACACTACTGCAGCATTATATATATTATGTGTATATACAGTACCTTCCACTTATTTGTTGCTCTCCTGAAGATACTATTTATCCTCTGGATGATGGGGAATTCGATCTCTTCTCTCTTGAACTGGTAGTGTATGTGCTGCAATTGAAATGATACGCACAGTCAAATGGTGTGACATTATCTCAGAGTATTCTCTCAAGTTACTGCGATGTTCCTGTGTGCACTTAAAAAAGACAACTACCGGAAAATGAGTTGAATCAAAAACAAATGTTAACTTGGTAAAGTGATGCATCTGTTTACCACTTCACCAAAGGGAGCTTACCGCTCTTCTCTTCTTGATCAGCTCTAAAACGTTGATTTCATACTGTAATTAAACAAAATGTAAGTTAAAGAGCTTAGAACTTTAGACTTTTTAGTCTCAGTGTAAAAATTGGAGTCAGGAGCTTGCATGAGTATGTTACATACCTGAATGTATGCAATAAAGTCTTCTTTGTTGACAATCAGCCTGTGGAGCTTGTATTCGAGGGCTGTTGCTCTCTTGATTATGGATCTAAAGTACATGTAGTTTGTTTAGAAGTATAAAAACAATTTCAATAAAGTTTGCTACAAATACTTTATTACACAGATAACACAAAATGTCTCATGGAAAACCACGAAGCATTCATCACATTATCCAGTTGGGAGGTCACCGTCTTTAATGTCTGTTGTAAAATGAAACTCATACGAACACTGAGGGAGGTTCTGCATGCTGTAATCCAAGTTTGAAGCCTCATTCTGTCTTTTGATCATATATTAGGGAAGACTTGTGGACTTTGTGATCTCCTGTAAGGATCTCTTAAAGGTCTGTGTTAACAGGAACGATTACAACAGCAAAACATGTTTCAGTGTTCATATGGGCCCCTGACTATTAGTTTAAGAAAGATTTGAAAACTTGTGAAGCTTTCCATTAAGTTGCCAGGTGCCCTATAAGAAGTAAAAACTTTGACATGGCTGTAAGTTCTCAAAGATGTGTTCTTGAAAGAGAATTAGCAATTTAAGCACCCCAAGATATGAGTTATGTTTTTAAACTTGTAAGAACTTTTCCTGAAAGGAAAATGAGATAATAAGCCTGAAGTCCATGAGTTCCTGTCTCTGCTCTAGTATCTTGAAATACTGGGAATCAATTTGGATTTTGCCTTACTTGACTTCTTTCTTGGTGAACAATCCCACTCTCTCCAGCTGCTCCAGCTCAGGGATCCTGTCCTCAATCCGCCGCTGAACGACCTCCGCCATCTTGTTGACACAACCGGTCCGGGTCAAGGTTATTTAGGGATGATAATAATAATGCTATTAATGTAAGCGTTACAATAAATTATCATAAGACCACACGCAACGGGCTGGTTTTTTCCCCTACACATGTGTGGAAGTTATGATTCGCCGCTTTTCCGGTTCCGTCTGTAAATAGCTCCGTGCGGACAAACGTAACAAACGTTCCGGATTAATGTGTGATAAAAATATCAACACTTATCATTTTTTATAGTGTGCACTAATTTAGGGGTCTGAAATTGTTGTTTTGTTCTGCTGTCGGATAAATTATTCTCACTAGAACAATAGCCACATTGCACAAACCCTTAAAAGTAAATACAAAATTGTTGGGAAATTTCTAATAGACAAGATTAAATTAGAAGAAGTAATAAAAATAAGAATCGGATTGATTTCATCAGTTTTACATCTCCAGGTATGCAGGTATCTTTTCTCTGTTTCTTTCTCTCTGGACTTGTTCTGACGAAATTAGATTATTTTGAGTGTTATGGAGGTTATGGATTTTTTTACATATATGTGCTTAACTACGATTTTATTATAAGGGTTTAAATTTTAAATGACCAATATACTACAGATATAAATGATATACAAACCTGTACGATGCAACATTGTACAAAAATAAACATGTCTTGAATGATTTTTATAATAGTGGAAACACGGTGAGAAACTTAATGGAAGATGTACAAGGAGCTATCATAATGTATCATAGTATATGATGGTTAACGAAACAAGGAAACTCTTTAAATTATTATTTGTAATAGTGTATCATTAGAGTTGAAAGCAAGGAACCACACCATTTACAGTGTCCCAAACCGGCAAGTTCTAAAAAGGTTTTTCCAACTATAACAAAATGGTGTGCCGTGCTTTGTTAAAATATCATACACACTTAATATTCTCACAAAACGAAAATACACACAGAAGAATTAATAGCCATAACATTCATAGGTCGCTATCACTCTGCTGATTCCATTAGAGAAATAAAAATTGAAGCGTCTACGGAGATTGGAAGATGAAGAACATATGGTTTTCATTGGTATTCAGCTGTCCACTCTGCTAAATACATTTAGCACGTAAAATTAATTGAATGATGTTCATAGACTGTGTGCAGATCGTCACGTCTCGTATGTCTCAGAGTTAGAGCTGTAGGACGGTGTTGACATAACGAAAACTGATAAAGTCGATTTCCCGCAAAATCGCAGAAAGCGAGAGCGGGTTGTGTCACCGCCGGGCATCAACAGCCAATCACAGCGCAGAACTGTCTCAGCTCGCCTCCCATTGGCTGACAACTGACTAAGGCTCTGTTGTTCAGTACGAATTGAAGGAAACCACACCGACAAAAATTACAGATAGATCATCAGTAATTTGACTCATAATACTCAAACAGTGTCGGATATCAAACGATATTTGTGACAATTGAATGCGTGAGGAACGCAGTCGTACGGAGGTTTGTTTTTTTAGTAAAACCATGCTAGCCGTGCTAGCTAACTAGCCAGCGTCTCGTCGCCTCCTCTTCATGGGTTTCTGCTGTTGATTCTGCCAGGCTTGTGCTGGGGGCAGCGAGGAAAACTAATTAATGCCATCAGCCAGGGTTTGTTGCTTTTATTTACCTTAATCATTTGCCACATGTCGATTTTAGCGGTTTCGCTAACTAGCAGTGGTTAGATTAAACGAATTAATATAGCTACGATGAGCTACCACGTAGCTAACACGTTAGCATTTTAACTGAGCTAGGTAGCTGGAACAGCTAAGCTAACTTATTGTGCGACCACCATTTGATCTATAACAAATTCTGGGTTAACGTGATGTTGTTTGATTCGCAGAACTCAGGTCATATTATGAGTGGGGCGAGTTGCAAAGCTAACGGAGCTGTGTACCCTGCCTCATCAGCAATGATGAACTCCGTGAAGAAGCCGAAGATGGAGCAGATCCAGGCCGACCATGAGCTGTTCCTACAGGCCTTCGAAAGTGAGGTTCCACCGCTTGTTACTCTGTGATCCAACTTCTATGTTTTGATAACATGAGGACAACTTCGTCATTCTCTTGCTTAGATTTCAGCTACCCCTTTTTTTACTGTCACTTTGTTTCAATTATCTGTTTTTGGTTGAGAGGCCGCTGTAGTTTAGTTGACAGGAAAGACAGTTTGTAGTGTTATAACTTAACATTTATCATCATAATTATATATAGGTAGCAGCAATTATAATAGGTAAAACCAGTTTTATTTATAATCTCCCCAGATTGTAGACGGGTGTTTTGCCTTAGAAGCCACCACCTGTTAACACTCCATGTTTTGGCATTTGTTAGTAATCATTTGGCTTAATTTCCCAGATGACACAGAGAAGCTGAATGACAGCAGACTGAAGGAGGGCTAGTCACATAAAGCAAAACAACAAAAGCTTTTATACAGTCAGTTTTTATGCCTTTTTCTCCAGATTATGGCGTATGGTTTTTGCTTTGCAATGCAGACGGTATCCTATCTCATGGCATCCAAATGAAATACCATGGTTTGTCTCTTTTCAGAACCCACTCAGATATACAGATTTCTCCGCACAAGGAACTTGATTGCAGTAAGTGAATTACTCAACATATGTTTTATTTTGAGCCAGTTCCTAAAATGAGTAATTAACTAATTTTGTTCTTTTTTCCCTTTTTTAGCCCATATTTTTGCACAGGACGCTCACCTTCATGTCTCACAGAAAGAGTCGGACAAATGCCAGAAGGTATAAAGATACATCAACTGAGATTTGATTGATGGATCATACCTGCTATGGTTATCTATTTCATGTTCTTCCATAGTATTTATTAATGAATTTTAAAAAACCTTGTGTTCTTTCTCATAGAAAAACATTCAAGGTGGATGGTATGTTGCATACAGTGGAGAAGATGAAGGGAGAGCAGGATGCTCCAAGGTAACAAAGCTCTACAAGAGTTAATATGCTTCTTAATTGCTGGGTAGTTTTAAAATGACTAAGTCATCATATTGATAGTTGGAGTACTTGGTATGACCCAGTTTGACCTGTGCATTTTGTCTTTTGGCTCTTTAGCTTGTCATCACATCTACAATTAACCTTCACCGGGTTCTTCCATAAGGATGGTAAGCAGACTTTATTATTATTTATTTATTAATATTTGGTTTTAGGAACATGCTCAGAAATGCATTTAAAGCTGGCTGAGTAAAGGACTTGTTTACTGACATGTAATTATTCTTGTCATACAGAAAAGCCATCTCAGAATTCAGAAAATGAACAAAATTCTGTGTCCTTAGAGGTGCTACTTGTCAAAGTATGCCATAAAAAACGCAAGGTAAAGTAAAATACTATGGAGCAAGTCTCTCATTTTAGGAGATTTCTCCCTGTTACTTGTTATTAGTGATTATGTTAATTTTAATTGCATTAAAATAGTTTTTTCTTTCAGGATGTCAGCTGCCCGATAAAGCAAGTGCCTACAGGTAAAAAGCAGGTGCCTTTAAATCCTGACAGTAACCAAACCAAGTCTGGCTCCTACCCTTCCTTACTGGTCTCCAGCAATGAGTTTGAGCCCAGCAACAGCCACATGGTGAAGTCCTATTCACTCCTGTTCAGGGTGTCACGCACAGGGAGGAGGGATACCAGTGGGCTGGTCAACGGAGAGGCCAACGAGAACATTGGTAGGAAATCCACGCTGATGTCTTTGTGTTCTGTTTTTGGTGAGGCCCCGTTTGTGTTTAGATGACTCAAGATCAAAATTGGATCACAGTATCCTGCTAGTTTCAAGTGTGTTTGTTGTGTAGTTGTGTGTTTGTGTGGTGTTTCTGGACATATCAAAAAATAACTTAAAATGTAACTTATGTGTTTGGTGGTTGGACATGAAGTTTTTTTTCTCTATTTTGTATATGTTTATACAAAGATGTAACAGATACTCCTACGAGAAAGAAGAGAAGCTCATCCCACAGAGAGGAAGGAGAGACCACAGAGACATATGTTGCACAGATGACTGTCTTTGATAAGAATAGGTAAGGTTTTGTGATTGGATTTGGTAAATTGGTCCTTTTCTTGTTGTCTTTTGACTGTTCCCTTTACGTTTTGATCTTGTGTTTAAACTCTAGGAGATTGCAGCTGCTGGATGGGGAGTATGAGGTATCCATGCAAGGGATGGAGGACAGCCCTGTGAGCAAGAAGCGAGCTACGTGGGAAACCATTCTTGATGGAAGGGTAGGACGGGTTTGTGCATGTGTCTGCGAAGCATGTGTGTTCTCCCAAATGTGTCACATTTGGCTTATGAGAATCTGTGACTTAAATGTTATGCCTAACATCAGTTTTCCCCCTTCATCCCGTTACTCTTTGTGACTGTCCCACAGAGACTGCCACCATTTGAGACATTTTCTCAGGGACCCACACTGCAGTTCACACTGCGTTGGACAGGTGATGCCAGTGGGAAGTCGACTGCCCCCGTAGCCAAACCTCTTGCTACCCGAAACTCGGACAGCTCCAGCCCTATGGAGACCAGGACCAGCAACCACCGAGCTGCCCTCATGAGTAAGTAAAGAAGAAGGTAGTTTAAACTTTGTTTTAAGACGAGGTTTGATGTAGAGGATTTTTGAGCTTGAATTACATCAAGTTCGACAAGTGATGGTAAGCATGGGAGGGAACATAAATAGTTTACAGTTTATCCTCCTGCGCTATTAAAATTACACCAAATAAGGGAGAAAATTTAACTTTATGCCATATTCTTTGAGCAAAGCTGAATGGGTCATGGTTTTGGATATTTCACCCACTGTGATATTTGTGTGGGATGTTCTATTTGTAACTGAATCTGACAAAACACGCTCTGTGAGTCATAACTGTTGAGTCCTTTTCAGACATGCGCTTCACACCATAAATGTGCAGACAAATTTACTTGTCTGTGTCATGTTTGAGCAAAGCCCTAAGTCACTGCTGAACTCTTAATTGGTAATTCTTTGTTTGCTTGTTTTACTTACAGCGGGGGAAATAAGTATTTGACACATCAGCATTTTTATCAGTAAGGGGATTTCTAAGTGGGCTATTGA
>JAUYWH010000001.1:14095413-14127347 GCA_034779795.1 Ctenopoma multispine
ATGAATTCAATATTTGGCTTGATGGCAACATCTGGTGGAAATTTTGCATCAATAGCCCACTTAGAAATCCCCTTACCCCTTACTGCTGATGTGTCAAATACTTATTTCCCCCGCTGTATGTGTGAATATTCAGCAAAGTGCTCGTATGCAAATGAGTCATTACCTAACATCTTTTCATCGTTAACTCCTGTTTTGGCAGCAGGATTGTGTTGGTTGCATCTAATTTGTACAAAAATAAAATGTGGTGGAAAATCCCTCCAAACGTGACTATGCAAAACAGGTTTTAAAATCCATCATTGATCAGTATCATTACAGAGAAATGTAACCACTCTTCTTCTTTTCTGTCATTACTTTACAACTCATGCGCTGCATCTCTTGTACCAAATATTGTATTAGCCATAGCACCTGTGTCTGTAATGGGCCTGCCATATTTGGGCAGCGTCTTTATTTATATATCTTAAACCTACAGTGTGTTTTTATTGCCAATGATGCAAATTTCTTTAACAGGAGGACAAATTCAGTAATGCTACTGAAGCCATGTCTAAAAGGCACTTCAGAAACATTTATATTTTATGTGCAGTATTCTGATATTTTATATCTTGATGATATTGGGAATTTCTGCTATTTCTCAAGTACATGTTTAACAGAACAGATCCACAGAATATGGTGATTCTCCAGCAGTTAACTTCTCCATCTATTCCCATCAGCAGTGAAAGAGTCAGTCAGCACAGACATTCAGACGAGGAAAGAGCAGGTCCCGTGTGAGCCGCGGCAGAAGCTACGTATATTTTATCAGGTACGTAAAGGGAAACAACTGCGCCTGGAAACTGATTTACCATAATGCTTATCCATAATGTCTTGTCTGTTTAATGTATCTTAAAAGTGATTGGAATTATTGTCACATTTTGAGACCATAGAAACATTTCACTGGTTTCTAATTGTTCTAGTAAAAGGTTCACATCCTTAACTTAAAACATGAACAGTTTACCATACAAAGCACAGAACGTACCAACATGTGACAGTAACTCTGACTCGAACAGTATTAGAATTACTCATTTACTTTTGCTGTAGGTCGACCGTCTGAGTTTAACCTTGTAGTAACTACTGTCACGTGTTCTTGCTCAGTTCTTGTACAACAACAACACGCGGCAGCAGACGGAGGCAAGAGATGATCTCCACTGTCCCTGGTGTACCCTGAACTGCAGCAAACTCTACAGCCTTCTCAAACACCTCAAACTCTCCCACTCCCGCTTCATCTTCAACTATGTGGTAAGTGTCAGTGTGTGGGTTCGGGCTAGTTGTGTGTTTACTTGTAAGACTGTTGTAGTTTTTGCTTGGCGATGGAGTTGTATGGTATTCATGGTACAACTGTATCATGCTCCACTGAAGCTACAGCAGGTTGAGGCCACTCACAGTTTGATTTTCCCTTTAATTTGTTGATAATCAGGAGAGAAACTTAAGGCTGTTGGAATAAAGTCATAACTAGGACACATACTTTGGGTGAAGATGTTTGATATGTTTCCTTTTGCTGCCTCCTTGGGTCCACATTTATTTTGCAATCCTCAAGGGTCGCCTCACATTTACTTTTTATAATGTCCAAAGGAATCCCACACGGCTGATTTTTAGGACATGCTACTTGCATGCACTTCCTATTTGTCCCTCATCCTTCTCTTTCCACCCCCAAGTACTTTTTTGTTTATCCTTAGAAATCACCCTTTTAACTTTGACAGTATGTGGCAGGTTTCCCATCAAGCAGAAAACAAACGAGCCCCTCTGTGTACAATGTCCAATTTCCCTTTTTCTTTTTTTAAATCTTCAGCCTCACCCCAAAGGAGCAAGGATTGACGTGTCCATCAATGAGTGCTATGACGGCTCCTACGTTGGCAACCCTCAGGACATCCACAGCCAACCAGGCTTTGCTTTCAGTCGCAATGGCCCAGTGAAGAGAACTGCGGTCACTCGCATACTGGTTTGCAGGTAAAGGGTGATCTTTGCTGAAAGTCTTAAGTCTTACACAGTAACTTTTTAAGTGGATTTTAGTTCACTCACACATAGTGATTAATTGGTAATCAGTTGGTTTCACGCTGTGTTATAACTGATTTAATACATTAACAGTTTGAAGCATTAGGACAGAAGGTGACAGATACATTTGCTTTTACTTGATGGTTTTGTCATACTGCCATGTTATATGGTGAATAAAATTAAGTTATCAAAGTTAAATACACTGAGAAAGTTCTCGCATCTAAGACACAGTCTGTAAGACTTGTTAAATTGAACCGGGGTGTGCTATTTAAGTAATGTAGTGGTTGTAGTAGTATGAGAAACCCAGCAAAGAAACCTCAAGTTGACAATTACAAATCTTAGCATACATACTGTATTTTCAGGATTTATTTATACTTCACACTTTTAATAGGCCCAAGAGGACCAAACCAAGCCTGTCAGAGTTCCTCGAGTCTGAGGATGGAGAGTTGGAGCAGCAGAGGACTTACGTCAGCGGACACAACCGCCTCTACTTCCACAGTGACAGCTGCGTGCCCCTGCGGCCCCAGGAGATGGAAGTGGACAGCGAGGATGAGAGAGATCCGGAGTGGCTCAGAGAGAAGACTGCCACAGTAAGAGGCCACTGAGTAATTGAATAGCTCATAATAATGAAACACAGGATTGTTTATAAACCGATATATTTAAAATTGTGTAGAAGTGAGTTGGAAGGACGTGAGGTGATAAACACAAAAATGCAATACAGATTTTGGTGGTTACCATAGCAACAGGCATTTGGGATGGCCCTGTTCACCGTAAATAACTTAAAGGTGCTAAGAGTGTAAACTATTGCCAACACTCCTTCAGCTTACTCTTACTCCCATACACAACTTTTGATTCACCCAGTATTGATTTACTGAACCTGCTAACATTAACGTGCTGTAGAAGAAGTTTCTGTCACTGTTGCTTTCATTATCAGAACATAGATTTCTTTTTTCTGTTTCTCTGAAGACAATCTTTAAAATCTGTATTTGCTGACATAAGCATAGTAACACACTTTGTTTTATTGTTAGGGGCTGCGATATATTATACGATGGGAGTATATTTGAATCAAACAGGTGTCATAATTTCTGATTCTTTTACATTTACAGCAACTGGATGAGTTCACAGATGTCAATGAGGGAGAGAAAGAGGTGATGAAGCTGTGGAACCTCCATGTGATGAAGTATGGGTACGTTCAGCAGCACAAAAAAGTGGTGTATATATTACTGAAACTGATATTTAAGAAATCCAACTGGGTGTGTAACTTTTTTGGTAGTTTTTATTTTTTTATTTGCTGTTCTGATGTAAATTAACCAGAGATCAGAAAGTGTTCAGATCATGCGACCCCACCCCCAGCTGACAGGAGGTGCAGACAGCCCTCTGACATAGTGACTGTACAGAATATGTAGTGAAATTATCATTGCAGTAATAAGTAATTTCAAACACAGTGTTAATACACACATTATGCCCCTCGGTTATGCCCATGTAGACTGTTTTGCCATTTATCTTTCTGAATCTTATTTGTGCTGCTTAACTCATTAATATACTACCACATCACTCTACAGATTATACTTTGCCCTGCTTTAGTTGGCTGTATACTGTGACGTTTGCTTTCAGGGGTGCATTAGTAAATGTTCTCTCTCCCCTTGTTGCTTTCTACACATCCCTGGTGCTGATGTTTGCACACCACCTTTTATCTGTTTTCTTATTTCTGATGTACTGGGTCCAGAATGCAATAAGTCAATGTAAAGTTATTTTGACTACCCTGTAACTTTTAATTTGAGTTTTGCTTCTACAGGAAACTCATTTCATTTAAATAACGTTCACACTGCTGCTTATTAATGGCAAACCCAGAGAACTTGTTGAGGAAAAGTAGTTTGTCAATGAATGTTTTTTAGTCATCTTATTAATTTAGTGAAGTTAGTAACTGCATGTGTTCTTACAGCCACTCTTGCTTGATCTATTAAAACATTTGAATCTGAGCTCTTCTGTGTTCTGTTTCCTTGCAGCTTTATAGCAGACAACCAGATGAATCAGGCTATCATGCTATTTGTGGAGAACTGTGGTGCTCACATCATCCGCCGAAACCTCTGTCGCAACTTCCTCCTGCATCTAGTCAGCATGCACGACTTCAACTTGGTGAACACAGCTACCATCGACCGAGCCATGGCCCGTCTGCGGCAGGTCCAAGAAGAACTGCCGGACATTGAGAAGGAGCAGCAGGACCAGATTCTGGTATCAGCAGGAGCCTGCAATGGCAATTCCATCACCTCCAGTGGGGGAAAACAAGGCAAGAGGACAAAAAGTGCACTAACAGACTGATGCAGGCTGGATGGACAGAACAGTGGTTGTCGTGTTTCTTTTTTGATTTTTGATTTTTTTTATTTCCCCTTCTTCAATGAACATTACTGACCCTTTGGTGCTTAGATAGTGGAAGTGGTCAGTGGAGGATCTAACCTGAAGCAGACCATTATATAAGGTAAACAGGTTTTTGGAACTTGAACTGAACCAAATAAGAACAATATAAAAATGAATCACCCACAAATATACAAACCAGGAATTTGAGGACTGGATAATAAAAAGTTAAACCTACTTAATTATGCATTTTGTAGGAGCCAGTGAATTATCTAAATAAAACTGAATTGAAAGTGAATTATCTGTATTTGGGTGAGAGCGTGAACAAACTGAAAATCGTCTACTGTGGCGTGACTGCCTTTGATATGTCCTTGTTAAAGACAACTGTACTGAGACTACAGTTAAAACTGTACTGGTAACATCATCACTTTTGATTATTTGTACACATACACAGTAACTTTGTCGAAAACTTATACTTTTAGCTGTTTATTTTAGCACTTGGTGTTTGTGTTTAGAAAGCTGATCTTTTTTGTTTTGTTTTTTTAATTTATGCTGCACCAAACATTAAATGCAGCTGTTCTCGCTCACTTTTAATCAATGAAGAAACATTTTTGGTCTGGTTTTAAGTTTAAGGTTCCTTCAGTTGAAGAAATTTACATTTGGCACCAGTGTCTAGAGTATATAAAGCTTGTAAAGCTTGTTTAGGACCCCCAAATGGATTGTGGGTTTTGCTGGTAGGGTACCATAACAGTAGTGTTGCAACTTGAAGTAAGTTTGGATCCTGGACAGGAAAATACATTTTTGGGTCCTTCATCACCCTTTGATCTGTATTGATTATAGCTCCAGGAAAGCTGGAAAAATAATGTTTTATTTTTTTCTTTTCCTAGGATTTACTGAAACAACCAGCAGCACATCATCACATATATGTAAATTACATGTCAAAAGTCAAGTCTTCTGATGATGCAGGCACCTGTAGTTTCTCTTCACATTGAGGTTTGAATGTGTAGGGTTTTTTTTTTTTTTTTTACATGGACTCAGTAGCTGGTCGACAGAAATGAGCATACGTGTAACTGCATCAAATGTCAGATTGAATGCAGTTGTAAACACATTGCAGTTCTTCTCTCAAAGCAATATGCTGTTTATTGAATGGTTGCTTTTTCAGGTCCAGATCAGTTGTCTGTTCTTTTAGGTGCAGTTTATGCCAAAGGGGAGTTGTTGTTTTTTTTTTTTTCTCATCAGTCTCTTAGTTCTGTATATTTTTTAAGTGTCTTTCTTTTTGTTCATTCCATAACAACTTTTTGAAAATCAGTAGTAGTGTTTTGTAGTGTGCACATAATAGGTGACCTTCACCTTTCCTTATGTCATCAGACTTCCCTTGTGGATGAGCAGGTTAACAATATATTTTTCTGCCTCCATTATGGATGGAGGGCTTCTGTGTTCATCTGCAAAAGGGAGACATTCATCATTATTGTCAAGACATGCTGTTAAAATTGTGAACTGTACATTCTGGCTAAGGGGATTTTTTTATATTTAAAGAAATAAAATACATTTGACCTTATTCGTGGCTGAGTTTTGAACATTAGACATTATTACACTTTCTCAATCATGGTCAGCTGTACTGTACTAACTCAGTCTGAATATTACATTTATCAGTAACATAGGCAGCAAATGCTCAGATCTTTGGAAGGCTACTAGAGTCATGCAGTGTGCAGACCTTGAAAGTATTTTTAGAAAAATGTATACAGATGAATCTGTCTGCTTTCTAAAGGACAGAAAAACTACTTCTCAGCCCGTTAGTTGTATCTCTCGGATGCTGTCAGGTCAGCTACTTAGCAGGTATAAAAGGGTCTACTCCGTTTTCCAGTTGGATTATTTTAAACAAGGAAGTAGAACAGGTAAAAGCTTTCCAACAATCCCTGTGGCCCTCAGGGAGCATAGGTACAGGGTAAGATGGGTTCTTCATTAACTTGGGAAAGCATATGTTATCTTGGGCTAAGCTGGATCTCAGTGGGCCCTTCACTGATATACACCGCTGGTTGCAGTGACCTCATGGTGAACATGCTCACTGTTCTTGAAACATCTAGATTAACAAATCTGTATGTGTGTATCACATCGTCTCAGTCAGCAGTGTGTTTGAAAGGACAAAAAATTCTTGCTACACACCCACCAACATGAAACCTCCACAAACCTTCACTAACCATTTCCATAGGACTCCTGTCCAAATTTCGCACTGGTGGTTCATGTCTTGTTTGCAGCAGGTCCACTCCTCCTCAGCGGCAGCTCTTTCATAATGTCCACATATCTCCTTTACAGTTGGTATCAGTCATGTGTTGATGTACCCTTGCAATAAATAAGTGTACTTTAGACACTGTGGCAGTCCTCCTTCAAGTTTGATGGTTAAAACACAGCCAAGATGGATGCAAAATGTGCCAAAAACAAGATCTGTTGAGCTGTGGATCTTGCACAGCTGTTTCTGTTGAAATGTTTTAAGATAAAATGTAGATTTATGCCATCAACATTTAGAAACAACGTGTAGCTGAAATACTAACCCGGCAAAGCAGGCAACTGCACGAGGACTTCAGACTCCATATTTACTCCAGATAATGCGCTGCAAATATGTGAATTCAAAGTAAAAGAAATTAAACAAAATTCTTCATCCTCTCCTTTTATTAAATTTTGCGTTTCAGTTAATTAACCCAAAAAGCCTTGGATGTTGAGCACTATTCACTTGTAAGGCTGTAAACAACTACTTTCATTATCTATAGGCCTACATTGAAAACAAATTCTTTAATGACTGACTGATAGGGTGATACCTAAAATTCAACTCAATTTAGTTTATGTTATAAAAGGTAAGTAATCTCAAGGCACAGTACAGTGTAAAGTTTACAACCTTACAGAATAAAACTATGTGTTTATAATTACTCCAGAAGACCCAGATGAATGTCCCAAGGGAAAACCTCAACCAAAAGTCAAAATCAACCAAACTTTAGGGTTTACTATCACGGAAACAAACAAATGTTTACATTGTCTGGTACAACGGGTATCATTTTTTTACTTCACGGTGGTCATGCTCACGTTCGCGTCTGTGTGGTTCGTCTGTAAATATACGATCTCTGGCGACACGCGCGTCTTTTATACGTCATATGTGACGTTTTCGACGCAGCACTAACAAACGTTTAGGTGTTTTATTTATGTATTTCTAGTTTTACCCTTTTACATTGGTATTAATTTAGCGAGCTCGCATAGTTCATTATCCAGACGCACGTAAACAATCCCAGTTTTGTTTCGCTTAGTTAAAATCAACGTCGCACTACTTGACGTTACCTCTGCGTCATGAATGAGAGACAAGCGCCAAATTTAAAATGCCACCGGAAAGTTTTTTTATTTTTAATTTGTAGTCCTCTGCAATGCGAAACAAAATAAAAAGAAGCAAACACTGTAAGGATTCGTCGTGCCGGCGCAAAGAGCAAGTGAAACCCACCGGTGTGATAACGTTAATGTCAGAGTCGAGCTGCTCCACTGATGAATTATCACCACAGAGAGATTCAGCCTCGCTCACTGCAAAGGGGAAGTATGGCTCAGATGCTCTCTCTGCTGCAGGTTTCTCCGCCGAAAACGTTCAACAACAACAGCAGGAGGAGATGAGGAGCTGCTGCGTAAAAGACATTAAAATTGCACCAATCTTCTTACGTACAACGAAGCCGTGCAAGAGCAAACGGAGCCATCACGGTGAGTCCTGCCAGCCCGTGGAGAAGCAGAGAGCAGTACTCTCTTTACACACTGAAGACTTGCAAAGGGTGAAGGTTCAGCAGCTGTTATCAGCATCGACTCCTGTAACAGAGAAAGACGGATGTGCTCGGTCGACTTGGAGAGGACAGTTGTCAACCTCAGCTTTGAACATCTGTCTGAAAGAAATCCAAACGTCCAATCCAACATTTCCAGTCCAAACAGTGTTCAGCACTTTGCAGAAGAAAGCAAGTGACAGGCTGCAGCAGTTGGGATCCACAGGTTAGACTGAGCAACAGTCTGTTATCAATCTGACTCTGCATTCATTCCTATCCCCTTATTCTCTCTTTCCTTTCCAAAGCAGAAATCTCCCAGCATCCAAGCTCCCTGCAGAGCTGCGTGAAAGAGAAGAGGAAACGAGGTAATGAATGCTCTGAGACAGCGTCCAAGCGTCTGAAGTTTAGTTTCACTGCAGGGCGTGCAGTTGGTACGGATCTCTGTCACATGCCGGCACAGGATGTCCAGGAAAGCATTGTCGTCCCTGTGAATAAGCGTGGCAGGAGCAGCAAACTGAGTCGTACTCACAGAATGAGGCAGCAAAGATCAGCAGGCCTGGTGAGCAGCTGTGACCTGAACTCTGAATGGACCCGTCACAAAGAATATGACAGCCAGTCACTCATAACCAGAGGTAAGACTTCCTTCCTGTTGCACGTTGTAATACCCTTTTAATGACACAAAATGGCTTACTCTCTTGTTGCCTAGGCTCCAGCTTTGAGGACGTTCTTTGGACAGACAAGTACAGTCTTCGGAATTCAAGTGAAGTCCTTGGCAACTCTGCTTCGGTGAATAAATTGCATAGGTAGGTTTTGTATGTTAGATAGCTTTTCTCTGTATGTGACATAAAATCAGCGTAAGTATAATATTTGATTTTTCGTCCCCCTGGAATTCAGTTGGTTGAAGAAATGGAAACTGAGGGCCGACAGTGACGAGAGTAAAAAAACAGAGGAAAGGAAACAAGGAGGAAATGGTATGTGCTGACATTTCTCACGCCTAACTGTTACTTATGTCACCACTGAGGGTCATATTTCTTAAAAGACTTCCAATGAGTCGTGACCAAACATGTCATAAGCCTGATTATTTTTGGATATCCTCAAGACTGCAGTTGTATTTTAACGACCCAGGATTTAACAGAATTTTCCATGTGGGGGATTTTTAGTTGGAAAAGTAATGACTGTCCTCCGGCACAGACTCATGGGACTGTGGAGACTTTCAGGGTGAAGCTGGAGCAGTAGATGACAGAGGAGAGATGCTGCGTAACACCATGCTCATAACAGGACCTCCAGGGGTGGGGAAGACCGCCTCAGTTTATGCCTGCGCCCAGGAGCTTGGCTTCAAGGTTGGAATTTATGAATAGGCCTTTGAATCCGTGCTGGAAAAGGCTGATCATTTCAAATCCACTTCTGAATCATTAAATCTAACCATCAAACAAAATAAATCAGAAAAGAAAAGTTAATTAGAATACATAAGTACGTAGGTGTTTCCAAACCTGTTCAGTGAAAAATACAAAACGTTCGAATAAGACTATGGGGTTCCCATCATACATGTTATTTCACAGTCCAAACAATCAAGACACGGCTGATATCAGACTTCTCTCATCTGATTTGAACAAATACAAATTTATCCAAACAATATCAATAACTCTTAAATTGTATTTTACAGTGAATGGCAGGTCTCTCTTATTATTATAATATTATTATCATTAAATTCTCATGTTTTGGCAACTGGCAGTAGTCACAAAAGTCAACAATAGCTCTGCTTATTCTACAGAACAAATAAGTGTGAATTTAAAATTATCAAAACTACTTATCAAGTGCTACTGGACTGATGCTGATATTTTGTGGCACTAAAACACCAAAATCGCTTGAGCTTTATCTTGTTCAGGTCTTTTCCTTCCTTCCTCCAATCAAAGGTATTTGAAGTGAACTGTTCCTCCCAGCGCAGTGGCCGCCATGTTCTCTCCCAATTGAAGGAGGCTACCCAGTCCCACTTAGTGGAGACATCAGGGAAGGACCCACTTAAACCAGCTTACTTCAAAAACTACTCCACCAGCAGCTGTACTCCTAAAGCTGAGACTTTACCTGGTAGGAGATTAAGTCTTCACTAAGATAAAATAATAAAAATATCCTTTTTAGTTACCCTGACAAACTCCTGCAACAAAAATGATAAGGGTTTAAAATCTGTAGAAACTGTAGACGGTAATAGAGGCTTCATTGTCAAATTAACATATTTCACAGTCATTTGCATTATTTTCTTTAACAGGAAATACAGTGCATCATAAAAATGTCATCACTACCACAAAAAAGAGGGCAACAGAGAAGAGTGGCCGGTCTGGTCGCAGAGGAAAAGCTAACCCAGCCACTGTGACTTTGGCCAGTTACTTTAAGATCCAGGCCAAAGCAGACCACTTACACTTTGGTGGCCCTACGTCATCTGAGAAACTAAACACCAAGAAAGTGGGCAACCCGTCACCAGGCTGTGATCAAACAGTGCCACAGAGCAAAAAGACAGCCACATCGCTCATTCTGTTTGAAGAGGTAAACCCTTTAGCAACCTGATACTCTTGGACCTGTAATTTGATGGATATGAGACCACACGTAATCCATGTTTGATCTGGGTTGATCTGTTTTCTGCTCCCACAGGTTGATGTCATATTTGAAGATGATGTTGGTTTCTTTGCAGCCATCAAGACTTTTATGACAACCACCAAAAGACCAGTCATTCTAACCACCAATGGTAAATGCCCACACTGTGTAATTTTGAATAGATTTGAAGATGAGCTGTGATGCAAACTAAATGTCCTCTTTAGATCCTGCATTCAGGGAGAGATTCAGCTACAGCTTGGAGGAAATGATTTTTAAAGCCCCATCAGCTGTAAGTCAAACTTATGTCTGCATTCTTGTACAACTTTGATCCGAGTGTTTCCTGAAGTAGTTTCACACTTGTCATGCATGTTTATGTCAGCATTACTCTGTGCTGACTGCTCGGTGTACATGCAGAATCATAAAACTGCTCAGTTTGTCATGAACGTACTCTTACATCTATTCCAAGGAGAGCGTCTGTACCTACCTGCAACTGGTGGGTTTGGCTGAGAATGTGCGACTAGAGTTTGATGATGTTAGCAGCCTCCTTAGACTCACCCGGGGCGACGTCAGACGCTGCCTGCTGCAGCTGCAGCTCTGGGTACGCAGTGGTGGTGAACGGGCGTCTCAGAGTGGAGTCTT
Organism: Ctenopoma multispine; assembly: GCA_034779795.1. Lineage (NCBI taxonomy): Eukaryota > Metazoa > Chordata > Actinopteri > Anabantiformes > Anabantidae > Ctenopoma > Ctenopoma multispine. Next base: position 14,106,795 of record JAUYWH010000001.1, read on the forward strand.
GCTTAAGGAGCCTACTTGTGTACAGAGTAGGTTTCTCTACATAACAAATCACATCCGCTTTCAAGAAGAATTTTCAACTCCTGTACTGATTTTTCTAAATTTTCATATCTAGACTCAGATACTAATCGAGGGGGAGGCAGTTTAGACTCACGGGTTCCTCCATGTGAAACGGGCTGCGCTGCCAGCATGCTGGGTCTTGAACCTGTGACCCACATCCAACTGCTGAACCATTTAAAGGTAAGTATTCTTATATTTACTTTACAAGATTTTCTCCAAAGAAAAATGCACTTCATCTGTCTATAGTTTCTGATTTTTTTAGACTCATTACTGGTCTGAAACAGACATGAACACGCTCCTGAAGCTCTTAGTTGAGAGCTGGAGAGGACGTGTGCCTCTTCTCTACTCAAACCTGGAGCTTGTACTACCCATTGGGACCAAGGAGACTTCAGTTCAGTGCCTGAATTCTTCTTCTGGGCTACAGAGTGACCTTGCACCCTCCGACACTGGTCTTCACAACTATCGACCAAATGGTCATTTTAAATTCCAAAATGTCATTTCAAAGACAATCAACGGCAAACACATTAGAAATATCTCCAGGCTCAGCAGAAGGCGATATAACACATGTGACACCACCTCATCTTCCAGTACGAAACAAAGAACCTTCTTATCATTGAATGGGGCCCCCTCAAGTGGCAAGATAGAAGAAAACACAGCAAAAGTTGAAACTGTCTTCTTAGATGCGCTGATTGAGTTCTTTGACCTCATGTCGTACCTTGATGCCACTCTACCGGCTGCAGCACCTCTTGTTTCAGACTCATGCAGACCTGAGGCATTTGTCTGGACTGGAGCAGAGATAAAGGACGGCTTGTTGGACGAGAGAGGTGAGGAAGAGTGCAAGAGCTGGAGCCAGGAGAGGCTGTTGAATATTCAGTCGGCTGTTGAGGGTCTGGGGTGTCACAAGTGCTGCAGGCGAATGTCTGAGGCGTGGACTAAAGCTCAGAACTACAGACAGAAAATGGAGGACAACATGTGGGAGAGGCTGGTGGTGTTACCTGCAGCTTCCAAAAGACAGAGCCTGAGCTTTAGTGTTCAACCTCTGTGTGCACCAAGGTGAGTGTTGTGCCAACCTGAATATGGACTTAAATTGTTAAGTCTGAAATGCTGTCAGTTCATAAGCTTTCTTTAGTTTTGATCTACATCTTTTGGCTGCACCCTTTACAGTTTGCCACAGTGGATCATCAGCCTCCATCTCACTGTTCTCTGTGTCTTCCTCTGTCACACCAACTCCTCACGTGTCTTCCTTCACCATGTCCATGAACTTCCTCTTTGGCTTTCCTCTTCTCCTCCTGACCTGTCCCTCCATTCTCAGCATTCTTCTCCCACTATACAGCACTCCGCCTCTCTCCTCTGCTCATGCCCGAACCATCTAGGCCTCTCAGTTTGTCTCCAAAACGCCTGCGCTCTTCCTCTAATATACCATTTCTAATCCTGTCCATCCTCGTCACTCCCAACGAATATCTCAGCATCTCTCACTCTGCTGCCTGCAGCTCCAGCACCTGTTTTTTTTTTTTATACTAATCCAATGAAAATGCCACCACTGAAAACATGTTTTTAAACTCAAATAAGTTTTAAGCCTATGTTCTTACTGCTAGAGTTCCAAGTAGATGAGGCACATGATGCATTTGAGTGCCATGTTACAATAAAATAAATCACCAAGTATTTTCCATCCATCCAAACCTGAAAATATTTAGTTTTTCACCATGTTATACTTGTACCTCCAGTGTGTCCCAAAGGAGGTATGAGCTGAGCAGGGCAGTGCTTGGCAGTGAATCCTTCAGCCTGTTGGGGAACAGACAAGCTGTCAGTGTCGACTACATGCCCGTCCTCCGCTCCATCTGTCGCTTTCAGAGAGTACAGCCAAAGAAAGAGGAGCCAGTCAGGTGAGTCAGACACAATACCACGGGTTCACTTTCACCTCAGGAGGCTGATGGTCAAATATATCATATTTTAATATTATAAATAAATTGAATTCAGTTTAATTTCCATTTTAATGAAGCCTGTAACATCGGTGTAGTCAGTGTGACAGCAAAAGACAGATGGTGATAGCTGTTTCTTAAACTTTAGTGATTTCTTAGTGAATTACAATTATTTTTATTGTGTATTATGTATCCTAAATAATCATATTACTTCCATCTCAGTTTGACTATTAATGTCAAGCTTTTTGCAGCTAATAGTCTCGTCTTTTTGTCATCAAATTAGGTGTATGAACTACCTCAGTGGGTCTCAGCTGGGCCTCTCAAAGTCAACTTTGAAACTCCTGGCAGAAGATTTCTCATAAAGACTGATAAACCTCACATCACTCCAGTTGTTTTAATGAAAACTGAAATTAATTTGACACTGTTGAGATATAATTATTTTTATTTATATGCAAGCGCAACCACGAAATGTAAATAAAATAATATTTTTGTAAATTATCTCTTTTGTAAATTCTGTTCTCATTTTAAATTATGCAAACCATTTTGATCATGTTTGGACGTGTGGTGGATGAAAGAATCACAATGTTTTTTCTTGATGTAAAAACTTATTTCATAATATCTGGCACAAACCAACATGAAAGGAATCCTGATGCTCAGCTCCCCTTCCCCCTCCCAAACACTGTGTTTTCATGTAACAGTAAGAATCCTCAATATTTTAAATAGCATAAGCAACTCCCACAAACAAATCTGTAAAAGTTCAAAAGGGCTCAGTATGCCATTTTAGAAGTTTGTTTTTGCAGATTTAGTGAATTGTCACAGTATGAAATTGGCCCACGTTATCTAGAGGATTCACTGAGCAGCTCGTAAAAAGCCACGGCCTGAAGCAGGGCATCACAGAGTTCGTCTCCTTCTCTTCTGCTCCCCATCTGGAAGGAATTCCTGTACTTGACCAGCAGCCCGGGAGGAAAGTTTATACGTGGAAGCTTCTGTGTCACTGACTCGGTCATCAGCTGTCGCACTGTTTGTGCCCCGCTTGTCCGACACTCGCCCACCATCAGCCCAAAGTGGCGGCCCACAGCGGTACGCATCATATTGAGAACTCTGCAAAAGCATAAAAGGAGGGAAATTCTGTAATATCAATTTTAACCTACTTGAAAAAAAGTAAATTACATTTCATCAAGAAAGATGTGTATTTACAATATATTTGTGTCATTTACAGTTGAATATAGTCCAAATTAATCTTTTTTTCTGACCTGGGAGGAATATTAGACTCTGGTGGTGAGATTTTGGGCTCCAGCAGAGCGAACAACATGGCCTCCACAGCCCTCATGTGGGCCATGACAGGGAAAAGAGCTGTATTCTGAACTGAGATGGAGGGTTTCTCTATTATGTAGAAGTCTGCTGAAGGGAGGACTGCCACAACTGCAGAAATCTGTTTACACAGAATAATGCAATCTGTGTGTTTATATACAGGCCTCGGTTATGCACACATGTAGACGTGGGTGTAATAGTTCATCAAAGCACTCCACCAATAATTTTAAAATAAATTCAAATACATATACTCACATCACTCAAGTAAGATGAAGCCATGTATGTTCCTTTCAAGAAATTAGGACAATCCAGCTGTTGCCAGTCCAGTACTGTCATCCCACGGTCGACATGTGCCCAGGCGATTTTATTAGTGCCACATACTAACGACACTATGGAACTGGCATCCTGAGTAAAGAAGTACAGAATAATGACAATATGAATTATCCTGATGAATCGTGAATCCTGTTTAGTTTTACATTTAGTATATGAACTGAAATTGTGTTTCAGTGACCTACTCAAACTGTAAAACTCATGTTCTTGCTTTGCATTATAACCCAGACAGACCCAAGAGATGAGTGATAGGTGGATTATAAAAATCATGGCATATGATGAAAATAATGTGAAGAGGATGTTAGAAAACATAGGACCTTGAACTCATCTCACTGTAAACTACTGGGGCGCTGAGATTAAATCTGCCCACACATAAACAGAGCCTCACCTCCAACCAGGACCTGTCCACTTCTGGCCTGATAAACTTTGCCAGCTGTATCTTCACTTTCCTCTCCTTCTTAACTGGGTTGAGGATGGAGTCGAAGACTATAACAGCACTTTTGTGCTTTAGCAGTGGCACATTCAAAACACTTTCCAGAGTTTTAAAGGGTCCATTTTTAGTCCTGTACTCCACAATGTTGACAGATTTGCGGCCTCTCAGAAGCTTGACACCGGTCAGCTCCGACTGTGTGGCGCTGTTGAGAAGCCGGAGGATGGCGTCTCGTTGCTCGGAGGTGTAGCAGGCGTCCAGAGGCCGTCTGGTGTCATCCTTGCATGGCTCAGGAGTGGAGGAGAGGGTGGCGTTTAGGGTTTCAAAGCCCGCCACAGGAACCCGGCTCTTCCAGCAACATGTGCACTGGAGATACCGCAGCTCCAGCTCGGGGAGACAGCCGTGCTGAGGGCGGCGGAACAAACCAGACTGGCCTCCATACTGACCTGTGGAGGAAATATAACGAAAGAGATGCCTGCTTATTATATACTGCTAATTTAAACAAACTAACCCCTTTGAAAAGTCGGACTCTCCACAACACGTAAGTACAGAGTGCTCTTGTAAGTTACTGTGAGCTTGTCAATCTTTTATTTCATGCTCAGAGGCGAGGAACAGTAAAGAAATAAAAATCCGGAAACGTGTAAAATTGCAAAAAATAATTTACTGTACATTAGCATTCTAAATTAGCTACGTTAAATTAGCATAACATTGCTCATCCGCGGAAAAAATCTATACAAAAACGCGTGTGGACACACAAACCTTCACTACAGACACTTACCTCTCTGAAGGACCAACGACAGGAAACGCCTGGCCACCCACATCGTCTTTAATTCAAATAAATAATCGCTCTTTTGGGCTACAGCATCATGCAGGTTAAGCAGCGTTGCCCTTTAGTTGTTGTCCGACGCTTTACAATCGACCGGTGTTGCACAAAGCACCACTTCTATTAGTTCCGGGTTACTATCTCTATTTAGTATTTACTAGTGTAAACCTACTGTATGGGAGTGTGAAGAGTCATTACGATAATGCTACTTACACGACAATGCATCAGTTATAATAATTAAATATAATAATATTATAACCCAGACAGGGGCCATTCTGATGCATCGCCAGTACTTACCATACATTTGAGTCTGCATCCTTCTGTAACAGCTGAACGTTTGAGATTCTTGCAGGCCTAAGTTATACAGTCAAAATTTTTGTTCGAGCAGCTTGTCTTGCAGTCCCCCTGCCCCCAAGTGGCTGGAAATACTCAATGCATTAAACGTTATTATTATCATTTGTTTTTTTTTTATAGATTTCTTTCATCACTGATCAGTTCTGCTTATCTGTGTAAATATATCTGAGGTTGTTCAGCAAAGGTCCGAGCGCAAGAGCAGAAATGCGTGAGCAGTTAATTTTCACAAGCGCACAGCATCAATCTGAGGGCATGGAGAAATGTCTGAGCTGAAGTGCTGTAAACCTTTAAAAGGAACAGTAACTCGTCTGAGTATGAGCAGGGACATTCAGAGTCCAAGTGAACAAAAACATTACACAATCTGATTGAAACTAAAATGAATTCATCAAACGATGCTGTCAGATTGATTTAACACACACCGACCGCGTCAGGATAAGTCACTGCTCTTCCCTGTGTGTGGGGCAAGTCATGATCATGAATAATTAATGAGGTTGTGACACCTGTATAAACGCGCACAGAAGTTCTCATTGTGGAGATGTTCATATGGTTCCTTTTTAGCTTGGTTGTATTTCTATTTTTCATGGAGGAGTGGCCGTGAGGCTTCCTCTTACTTGCGTGAGATGTCACTGCGTAGACACCTGAGATGTTAATAATAAGGCCAGAGTGTTAGCTAGGAATAAATTATGAAAAACAGTGATAATGTACTAAACTCATATAAATAGACAGCAGATGGTTCCATTTCCTTAATATCAGTGTGCAAATTAAATCACGCGTTTCATGGTATATTGGTTTATGTACAGTATGATCCGTCCTGCCTTAACAAGTGAGTCTGTCAAGCGTAGTCTGTACACACCCACAATGTCTGCAATAACAGTACGTGTTCTTCTGTCTATCGTGAATTTCAGAAAAATACAAACCATGTTAAAATATATTAATAAAAATATTATAAAATAAATATTCTTAGAACATAAAACATAAAAATACCCCAACAGTTTTTCTATGAACTACATACAAGTATATAATATATGCAATTCAGTCACCCTGTAACACGGTGACGTCTGTTTCACTTCCTTTCTCTGTTATTTCTGGACCTGCATTTGTGTGCAGAACAATAAACTTCACGATCAACTGCTGGTAAAAGGAAATGCTGGCCCACTGGCCAGTGACAAGAAATGATGTTTTTCAGCTGCTACAGAACAGAATAGCGCTGTTACATATCAATATGGAGTTATTACCTAGTAGGTCTTTCACTGGAACTCAACTGTCAGTCTGACAGAAGCAAACTACCTTCACCTATGGCTAATCTGGAAAGAAATAACAGAATCCTGCTGGATTTGGTGCGACAGCCAGGTAACAACTTGTGTGCTGACTGTGGAGCTCCAGGTGAGTGCACTAAAAAAAACTGCCAACCAAAATATATTCATTCATAAATAGGGTATTGCTATTGTTAAATGTTTGCTTTACCTGTAAAAAAGTTTTTTTCCTCAAAGAACATTATACCCACAGTCTGTGTGAATTAAAAAATAAAAACAAAGTTTGAATAATAGTAAGCCTGGGATTAATCTGAGTCATGTGATGTTGTTTTTAATTAAAATAACATTTTATAGCTAAGTCACGTTTATTAGTCCATTTATAAACTTCCTAAAAGGGAAGTGGAACCACTGTGTTTTCTGTGGCATGATCTCATTGTTCCTCCTATAGCTCACTGTCACTAACAAGGACAGTTAATATAATTTGTTTATACACTCTGTGTCTATGTGACAGAAAAAAAGAGAGGATACATTTAAAGACAAAATTAATTTTGGCTTAATTTAACTAGAAATGAATTGTCCAGATATGTGTGTGTCTAAAGTCCCCACTCACACCCTGAGGGCAGCCTTTGTCCTTCACCAGAGACCTGGGAGCTTGACAGACGTGTACAGTATCTAAGCTGTTTCTAAGACTATGCTCTTCTGAACAGAGATCTCTGATCTTATTTCTGGATTCTGCTGAAGTCACTCTCCCAGTTTGGGGTCACAGCCTCGAGTGTTGTGGTTCCTATGGGAACCACTGTTGCCTTCACCTTACACATTTTGCCAGCTCTTCTCTCAGCCCTTGGTATTGTTGTACTGGTGGAGTAGCCTGTAGCCTCTATTCATCTTGTACTTAGAGCTTGTTTCTGTGCTGCCATGATTAGTGCATCTGTGTCGTCTTTCAGTCCAGCTTTGTTTAGCCACTGGTCAAGTTTTTCGATGTCATCCACTTCTTCTACCTGCCAATTGGTATGTACCGTGCAGGTGTCTGTCCTTCCATGATGGTTTCTGAACTTGCCCCTCTTCTTCCTTGGGTTTCTCACTAAGTACGTTATCAGTCGGGGTTTCATCCTGGACAGCGGATCTGATGCTCACTAGTCCCCAGTCACCGTCCTTACGCTTAGTGTGTAGTCTCAGGGTCCTGGACTTGGGGTGAAATCCTCCATGCATTGTAAGGGGGTTTCTTGTCTTGATGTCAGTGGCTTCCATCTCCTCTTTTGGCCAGCTTATTATCCCAGCCTGTAGGGTTGTTTTCCACAGCCCCACTGGGTTCTTGATTAAGGCCTTTATAGTCCTGTTGATGTTGTAGAGCTCTAAGCATTACAGGATACATGAGTGAGGCGTTGAGTCGTACGCTTTGTACACAGGTGACTATGTATATGTATATATATATATCTACATACACTGTAAGAACGACTTAATTGAATTGGTTTTTTTATTCACAGAGCCTGACTGGGCGTCCTACACTCTTGGTATCTTTGTGTGTCTGAACTGCTCAGGCATGCATCGTAATTTGCCCACTGTCAGCAAAGTGAAATCTATTCGTCTGGATCTCTGGGATGATTCACTAGTAGAGGTATAAATTTGTAGTTTGTAGTCATCCTATATGGATAGCTAATAACATGTTCATTATGTATTCATTAAAAAAATTATGCATTCTATTGGATTGGAGATTATACCCTTGTATCAATGTGAATATACTGCATGTTTTCTATATTATTCTTAATTTCATTAGGTTTCAAATTAGTTATGTAATTTTGCTGGTCTATCTGGTTTTGGTGCTGCTTCACTTTTTCAATAATCATGCTCTGCAAGACAGACGCCCACAAAGTTGAACTACAGACCGCATACAGACCGCATTGTTGTCTTGTTATAACATTTTAAATTTGGGGTTTCAGTCTATGCGGGAGAGAGGAAATTGTGCAGCCAAAGCCATTTTTGAGAAGTGTGTCCCTGCCTACTTCTACCGGCCTCAGCAAAAAGACTGTATGTGAGTGACTGTCACCACATGTACCACACTCATAACTCATTACACTCTTATTACTCAGGTCAAGTAACAGTAGTAGTTGAAGACTCAACAAATAGTTTATTTAGTGAATGGGGAGAGGAGCCGTCCTGATGCACATATAAAAAGAGAAACAATAAAACAATAAACAATAAAGGCTGGTGACTGAGGCGGAGATTCTGCTGTAGACAGTATGAATTATACTCATACATCAGCAACAGGTCGACACCTTTTCAGAGGCTTGCATTTACTCAAATACTTGAAACACGTGTTTCATCCATAAGGAAGCATTAATGGGTATTTTGACTTGCTTTTAGTGTTCTTAAGGATCAGTGGATTCGTGCAAAGTATGAAAGAAGAGAATTCACAGGAGAAAGCAGCGTTCAGCAGGCTTACAGCTCAGGTAATTACTCTGACATCATGCTGCCACAGAAACAGACTTCCCATTTTTACAATATAAAAAATTCTGCATTTCTTTTCTACCCACGGCATAAGATACATGTAAGTTTTATTTAGTCTTTTTATTTCTTTTATTTATCTTATCCAGATCAATTTGAGTCAATACTATGGAAAAAGGGCAAAGACAACAAGCAGTTTTTAAAGAGGATCTTTCTGCTGTCTCGGAAAGACTTCACCCTAAGATACTTCATTAAAGAGGATGTGAGTAGTTTCTTTATCATATCACATTTGGTCTACAATGTTTTGAGGTCTCTAAAAATATAGTCAAATACATTTTGTTTCTAAACTTTTACTATCTTCCCTCAATCGGTATATTAAAACAAAGTCTAAGGTTCCCAAAGCTGTCATCTCAATGAAGGATCTGAATGCAGTTTTCCAGACAGAGAAGATCGGTCATGCTCATGGTCTGCAGATCTCCTACCTGCAGGACGAGCGTACAAGGAATCTGTTTGTGTACCATGAGAATGGGCAGGTGAGAGTAAGTAAGCACAGCTGCTAAGTAACACCTAATGTTCTTGGCAAATACTGTAAACTGTAGGACACTTGCAGCACCAATCAGTGCATGTATACAGTATCTTCCCTTTGAAAGACTAAAATGATGTGGTCAGACATCTTCTAGGACGATACACTTGCATGAACGTAGTTTAAGTACACTCTCTTTTATCTGATGCTTACAGACAATAGTATCCTTGTTCAATGCTATTCGAGCGACACGCTTGGCGTATCTTCAGAAGAAAAATCCCACTCTTCGAGACAGTGATGTAAGAGTTGAAGATGAACATAAAGATTGTTTTAAGTGTTAAACTCCAGCTTCTGTTCAGCTGACTGTCACCTGTGTGTGTCTCTGTGCAGTTAATACCTCAGTTAACAAGAAACAACCTGAAAGAGGGCTACATGGAGAAAACTGGCCCGACGGTCCGTCACTTAACATTATTTGGATTTATTCATCTTTGCCATATCTAATGAATTAATAAGACAATGAATTGTTTGGACTTTATTCCTTTCTGGCTAAAAAAAAGTCACTTTTTTGTGTATGTTTGTCTGTACATGTGTGTTTTTAAGCAACGGGAGTCATTCAAGAAACGGTGGTTCACACTGTGCTCAATGAGCAGAAAGCTGCTGTATTTTAAAACTCCACTGGTAATGATCAAAGAATATTAATCTGTTCATCATACCCAAATTGTTATAAAACAATGTTTGCAATTAAGTCTTACTCTTCTTTAAGCACATGTCTTGCTGTTTCTTTTCACTGTTAGGATGCCACAGAGCTGGGTGCTGTCTTCATTGGCTCAGAGAGCCATAACTACTCTGTTTCAGAGACCAGTAGTAAGAGCTTAAGAGGAAGCCGATGGCGCCGTGGCATCACCCTGCAGACTCCAGGCAGGCAGTTTGCATTTATGTGTGAGCAGGAACAGGAGCAGAGGGAGTGGCTGGAGGCCTTCAGGAAGGTCATTTCTCAACCCATGACCCCAGAGGACTATGCTAGTAAGATACAGTAGTTACACCTGACATAGAGCAGCTAATTAGTATAAACAGGAATTAATGGTGAGTTACATTCTGCCAGAGTTCATACATAATTATTCAGTCCTAACTTATTGTGTGTTTGTTTCTGTCTGTCTTTGCTATAGATGAGGCCAACTTGAGAAGGGGGAAATGACTGGAACAGTTTCAGGTGCTGGTTTGCTAAAGTTCAGGATGCAATGTGGAGGCGGTTCTTCTGGTTTATGACAGCCTGAAGCTTTACTCTGAGAAGATCCTCCTGAAACAAACAAAAACAAGTACATGGAGACTCTCTTTTACTGACTCGACTGTTGACACCACTGCCACAGTACAGGGTACAGCACGGATTACAGTGTGCTAGAGACAAAGATATTACAGTTCAGACATTCTGCATGCAAATCAGCAGCAGTATCTATTATTTTTATATTATTGTTGCAAAAATCTCTACAATTTCCAAAAGTATTTGTTTCCAAAAGTATTTGTTTTCAATACATTAGTAACGCTGGAACCAAATATTGTATTTATTAAACACAGAGAGTACATGTGTTATGTATAATTACCTTTTTTGTACTACTTTTTTGTTTTGTGTGTGTTTTGTAAACTCATGTCACCAACTTAAGAAGTCTTATTTTAACTGTCTTCATGTATATAGACTGAAATATGTTCATAATGTGAATAAATGTATCAATCTGCAGATTCCTACATTTACCTGTACCACTTTTTTTTTGGCGTTCCACCTCGACTCAACTACAGTGTTTACTTTACAGTATTTAATTTATTATGCCCATGTGACAGCTTTACGTTTGTTATGAATTAATGTTACTTTGACTATGTTTATAACCATTTTAGTCCTTTTTTAGCAATTGGCATCATAACTTAACGTTCTTGTTATTTTGAAATAATGTTAACAAACTTTGTGACAGTGTTACCTGTGAAGATAATAATTCAGTGGTGGAAGAAGTGCTCAGATCATCTACTTAAGTAAAATTATCATTACTACAGTGTAAAAATAATCTGTTACAAGTAAGAACAAACGCATTAGCTAAACAAATAGTTAAGTACTGAAAGTAATTATACAGATGGCTCAATTTATTTTCAGCAATAATTATGACACTGAGAGATTACTGATGCATTAATGTGTTTATCACTTTAATGTCTCAGCTGTTTTGATGATCCTGTTTTGAATGAAATAATTTTGATTTAAATAATTGGTCGGGGTATCTTGTGGATCTCACAGCCTCATGACTACATTATATTTTGTCTTATTAATCTGAAAAGTAACTATAGTGATCAAATAAAAGTATAGGGATACTAGGAAATGTAGTGAAGTCAAAGTAGCAAAACATGGAAATACCTAGGTAAAGTAGAAATACCTAAAAATTGTACTTAAGTACAGAACTTAAATATAAATATACTCTTACTGGTGGTTACTTTCCACCATGAATTGTCTTTGTCAAGAGGTAGTGAAACTAACATAAAATAAAATAACCTTCTAAATTAGCATCAGTATACTTACACATTAATATTCTGATATATCAGTCTAATGTCATGTATATAATAACCTAGTAAAATTGGAATTTCTCAACATTGAGCAGGCCTACTTTTACCTTTATTACTTTCTAAGTACATTTCCCTACTTATATTTACATACTCCCACTCTTCCACTTGCTCTTCTCACCCTTTGCATGTATTTTACAGTATGGTATTAGAACTTTTATCTGAAAACGTCCCTAAGCTTACATACAGTGCACACCGTCGAGTCTACGACTCCCAACTCGCTGCAGTTCATTTTTTTGCCTTTAGGCGGCGAACGTTGACCAACACTGCCGAGCTGGTGAATAGCTCAAGACATCTCACTCTGTACCATTCTCTCGCTACCAGAAATGTCACTGAGTTTATCAACCAACAGAGACAATTCTGAAAAATATTAAGATCTCTGTCTGTAGTTATAGTGTGCCAATTAGATGTTAAAGTCGAGAAACGTTCGTGCTACAGACACCAGAATGCGGGTGACTCCTACGTATTTAGTGCTTTAAACAAGCAATAGACGATCACTGTAAATAAATATAGGATCTTTGGTGACCGTCACACAGTCACTTGAACGCGAGGGGCGTGGTAGAAAACACGCTTGCTAGCGCCCACTAACAGTCGGGTTGGTGGTTGAACCAGCAGCAGCACCTGTGTGTGATTGATTGCTCCCGGTAGGTGGACGATAGTGAAACACCTTGTCGGTGTACTGACATCCTACGGGCTTTACGGATCTGTTATGGTGCACCCGTCTGTTCTGAATCAGTGTAGCTTAGCGGAGCTGCCATGCGGACGTAGCCGTTAGCAGGCGAGCCAGGCCGAGGTGAGCTGGCCCTGGTTGTATCCTTCACCAAGGCAGGAGCATAAATGTTTCACACAACCCAGTTCACCGAGTTGGTTGTCGTCGCCGGAGAGGATGCGCAAGGACGTGAGGATACTGTTAGTGGGCGAGCGTAAGTTAAGCTGCGTGCTAGTCTGCGGACTCAGCCTTTAGTTTTGACACTGCGTTGATGCTACCAGCAGGACATGTGATGCTGACAACCAGACCAGTCTCACAGTGTGTGTGTCTGTGTGTGTGTGTGTGTTTATAGCTGTTCACCCTTACTTATCTTCTAAATACAGCAGTTTATTATCTTAACCCAGTGTTTACCCGGCCAGAAAGTCACTTTAAATCAACGTCATTTAAGCCTTTGCTATAGATGAATATCCCTGAATAAATGGAAGTGTCCCTCAAAGAGTATTTTATTTGCCAGAAGTGTTGTTAATATTTTCTATTAGTAATATTAAAATGTGAGCTTAAAAATTGTGTTCATATTTACCTTAAATGTAAGGAGTTAGTGAGCAAACATGGTTCAGGATATTCTAAACTCCTCTTGCCTCTCCCTGCCTCCATAGCCAAGGTGGGGAAGACCTCTCTCATCATGTCCCTGGTCAGCGAGGAGTTCCCAGAAGTGGTATGGAGACAATTACTAACCTCAGTAATGCCTCTCCATGTGAACCTTGATAAATATCTGGCTGTGTGGATACTGTTTTAACATTGGTTTGCTTTATTGAAGCTTGTTTCGTGTCTGTCCTAGGTGCCCTATCGAGCAGAGGAAATCACCATACCTGCTGATGTCACTCCAGAGAGAGTTCCCACACACATTGTGGACTATTCAGGTACTTTAATAATTTATTTTTTGACTTTGAAAGATTGTGAAATCTTTTCATCCAATGGTGTTTCAGTTTCACTGCATTCAGTTGTGCCAACCTATTCTGGAGAATAAATAATAAACAAATTGGTGGATTCTGTTGACTGGTAAACTGAGAAAGGACATTTCCTAGTTTTAATTGTAGTATACTTGTTTTCCTTCAACAGAGGCTGAGCAGACAGATGAGCAGTTGTTTCAAGAGATCTCCAAGGTCAGTCGGTGCATGATGCATTTCTGTTACACTCAGAGAAGTGCTGAGTTCAGGTAAAATCCTAATGGCTGTCTGCGTTGGTCTGTTTTGTAGGCAAATGTGATTTGCATTGTCTACTCTGTCAACAACAAGAAGTCCATAGATAAGGTCAGTTACTTCTGCTGTTAACATTTCCATAATTGGTTTGTATAGCAGTTAAACAGTATAACGTACTGTGTGAGGCTGTTCAGTTCAATTCACTTAATCTTTATTTGTACCAATCTTAACAAAAAGTTAAAAAGTTGCCAAATCATAACAAAAGTCAACTCAAGGCACTTTACATAGCAAGTTTTAAAATATAAGTATACACAGAATTATATAGAAACCCAACAGTCCCTGTCAGTGTGATGGTATGGCATAAAAACAACTTGTCATTCAACAGTTGAAACTGTTTTCTGTTTTTCTGTTTTCTACCTCTGCTGGCTATAGGTGACAAGTCACTGGATCCCCCTCATAACTGAGAACACAGACAAGGACAGTAGGTGAGTGATTGCATGAAGGTAGTTTTTCAGTTCAGTCTTGGATTAATGAAATATGGGAAAGAAGAGGGACCATTCTCGGTGCATTAATAAGCATGTGCAGCTCCCTGTACTAACCTTTAGACTACAAAAAATTTGTTCTTGAGAATGGGCCTAAGAAAAGTGCATCTTCTTAAACTGCAGATTGGTTAACATCTTTGTTCCTTTATAACATACCATCATCCTTGTAAGTTGAAAGCACATTTATTCATGTTCATTTATTCCTATTGAACATAGGTTAATGCTCCACCAGTGCCCATAAAAGGGCATAAGACTGCAGGGCAAATCTAAAAGAGAAGTTGAAAAAAATCAAGAACTTCTAAACAAAAGGGGGGAAGAGAGACACAACGTTTTATGGTGATGTTGTGAGATGTGAATTGAAGTGGTAAAGTTTAGCATTTATTACTTTTATGAGAACATAATACTTTGTAAATTATTGAAATAGAAAATGCAATATCTAGTTATTTTGCACAAACATGTCAACACAACAAACCCTAAATAAGAAAAGCTATACAAGAACGGTTGGTGAATAAGACCCATTTTCTGTAGCAAGGGGTCAACTGGAATTTTTCTACTATTGCTTCAGTTGTTGACATATTGTCACAGGCTGGAAAAATTCTCAGTTGCTTTACTGTGAGCAGGGAGCACAAGCGGAGGTGCAGCATTCCTTCCTTCTCTGCTGTGGGATTCTCATTGCGAGATTAGTTACTGCTTTCATGGGGAAAAAAATATATGAAAAGAAATTAATTCTTTAGAATCACTAGGCACCATCTGTTAAACTCACACTTTATGTAATAAAATTGTGTTAATGTACTGCATTGTGTGTGTGTGCGCGCATTGTTGGTGTGTCCAGGGTTCCTCTGATCCTAGTGGGGAACAAGTCTGACCTGGTGGAACACAGCAGCATGGAGACCATACTGCCCATAATGAACCAGTACAGTGAGATAGAGACTTGTGTTGAGGTGAGAGAATGACCACACTCTTCACTATTGGTACTGTGTCTCAGTAAAACAAGAAAGTATATGATGCGAGAGGGGAACATCTAATCTGTTTTATGCCTGATAAATACTTCCATATCCAGCTTTGATGCAGTTCAATTCTATTGATTCAGACGCATGTTGCCCAAGAAACCACAGGTCAAAAGGGACATAAACACAAATGGAAATCAATATAGTCTCAGATCATATTTAACAAAACATAAAGTGAGGAAAGAACATGACAGCAGCACGACAGAAACTGTCTGGTGGAAACTGTAACTCTGTAGATTCCAAGAGGAACAGCTTTATTTTTAGGTTGCTCTCAGTACATTTTTATTTAATATGTAGCATCATCATGGATGTGTAGAAACAGAATATCCAAATATTAGCAATATTCTTACTTATTTATAGGGACCTAATTAGTAATCTGTTGCTATGAATAAAGTAGAACCTGCTCATACTGTACATGTTTGTTTAGGATTCTGAAGTGAACCAAACTGTCTATCCCATACAGTTACGTGATTTTAAACTTGGTATTCTGCCAAATTGGAGATCACTGTAGGTACTGATAACTTTGTCAATGTTATTGACAAATTATTTTTTGTGTGTGTTTTTCCATCATGGCTGCTACTTTTTGTTTACACAATATAGAGGGTGTTTACACTGGAAAATCTCTGCAATTGTCAATGTGCATATTTTTATATTTTTATTACTGGCATAAAGTTTTGAGTGGCAGCAATAGAAGAAGGATTTTATACTAAATACAAGTGTCTGAGCTAGAGGATAAAGTTTCTGATGTGTAGGGACGTTTGTGCTGAGTTGATGTCACTCTAACGCTGATTACTATCTCCTAGCAGGACATCACCTGTGTTTTTTTTCAGACTGGTTAATTACATGAGGCGTGTCACTCAGACAGATCCTGTGTGTTAATACCCTGTCTGGCCTGTACTTAACTCTCACACACATACACAGAAATACAGCATATACACACTGACAGGTGGGTAAACTGCAATGACAGCTGCTTTTCCTGGACACCGTTACAACTATAGTTTCATTGTTGATACCTGGTAGATGTCAATATGTGCCACGCTGCATTTTCACATTAGGCTTAGTCTACAGCACATGTATATAACAAAAGTCTAACCTTCCTTTTCTTGTTTTCAGTGTTCAGCAAAGAACCTGAAGAACATCTCGGAGCTGTTCTACTATGCCCAAAAGGCAGTTCTGCACCCCACAGGCCCTCTCTATTGTCCAGAGAAAAAAGATGTAAGAGCAGAAATAAACGTATGTAAATTCAGCACCGTGGTTTGTGTGATTGAGTGGTTCTCTGTTTTGACTTCAGGCCTGGATTTGAAAATCTTCATGAAATATGTAATTTTTGGATGTAAACAGAATTTTAGTGAAACATTAAATATTTAATAATTTTCAGTAACTCTTGATTTGTTGCTTTGTTTTCCAGATGAAGCCACTTTGTGTAAAAGCCCTCACTCGAATCTTCAAAGTGTCAGACCTAAACAATGATGGGATTCTCAATGATAATGAGCTCAACTTCTTCCAGGTAAATCAGCCGAGGACTTTATGCTGATGGTCAGCAAGAGGTTCAACAACAGGTTCAAATGGGCAAAAAGCAGAATTTGTGGTGCTCAACTTGTTACTTAATTTCGGGGTAATCCATTCCTCTACTTTGCTAGTTTTAACTGACATTTATGTTTTTATCTGCCTGCTTATAGCGGACGTGCTTCAACACACCACTAGAGCCTCAGGCATTGGAGGATGTAAAAAATGTGGTGAGGAAGAATTTGAATGATGGAGTGTGTGACAACGGACTCACTCTGAAAGGTACAGAGAGACAGAGTAGCTGACTTTCTCCTCATGCTTACGTACAGTAAAACTGCAGTAGTATTATTCCTGACTGAGTTGCTTTGTATTTCTGTAATACTTCTCTTCAGGATTCCTGTTCCTGCACACACTGTTCATTCAGCGAGGCCGCCATGAAACAACGTGGACAGTGCTGAGGAGATTCGGATATGATGATGACCTGGAGTTAAATCAGGACTACCTCTTCCCTCCGTGAGTCTCAAGTCTTTACCACCAATTCCTTCCTCTGTGTATCTAGCTCAGCCTTCTGAAAAACAGTAGAGTGTAATGAAAGATCACTTGTGGTGCCTTTGGTCACTTTGGCCAAACTGTTAATGTTGTTAAACTTTTTAATTGTATATTAGATTCACTATGTGACATAACATAATCACTCTATCTTCAAATATGTGTACTAAGGACTACTAAGCAAATTTTGCAAGTGAACTAGTGGTAAACGATTAGTTGGTTAGCCAATTAAATGGGCTGGTCTTTGACATTTTTCTTGCTAATGTCGGCCAAAAAAAAATTGCCTGCAGGCTCAACTGGGACCATTTCATTCACATATGCAACTGAAAATAACAGCATTTGAATGTGAAAAATTATTTGGCTGCACAAGTGTGAGTGAGGTACTGGGATGCATTTGGAAGAGAGTGCTAGAGTTAGAATAGGGGATCTGAAATACAGTTACAGTGTTTATGCTCTAGCTTCTCCTCGCTGTGTTTGCTTTCCGTGACAGAGAGGAAAGCTCAGTTCCTCCACACAGAACAGACAGTAGGTTAGGCTTCAGTAGCTTATGACTGTGCATCATTACACTTGACTTGTTATTGTATGCACAATAAAAGTGGTTAAAAAGCCAATTATATGAAATAGTTTATCAATACACTTGTTAAACAAGCATTCTCATAATAAATAAATATCCCATCTCCTAGACATTATGTCCCACAAATTATATAAAAGCTCCTGGATATCAGATATGTGATATATGTAGACCTTGTCATAAATGGGTCTACAGTGTACAGGAGTACACCGTGTAGTATTCCTCACAGCAGTGTTGGTGAGGCGTTCAGGGAAAGGATTTAGGCTTAGTCATCTGTGTTTCTGAAACTCTTTTTTATTTGAAATATTTGAAATGTTTATTACAAGGATAATGTAGTTTCGTATTTAAATTAAATACTCATATAAATTCAGCATATTTGGGTCTTTTTTATAATTATTAAACTAGTTTTATCTGATGCAAAAGAGAAAATAAACAACATAAAAAAGCAACATATAAGCAATTTATTTTGGGTATTGCTCTCCCTGCTCTCTCTAAAAAAAATAAAAAAAAAAAAACCTGTATCAGTCAACCACTAAGAGTCGACTACTGAACTATTATTATATTTATTTAGCTTTTAAGGCAGTGTTTTTGTTTAACCACGTGTTCTGCTCATGCTCATTGACTATAACAATTACAATATCTCACTCTGTAGGTTGAAAATTCCTCCAGACTGCACCACAGAGCTCAACCATAATGCCTACCTCTTCCTCCAGAGCGTCTTTGACAAACATGACAAGGTATAATCCTGTGTGCCTGGTTCTTTATTTACATTATCCTTTGCCCTGGAGAGGCACTTAGAAGCTGCTCAATACCTAGCACTGTAGAAAACCAAAATACACTCCTACAGCCAACACTGACCACCTGCTGAGGCGTGATTTAACGTCTTGCCACTGAGAAGGGATTGACAGGAGAATTAGCCATGAGGTTCAAATGAAAGTCAAAGAGTGAAAGTGGCATATATATATATATATATATATGCATGTTTACATCTTTATTCTCTCAGGTAGAAGTGACAGGCAAGTTTTTTCTTATTACTATTACTGTTTCTGTTTTCTGACATTGAATGAGCTAGGAGTTCTGCAGTAAAAGTCCACTAACTAACCTTCATATCTGTCAGGATCGTGACTGTGCCTTGTCACCAGATGAGCTGAAGGACCTGTTTGATGTTTTTCCCTACATGCCCTGGGGTCCAGATGTCAATAACACAGTTTGCACTAATGACCAGGGCTGGATAACCTACCAGGGGTATCTGTCCCAGTGGACGTAAGTGGACATTTAATTAATTTAAAACTGATATGTAGTATTCCAAAGACTTTAGTACTGTTGTATCATTCAGTATTTAGCACCCCCCTGTGACAGAATAAGAAAACACTATTTTATGAGCTAAATAAGATGAAACGCATACACTACAGCAATTTTACAGTTTGTCTACAGACCTATTCCACCATTTAGCTTAATTCTTTAATTTAATCGGGTTAGTCCTATTGAGATCAAAGATCTCTTGACCTGGCCAAGAGGGCAGCTGCATAACTACATATAAACAAACAACAGATTAGATTATCTCACATAAAACAAAGAGAGTAGACTGCAGTGATTTCACCAGAGCTTTAAACTCCTTCAATGTAACAAGGGCTTGAAATTGAAGTTCAGATTGTAATTTAAGTACCAAAGTTTGACTTTATTGATTAAGAAGTAAAAGTTAAAGTATAAAAGTAAAATGTTTATCTTTTCTTTAATTTTGTTTGACAAAATAATTTTTGTGTGCTAAAACAAAATTAAGCATAAATTAATGTGAAATTTGACTTTTTAAAAGAAATGAACTCCTTTGAATTAAATTTTGGCATTTTGCCATTGTTGTATTACTCAATGTGAGTTAGAGAAACTCAGCTCTTGTACCGGTTACTATGTACACCAATCACATGAACATTTTACAAAAAGTGGTTTTAAATAAAATCTTTGGTTTAATCTTTTCAGGAAAACATTTATGTTAATAAAGTTACCTATCTGGGAGAATTAGAAAAAACACACAGAACATATCTTCTCAGGCTTTTCTGCTAGTTAGGTGTTTTAATAAATTTTTATTCCAGTTCCTCTGTTGTCCATATTTATCAGGCTAACAACATATCTCGACGTCCAGCGATGCCTGGAGTATTTGGGTTATCTTGGTTACTCGATAATTGCTGAGCAGGAGTCCCAAGCATCAGGAATTACAGGTGAATTACACTATCTCACATTCATTGATATTGATATTACATAATAGGTTTAGATCCATTTAAACATTAATCAAAATGGGCACAGTTATGTAGGGTGATGCAGTCATGCATTCATGCATTTAACATTTGAGCTTTGAGTATTATTTAGCATTATATAATGCTGTGAAAAAATATTTTCCCCTAATATTAACATTTGTTTGATGATCTGAATCATCAAACAAAT
>JAUYWH010000001.1:14127447-14160997 GCA_034779795.1 Ctenopoma multispine
ATTACTATTTTACTAGCCACTCATGAATTCAGAAATCAAATCATTTAGTCGGTGTTGTCATAACATCAACTGTTGGACAGCTCAGCAACTGTTACTGACATGTGTTGTGTACAGCTGCTCTGTTTCAACTGATCCAGAGAAGCCTGTGTATGTGTGTGGTTTCCCCCCTGCAGTGACCAGAGATAAGAAGATTGACCTGCAGAAGAAGCAGACACAGCGTAATGTCTTCCACTGTAACGTCTTTGGTGACTCTGGCAGCGGCAAGAGCGGCTTCCTCCAAGCCTTCCTGGGTAGCAATCTCATGGTAAACAAACAAATACCAAATAAACATTCAGTATTTTAATGCATACTTTGCCACAGATACATTTCACAGTTTCCCAGATGAAAAGGAGCTGTGTGTACTTTTCCAGAAGGCACCTAACTCATATACTATATGGAAAGTATTCCATTTAAATATTTCAGGTCATATATGTATATGTTTTTCATAGAGACGGGATGTAGTTAAGTACTATCAAAACACAGCTTTTGTTGTTGTGAATATAGGTTAGTATAAATATACTGTACACATTTATTTTTCTGATGCTTTGAACCAAAGTTTTATATCACATTGTGATCTGTTTAATGTGACCCTTTTTCTCTTGTCCCTTCTAAGCGCCAAAAAATGATTAGAGAGGAACACCGATCCTACTATTCTATCAGCACAACCTATGTTTATGGTCAAGAGAAGTACCTCCTTGTGAGTATCAAAGATACCTGAAACAATGAATGCTATAATATATTTATATTTTATTAATTATATTCGTATTATGAAGCGATATTTTTATACTGTTGTGTGTAAGATTATAAACCATCAGTGTCAACCCAGCCTGAAGCTTGCTGTGCTTGTTTGGCAGTATTATATAAGCTACTTATTGTGTTCACCTTGTGCATTTGTTTAGCAAGCATTTCTACTTGCTAGACAAAAGTGTTAGCATTGCCCTGCTTATATGCATAAGTGAAACAAAGTAGGTTTTGCATATGTTCTTACAACACTCTAAAAAAGAAATGTGGCTAGTTTTCTGTGCTTGTCAATGTGTAAGAAAAACATTGAATTGTATATGTTCTGCTGGATGGCCACTTTTAGCTAGAGACATGTACAGTCAAACCACATACAGTAGCTGAGCTAGTTACACAAATGTTCAACACACCAACTGCTCTCATTGCATTTGGCACTTGCTTGTCTTTGAGTAATGTTTCACACACAGACATTTTCTGTTTTATTTATGTACATTAAATTTCTTACAACATAAAGTTGTATCCATATAGCACATAGTATAACAAAAGTAATTTTACTCCTCTCAGCTTCATGAAGTGTTCCCTGACTTCGACTACTTGTCTGATGCTGATATGGCCTGTGACATTGTCTGCCTGGTCTATGATGTCAGCAACCCTTACTCCTTTGAATACTGCGCCAGAGTCTTCAAGGTAAAACCGTGTGCGCATTGGCTCATGTTATATCAATGAGACAAATCAAAAGACAAAAAACACACTTAACATCTTAAATATTTTAAATGGTCATTGAACAGCTCCTTTTCTCCTTCCTCAGCAATACTTCATGGACAGCAAGACACCATGCATGATGATAGCAGCAAAGTCAGACCTGCCAGAGATCAAACAAATGTATGGCTGCAGTCCTCTTGAGTTCTGTAGGAGGCACAAGATGCCCCCTCCCCAGTCCTTCACCTGTAACACAGCGGCAGCACCCAGCAGAGACATCTACACTAAACTTACCACTATGGCCATGTACCCGTACGTATGCAGATCTATAGATGTTCACTTTGAACTATGAATTTTATTAATAAGAAGTTATTTAAATGTATTAAAATAATGTAGTATATTTGCTGGAGTCATCCCCACAGCTGGAGTCAAATTACACATGTAATTTAAAAACTTTTAAATAAATTATAGACTGAAGTCTCATACAGTATATTATTATCAACCTGATTACAATAATCATTTCAATTATTCTATTTTCTATTTCTTATGTGTTTGAGCTGTGTTTGTTCTTATTCTTGAGTTTATCAAAACTTGTACTCACCAACAAATTGTGTAAATCCTTAGCTACAGATAATCTGATCTAATTTCTAAATCAAAATTGAATAATCTAAAGGAAGCAAGAAATATGGAATGCTGTTTTGTAATTTTTTCAGTACAATTTATTATTTAGGCACAGTAGCACATTTGTCAGTAATCTAATCTTTCTGAACATAGTTGTGTGATTTCTGCTACTTTATTCCCTGCCTCTGGACAAACTCGCCTCCTGTGGGGTTTCAGTGTCAGACATCATGTTCTTCAGTCTGCTGGCATTAATGCACCTCAGTGCCTTCTGGACATGTTGCTTTCACTTTCATATCACAGTGTTTTGCACTGCAGGTAAATCGGATTCCCTGCTGAGCAGTATTTTTGATCTCTCCCAGAGGCTCACATTTTGGCAGTCAGTTGGGTTGAAGCACAGTGTCAGCACCTCTGCAGTCCACGTTCTCATACACATAATTTGCTGTCTCTTGTTGTTTGTTGTTTGATTTCACATATCAAAACTACATAAAGCAGGAATCTTTTTTGTACCTACAGTTTTTGAGGACAGTCGGATCTTAAGTCAGATTATTTTAGCTAGACTTCCCATGTTTAGTAAATACTGCACTGGTTTCAGTCCTCGCCTCATCTTATCGTTATGGACCTGGCTTTCATGTGGTGATCCACTTTGAACTCTAGCAAAGGTGGTGGCATCTCTCAACTCTGAACTCTTTTTCTCTTCCCCTTGTGTGTGTGTCCCGTTTGATGCTGAATGTTTTTAAATTCCACTTGTGTTGGTTTGTGTTTTTTGTGTGTGCGTGTGTTTTCCCCATATCTCTCCTCAGCCACGCACGATTGCGCTGTATGTGCACTTGTAACCGGTGCACCTTCTGCTTGTGTCAGAACTTCCTCAACTCTGAGCTGCTGCAGACGGTCAAGGCTAAACTCTACGCTGTCGTACTCAGAAGGTCCTCTTAACTCTTACAAACTTCTTTTTGCCTCTCTGACATCACCATTTGCTGTCTTCATCCAGTCATCTCTTTTTTTTGTATTATGCCATTCTTTTGGTGAAAAGGAGCTTTTTTTGGTAAACATTACAATTTAAAAACAACCAGTACATCAGCACAGAAAGTTGTTACTGGCAAATACCGAAACATATTGCCACATGCAGGTAAAAGCTAAAGTTATCAATGCAAACACAAACATTCACGGTGCTACGATTCAAAGTTGTGATACAATATCAGAATGGGAGATTAATGTTAGAGATTTTACATTTGTTGTCAACAAAGGACAAAAAAAACATTTGAATCCTGTGTGACATGACAACAGTAGTAGAGTTTCTAGTGTTACTCCAGATATCTAGATACACTATAATGCCAAAAGTATTGGGACAAATAAACCCTAAAATTAGTGAATCCAGTGCACAAAGCAATGTCTATAAGGACATGATGGATGAGTGGGTTTGGTGTGGAGGAACTTAACTGGCCTATACAGAGGCCCTGACCTCAACCTGATGAAAGTTAATTTGTGGTTAAAGGCAAACCTCCCAATACTTCATAGTGTAAAATGACTTTTTACCTTTTGATTTGTTTTTACTTGCTCTTATGTTTTGATTTAGTAATGCATTGTGGAAGCAATTTTCTTTTTTGTAACATCATTTTCCTGGTACATTTCTCTGTTTTGTATTTTACATGTTGTCAGGGCATCTGTTTTTTGTACTTTTCCTCTGAGAGTTCTTTGTTTTCCTCTATCTTTCTTTATTTTTCATCTTTCTTAAACATAATTTGTCTTGAAAGCTTCCCATATAGTGATTGTGAGTCATGTTTTTACCTCACTGTCATTCAGTCAGCATCCCCACTGTTGTCTTTTTCGCTCATGTCTCTGTTCCTCAGCAGTCTCGTTTAACAGAGATGTCATAACTCGTTTCTCGTCTTGTTATCTCATGTCATAACTATAATCCTGCATGTCTTTCATCTGTGTGACTAGTTTTGCGTATTTGCTGTGTTTCAAGGCTTCATTGTCATCAATTCATCCATATTTCCTTTATGATGGTTTTATGTATTTGTGTCATTCCTGTCAGAACCAACTGTACTCTCAACTTATAACACTTTAATTTGTCACTTTAGTTTTACACTAGATACGTTATTTAGAAAAAAAAAAGTTTTCATTTTGTTTAGATGATGCTTTAGATTCTGCAAAGAGTCTGAAATGTTGATGCTTGACCCAGTTATGAGTACTGTGTGAAGTAGAACATCTCAGTTCTTTTATCCTTTCATCTTTATATTTTTACACTTTACTGTCTTCCCTTCACTCTGTCACTGTATTTATGTCTCTCTCTTCAACAGACATGTAAGCCAAGCAGAGCTGAAGAACTCAGCCTTCTGGCTGAGAATGAGTGTTGGGGCCACAGTGTTTGCAGTGCTGGGCTTTGCCATGTACAGAGTTCTGCTCAAACCACGGTGATCCCCAGGCATCCGGGTTCACCCTCTTTACCAGGGTACATATAGCTATTTTGTCCTGTCACAACATTAGGCTTTCCTACATGAAAAATCGGCCGTGGATTACTAGTTTAATCAAAACATTTAATTTCTTTTTGAGGGTAAAATAATGTGTGCAAAATTATTGTAGCCAACTTCATTCTCTTTTCCATTTTCATTCCATTGTAAATCTCTCTTCTTGGGGATAAAAGAGAAAATCTTTAATTTTGTACCAAAATTGCTAATTTGCATAATCTGTCTATCTGCAAGCATTTGAAAAGTAAAGTTTATATATTTATATTTATATGAAAAATGAGGGTTCGCTGCTGCTGAGTTGTAGTGAGTGAGTTAGTTACATAGCTATTTTTTGGTTGCTTGCTAATCAAAATGATGAACAAGTTGGTGTCACTTTAGGGACTGTGATGTGTGAGGTATGCAATAGAACTGATGCTTGTATTAGAGGAAATTGTAAATACTGTATATAATATAGTAGACTATTAATTTGTTTAGTTTTTTTGTCTTTGTCCAAAAGGGCAATGTCTGCTTCATGCTCCAAATAATCAATGCAAAGGTGTTAGTTTAATAACCAGGTCATTCTCGCGCAAACATTAGCACTAATGCTAACATTGACAGAACATGGGTTGTCCTTTCATGGCCAAATGCTTGGATGCACATTTTGTTTTCATGTTTGTACATCTGAGCAGGTCAGTGTTGGATCAGTGTATGTGATGTGTGGAAAAGTCTGCTGCTCTCTCGTGTCTTCCCATGTCCGTTGTGTAGTTGGTGTGTGTGTTGTATGCTAATATATCAAAGGATTTAAACTATACAGCCATTCTGTACAATCTGTGTTTGCATGTTTCAGACTTTCTGACCACATTCCAGTGTTTTAAGACTTGCTGTCTAATATATTTACTGCCCCAGCTCCCCCACATTGCTGGCCAGTTCTCAGTAAACCAGGGATGTAGTGAGGTTTCTTGACAGGAGCGCTGAACAGATGGTAGTTGAGTCTGACTTAAGACTCAACTAGGTCTGACTTAAGACTCAACTGAGGTTATTTGATCTTGATAGCAGATCAGCACTGCTGGGTGCAGAATATGCAGTAATGTGGCCTGAAAGGTTAATACCAATCCATCGATACAAGTGCTTGCTACAAGGTTCAGTTTGAAGTATTCACACAGCCCTGCCTTTTCAAAAGTTTACAGTAAATGTCTGTTTCATCATGTGTGATGGATTTTATTCTTCCCAGTTTACCAATATATTTGAGCTTTTACTATTATTTGCTTTCCAATAAATAGATAATTATTTTATGTATATCTGAATAAAACTGCATAGGACTAATGCTTAATGGACATTTTTTAAATGATTTATAATAATTTCTGTCAGTTCTTAAAATCACAGCATGTCATGTTTTGTATATGATATCTCAATGTGCAATCAACATTTTCAGAAATTTGTCTTAAGTCAAGTAGAAATTTAGTTTAGTAAAATCAGATTATAAAGAACACACATACTAATTGTAACAGAACTGAATTTACATAGACACCAGAGGGCAGCATTATGTAGAAATATTTACCAAACAGCAAGTGGTTGTGAAAGTGAAAGTGGCTCAGGTCTGTTGACGTGTTTGGACACAAAGTAGTGAAAGTACATCAGCTTTCATAGAAACTCTGCCAGAGGAGGCTGGATCAGGGTGGGATCTTTCCAATGTGATTAGTGATAATTTATCGTTAGAGGCTTAATGTACATTTAATCTTATTGCATTATAATTGCATTACAGTACTAAGACATCGCTGAAGGACGAAGTTTTCTCATTCTGTAAAATTGAAATTGTGTATGGTTTATTCCAACACCTACATCAGCTGCATATTGAGGGTGGTTGGAAAGTTAGTTGGCAGTTACACATGAACAGTGAAGGAAAAGTCGTTCAAATGTTACCACATTACAATGGTGGTTACATGTCAGACAGTGCCTGGGATTCAAACTGAGAGTGTAGAGACTGTGAACACCTAAAAGAGAAACTCCCTTCAAAATAAAGTAACACGTCTCAGCTGGTAATTTACACGTGAGCTCAGTTCTCCCACATAGCAGGTGTTTTTCTTGCTGCATATCTTGTCTTTCTCTGTTTGTTCACACCCTCTTCCCTCACTCCTCTCCAGTTCACCTCTCCCACCTCTGTAGTTGACTCTCATGTTACAGCTCTTCAGCTGATGTTAGCACACGACTTGTGCAAGCAGAGCTTATTTTGTCCAATTAGCTGTTTTTCATGGAAATTCCCCTGGTGACTGTAGCTAACGACAATAATTCCCTTCACTCCTCAGTAATATTAAAGATGGCAATGTATCCTGGGGTTTTGTGACAAGGTAAAAAAATTTACAAATAAATATTAATTGATTCATTATAGTGCATAATAAAAAGTATTCACCTCCTGGGAAGGCAAGACCATTTATTGTATAATTTGTTTTGTTTTGGTTTTATTTTTACACCGCTCAACAGAAAATTACTCTTTCATGTCAAAATGAAAATATCCCATGACTCAACCTCTAGATAACCTCACCTAGATGAGATATGCAAAGTAATGTTAATTAATTAAAAAACAAACATATAAAAATATTTTCCCCCCATATCAATTAACTCACTGTAATAATTACCAGTGTAGCCAGTTGGTTACATTAAATGGGACTTATTTATTGTCCAATAAGACAGTGACTCTAACACCAACACAGAATCAAAGCTACAGATGTTTCTTATAGGTACTGTATTTCATAGACTTCCATGTGAAAAATGTCTAAGATGTATATAACGTGGTGTTACTGTTCATACTCACAACTTGGGAGCAGTTATAATTATATGTGTTTGTATGGATAATTTTATTAAAGTACTGTATATGAGGACTGTCAGTAAGCCTATGTTAGAAGTAAATTAATTCAGTGTGATGCCATGATAAGATAACAATTGTTTCACATAGAGACAACATAGAAATACAGAATCCAAACATTTTTAACATAACAAACTCTAACTTTAAACAAAGACTGCTGTGTAGGAGTCAGGAACTGACCTCCAGGGTTGAAAAATACCAACTAGCCATATTGTTTCCATGGCAATACTCTACCTAGAGGAGTTTCACTGGTGGGATACTGTAGACCACACCACCATCACATAATCCTCTCTCACAGTGGCTTCCACCCAACTATTACGTTTGTTTGATGTCGTGTTAGATAATAGGTAGGTGTTCGTTTGAAATGGGGGGCCCATCATTTGGGTGACTGTAGCAGACCTGGAGGGGACAGTATATGTTCTCTAAACCAACCTGGAATTTACAAGCTTGGGCACTCCCTCCTTTCTGAGCTTTTACAGCATGCAATTTTGGAATTTGTGAATCCTGTTTTTTTGGGGATAGTATAGTATTAATTCAGATGAGTTTATAATGAATGTGAATGAAACCCACTAAAAAGCACTGAGCAGCTATAATTATCAGTATGCATAAAACATATCTGAGCAAATGAAGAATATAAACAAACCTGCAAACCATATTGAATACAGTATGACACTGTTTTATGAATGTGTTCAGTAAAACCACTGCTGTGACTGAAAACAAGAACAATTGATTAAAATGCCTTAAATTAATGATATCTAAGAATAACTATAGTACAAACAAATTGTATGCACAGTAGATACTACATGGTGATTACTGATCAGTTGCTAGAAAAATCTCCAAGATAGCTGTTACCGTGTGGTAAGTTTTAATTCACTCTAGAGTTATAAGACTTACAGGGGTATAATAGTCCTCGCAGAGGGTTTTATGTATAGAGCCTATAATTAGCCTTAACACACTTTATATCATATATTCATAATACATAGCCCTGTATGTTGTATTACAAAGTTAGCCCTAATGCCTGACATTTCCCAGAGAAAAAGAAAATTCTAAAGAGCGTGTCTCGTTTCTCCTGGACATAGTTAAGCTTGTTTTACACAGTAGAGCACCTGCCAATCGTAAGATCGGTGGTTCGATTCCCGGCTCCTCCTGTCATATGTCGAAGTGTCCTTGGGCAAGATACTGAACCCTAAATTGCCCCCGGTGTGTCAGGGGGTGTGCCATCGCTGTGTGAATGTGTGTGTGCTTGTGTGTGTGAATGGGTGAATGAGAAGCAGTGTAAAGCGCTTTGAGTACCAGCCTAGGTAGAAAAGCGCTATATAAATGCAGACCATTTACCATTTTAAGACCAGTAAGAGCTTTGATCAATTTATTTACTTCAGAAATGTAGCTCCTGAGAAATAATGTCTTCTCACCTCCCTCTGATCCTATTCTAATCTGCAGATCTTTTTTATCACACCTTTTGTCTGAAAGAAATCAGCCCTTGAACTACTACTAACATACTATTACTTCTTTCAAATTCACATAATCGCCTCACTTAAAACAGATGTCACACTATGATGTAGGCTGATTTATTTCTTATTGATGGCTAACAACTAATAAAGACATCATTCACCATAAAGTTCTTTAGTCACGCCGAACTGTGTTCTGTTTTTAATGCCCTAGAGTCTGACTGAAACAGGTGTCTGTCAGAAACAATGTTTAATTCATAACTGTAGTCAAATGAAATAGCTCCACCCTGCACTTAGCGCCTCACAAATGTAATGGAGCAGTGTTTTTTTCATGCATTTACAACTGAATACAACAAGCTACATCGAGACACAAACTCTTTCACTGTGACCTGCATGATTGAAAGTCAATCCACTCTCAGACTGGACCAATCAGAGAAGAGTTAAACGAGACCGTCTTGTTCTTTTCCTATGGTGACAAAACATGTCTCTGTGTAGAGGGAAAAATAGAAAAATGCATAAAAAAATGTCATTTCAAATATTCACTTGTTACATCATAAACTGACACATTATGGTCACTTAATTTTTATACACATAAATTATATACATTATGACTGAAATTGTCCAATATTGACAGTTAATGACTTATCAATAGTTCACCAAACACAAGGGAGAAACCTGCCTAATGTTTTTTTCACCACATACCAAACCCACAACTGTTGTATAAATCATTAGTACACGTGTAACTTAGGTTATCATTAGTATACTGAGCATTTGACGGGTGTAATATTATGACTATTCTACATTTCACAATTATGCACAAAAGGCACAAACGACCTACAACCTCTGAGTCGGTGAGAGAGTGACAGACAGCTGTCCAGGCAGTGACCCGGAGTTCCTGGAAGTCCCGGAGCGGCTGTGGCTGGTGATCCCCCTTCACCGCTGGGCCAAACGCCCTGCCTCCCCTCTCTCCTTCTGTCTCTCCGCCCCCACCCCTATCTCTCTCTCTCTCTCCCTCCATCTCCATCTCTCTCTTTCCCTAGAAGGACTCCTGCGGCTGGGGACGAGTCCCAGCCTCTCCTGGAGCTGAAGCTACCATCGCAGCAGAGGCGATCGGTGTTTTCACTTTTGCACCCCCTGAGGCTTCTGCGGGCACGCAGCGGAGAAAAACCTAACGCTGCGCCGCCGTCTGATACAAACCAGCGTGCCAGGTATCATGACGCACCAAAAATGTGGGCACTTGCTTGTACTTCTCTCTGTGAATCTGCCATGTGACTGTGTCCACGCGGTTTAAGTGGAGTTTACCGGCTGGATCGGCCTTCTGAGACTTGTGCGTCATCCGGTCCGGTTTGTCATCTCTGTCCTGCGTTTCATGCTCTTGTCAGTGTTTGATGATGTCATTATTTCTTTCAGATGGATCTGCGCGTAGCTGCTGCTGCTGCTGCTGCTACTGATGCTGCGTCGCATCTGTCAAAGTGAGAAGACTCACTCTGCAAGTGTGCGTCCACTGACTCGCAAACCTTGGACCGCTGCCTCTGTTCGTGGTGAACAAAATTCAAGCTGACTTCCAGCTCCGCAAACCTCTGTCACTTGTGACTAACGATGTGGTGGACGCTGGTGTGACACCGCGAAGAGAGAGACAGAGAGAGTAACCCAGAACTACAGCTAAACTATTACCACATGAACTTTTCCTCTGCAGATAAGAATTTCGTCGACTGGTCTAGACTGTGTGGAAGTGCGCTGGGAGTGAGTCGCATTTCACTTGGACTATTTGTACAAAATCCGAGACAGAGTTGAAAGGATGCGTAAGCGAACGCGATGCTCCGCTTTCTCACCTTCTGTCACTGCTGACGCGCGTTAAAAGCGAGATGGGATCGTAACGTACAGCATGTGGAGTCTTCCCTGAGGACTTAGTCGCTGCTCCCCGCGGGTGTATGGACAAGAGCAGCCCGAGGATGACGAGCGGAACCCGGGAGGCGCCGGTGAACTCCTCTCCGGCGGTGGCGGCCAACGCGGAGGGCGAGGAGATCGAGGTTTTGGAAAGTACCGACGTCCTTCCAGTGGCTCCAGAGGACGTAAGTCTGCACACTACAGGGGAACTTGAAATCAAATGTAGCATAACCATCTCTTTTTAATAATTCTACAATTATACTAGTAGGACCTTCGCTTTTTTGGCACTTGAGCATATTACAGTGCATTCAGGTTTAATACAGCAAGATACCTAATTTAAATAAAAATGTTAGGTTTATCTATATTACATGACATAACTCATAAATGAAGCTTTGCAGTGATGTCACAGGGAACTTTAAATACAGAAAAGCCTCACTGGACAATGACAGTAGTGTAAGTAGTCTAATTATTTAAAATGGAGAAAATACACACATATTTATTCACATGTCAGTCTTGCTTCATTTGCAGTCTCAGCCTCTCAGATAACTCACTGTAAAAAAAACCCTGACACAGAACGATTGGCACTTTTTACCTCAGTAATAAAGATAATAACAGCGTGAGAAAAAGATTCATCATTACCAAACAGGTGTTCCTCTCTCCTCTGGCACCTGTTTCACATATTCTTTTCTCCTCTTATGTCTTTTTCTTACTCACTGCTTTACTTTCTCTCTTTTTTTTGTCTTTTTGCTTGTCTTAGCAATGGAAGTCTCTGTTTGACAAGGTATGTACTGAAAGCTAAACTGAATCTCTTTCCATGTGCATGTGAAGATGCTTGTCTGTGTGTGAACTGTGGGTGACCTCTGACTGAGATGCAGTGGTTGACCCAAACTTTTTCATGGTGGTGGCCAGACAGACACCATTGCTCTCTTTAGGGTGGCACAGAAACTGATGTCTAGGTTCAGTGTTTTATACCAAACAGTTGGTATTTTGTTAAATGATAGCGTGTGTATCATTTTCTAATCTTTCTTTTCTAACTTCTGGCTGCTTGTTGTACACAAGTTCCATCCTAACTGTTTTTATAATCAACATTTTCTTTATAACAAAACCTTCAATAAAACCTCTGAAACACTTAAAGTTATAGTATTTTTTTAGTTATAAAGATGAAGATAAAAGATCAATTAATGCTAATTACAGGGCAAATTTGTGTAAAAATATATTATAAACGTATCCACTTGTACTGGAACTCAGAACCAGTCTTCTCTTTAATTACAGCAGAAAGCAGCGCATGTTGTGAGTAAACAATAACCGTAGTCCTTACTGAAGACCTTAGATAAAAGATCTTAGAAGATCTTAGACCTTTGTGTTATGTTGGCCGCGGTCGCCTGGTCACCCACTGGCTGCGTCATTACTGAGATGTCTTTATCAAATGCAGACTTTGATGCTTAAAGGTCATGAAACATAGGGAAAACTTATATATAGGATAACGTTTCTCCTTAATGTGAAAAAAGTTCATATTTGGTGCTCTACAGTAATATGGGCCAATATTTAATTTTAAAATAAATTAATAGTGCCCTTGTATCATGACCTTGACATTGTAATTATTACTAATGGAAGTGACTTAAACCTCCCACTAGGAAATTTTGCACATTGGTTTCACCACATGATGTTTACTACCCCAGAAATTAATTTGGCTAAATGAAGTGAATCTACTGGGTCTCAGATGGTGGATTCTGCTTTCCTTCAGCCCCAGTTTGTGATTCAGACTGATTAGGCAAATGTATTTTTAGATTGAAATCTTGCCTAGTGCAGCTTTAAATCCTTTGCCTGCTGGGTAGGAATCACAGCATAACATGAAACCAGACAGCAGCTTTGTCAAACCAAACTCCTGCAGAGACGAGAGCATCGGGGGGAGCGGGAGCACACTGAAGGCTGTGGGTGTGCCGTCCGCTGACACTGACCCCAATAATGCTATTAGAGTGATACATAATCCTGGATGCACTGATTTGTGAGTCAGACTGATCTGGTAAGAAACACATACACGCGTGCACAGACACACATACAAATACAGCCAAGAAACCCCAAGAGAAGAAAAACACAGATTGTCTAATCATGCAAGCAGCAGGTTGGACTGACAGACGGCAAACGGTCGCCACATACACACTTATGTGTGTATCTCTGCTCTGTGGTGCTGCTACAGCACCTGCCCGCCCTGGGATTCCCCCTTATTTAAAGGGGGAAATGTATGCGTGTGTGTGTGTGTGTGTGTGTGTGTGCACAAAGGTCAGTGTTGAGGTTTAGGTTAAGTCAGAAGCTTGTGTCAGGCTCGCTTTGTCAGAGGTTGACTGAGGTCCCATGGGATAACGGGAAAGACTAGCAGGGGTGGGGTGTGTGTGTGTGTGTGTGTGTTACTGATGGAGCATATTCTATTAACAAGCATTGAGTGGGCCTCTCTGTCTTTAAACACGGAGCACAGCTTTTAGTTTCTGTAGGTGGACGTTGGTCTAAAAACGGTGGGTTTGTCCAAACGGTGAGGTTGCTGCATGGTCTGGCAGCAACAAATGTCCTTTCAGTCTTTTATTCTCCAGCCGTCCTTCCTCCTAACAATGAGTTGCTTCATTTGTCAAGGGCCTGACCTCGGAAATCTTCTGTGAAGTGACTAAGGAAGAGAAATGATGAGCCACTGTAGACTAGGAAAATAAGGATCTGTCTGGCAACCTGTGTCACTGCATGATGGATGCAAGAGAAATATTGCTTGAAGACAAAGAGAAAGGCTCAGGATTTTATGTGTTTAAAGCAAAGATACACACAACAAAGTGCATCTACTCATCTACGTCCAGTGTTATGTATGTTTAGTTTGTTGCTGATATTGAGAAGGGAGATGCAATATAACACGTGCAGAATAATGTCAAGGATAAGACTGTATTGGCTGCTTTTATGTAGCACACTCTTTATTTACCCATTCACACTTAGGCTGGAATATGCACTGGCAGAACTACATTTCTATCGTGTCTCCGCAAAAGTGAGAAAGTCAAAGGGATTTTCATGACATCGTTGATGTGTCTCTCAGGAGACAAGGTCTTTCTTTAAGGTCTTTTATCCTATCGAATGCAGCCGTTTGGAGGAGCTGTGGCATTAATGCTTTTTCCTTTGAATGTGATGAGACACCTTGTTCGGACTAGTTTATTAACAACATACCCCCAACTTTACCCTTCCACACTTCTTGTAAGTCACAATTTCACCTTTTAAGTCCATCCCATCAGGGATGTTTACACAACAGAGAGAAGATGGGATCATCCTCTGTCATTCATCCTTGTTTGGACCATGGCTGTTGTCTAGTTTCTTAAAAGCAGCTTAGAGTGTGTACAAACTTTCCTTATCATATTATTTTTACAGTACAGTTATCAGTTTCTGGATTTTAGACCATCGGGGGTTTGAATCAAAGTGCTACATCGCTCTGTTCGCTTTCCCCTTTGGTCCTTTCTCCTGTCCCGAGAGAGGATTTTGTTGCTGTATAAGTGCTTTTCTCCTCTGTGGGCAGAAAGTAAGAGAAGAAACCTCAGAATGGTGCGATTCATGTTCATGTTCCTCATCACCTGAAACAAACTAAACACAGACAGAGTCAACATCCAGTGAAGCAGAGGACACGCTTTTAAGAGGTTAGCAGCTGCACTGGCCTCTCGTCTAACTCATAACCACGTTGTCCCAGTCCCTTTTTGACACACACACACACACACACACACACACACACACACACACACACACACACACACAAACTCCAGTCATTGTAGAGTGATCACTGTCTGGACAGATGTGCATACTCACTATAGTCCCCCTTTGAGTTATTTCCAAGAGATTTCCAAGGATTTAATATTATCAGACATGCTTAGATCCCAACCCAACATGAATCAAACATATTTATTTTATACTCTATGGGAAGACACACATCTGATGGATTTCCTCATATGACTATAACTGGAGGAGCTAAATGAAATTCTTTGTGTTTTATGTCTTTACTTTGCTACTCTCCACAGTGAAGAAGTGAGGTCTATATTGTCTTTATTGTTTCACTGTAGAGTGATTATGTCTGAGGTAGATTAGGAAGGACTACACTTACACAGACACACAAAGTTGTTATTTAAAATGAATGTGAATGTCTCAGAGCTTGTAAAACCTGCAGTTGGAGGTCTCCAGGTGATAAAAATGAGAGACATGATGCATACAAATGTATGTACCTTATAGAAATAAGTAATTTTTAAAAGATCCACTGACTGTTCATTGCCTTATACGGGATTTTTCTCTTGTTGTGACAGAAGACTAAAAGCAGAAACTACCAGTAAACAGGAGCTTGTCTTTGATTTTGAGCTTTGTGTCAAAATGTGTGTGCGTGCAATCCATAATTAGTGTCCACAGTAGCCTTTCTGTTGACGGCCTGCTCCTAATACCACGTTGAAATGCCCATGGCACGTGCCCACAGAAGCTTAATGATTTAAACACGTTCACATGGCCATGTCTTGCTTTGTGTCGAAGAAAAGCCTCTAAATGTGAGTTATAAGCCGAAAACTCCTCACTGAAACCACACAAAATATTTTTATAGGCTTCTTAGGAATGTTGTGCAGCAAGACAGATTTACACAGCTTGTAGAGAAAACACTGTATTAGCTACGTTGGACATGATTTATTATGATATTTATTATCATCCCATCACCTCTCATGCAGAGTAATGATATTGAGGTCTGGTATTAAAATAATCCAGCTAGCACCATTAATCAAAACAAGCAGAAATGTAATGATGGGGAAGCCACCTGCTCTCAGTGGAACTTGTGTTTCCCATTGCTGTCATGCTTTTCAATAAGCTTGTTAGTTAGACATTCAGTGGCCGTAGCTAATAGAAAAAGGAAGGTCATTATTTAAAGTCCGTCTCACAGTGCGATATTACCTCATCATCCCATGCATGGCACATCTGGCATCACCTCGGTATCTCTCTTCTTTTAAATGTTCATTTAAGTAGAATGGTTCATCACCCAACTGTTGCTTAATGGATAAGACAACTGGGAACCCTCAGCTGCATTTACTGGTCTCGCCTCAGCTTCACCTAAAACGTTTTATGTTCCCACAATGTCTTCTTCTTCTTTTCTCCACATTGCTGATACACTGTGGTTTGGACTGTTCTTGGGAGTTTTCAATGTGACACCCCTGTTTTCCTTTCTGTTGTTTGCTGCACTGCAATTGTGTGTGTGTGTTTTTGTTTTATTGTACAATTAAAATATTCAAAAAGAAAAGGAAACGAGGACAAAATAGTGGCCACTGCAATTACAGAGAGCAACAGGAGTAGAGATACTATGCAGCTATCAAGTTTGGCTTTACACCCAGGCATGAGTAGGTGAGGATGTTTTTTTAATAGTTCCAGAAAGATTCAGCTTGCCTAGTTCAGACACAGAAAAAGAGTGAAAGAAGCTGCACACTCACATGCCACACATGCCACATTATTGTAACATACCTGGCTTGAATCATGTCCACTCTTCACATGTTTCCCGTCTGCCTCTCTACTGTCATCAAATATATGATAAAATGCCAAAAAGAATTTCAACAGCGGTCAACTGATGGAAAGCAGATTTTCTTTGCTGCACCTTTTTTTTACACTTTAGTAAGATATGTTTTTTTCATCTATTCCCTGGTTTGGGGTTTCTCTCTTTTGTACTGTTCACATTCTTCAGTCTTTTTGTCCATATAAATGTAATCCGTATATACTGATGTGCTTATCAGCATAATTGCCATTGACACATACACAGATGGTGGGGTCACAGTCAGCTGACCTGTTCATTTAACAATACAGCAGTGATTGACACCGGCTGAGATAACACATAAACGGACGGTTTGTGGTGATATTGAACTGTCTTGTTTTCAATCTTAAAAGTGGTTACAGACACCAAACAGCATCCTGTGCCATTTTATTACAAAGTGCCTGAGGGGTGTGGTTATGAAAAAGCAGACAGGGCCTCAAACATTTGAAAACAATTGAAAGATATAATCAGAAGAGCTCATCTTTCCCTCTTCTTCTGTGGCTCTCCTGCTTGGCTCTAAATAGATTTGCTTAATGAAAGGCACGGTTTCAGTCGGCGGAGTGTAAAAACAGTCTCTGCTTTTATGCAGGGGCAAAAATAGCTGCTGTATCTGTCTGTCTTTAAATAGGAGAAAGAAGATGTGCCAGTTTATCCATAATTGGCCACAATGTGCAAACTCATAGCAGCAGTGGCATGAAATTGAATCATCTTTTTTGATGCTTGAATGGCTCGGTGATCCATCCATCTCCATATGCTGTGTGTGTTTATGTGTGCGTACATGCACCATGTTTGTACCTACTAGTCCTAAAAATGTATATCTATTATTCGAGGGTCAAGGGATGGCTTTTAAAGTGACACCCGCTGAATAATCTCCTCTTTCATCTCCCTCTCACTGATTACATATATCTATTTTTCTCTTTGTCTTTCATCTCTTTCTCTGAAGTCTTGATTCCTCATCGGAATTAAACAAATGACACTGCAGATGTAAAATGGCTTTGGTTTCAGTTTGCTTATTGATGCTGTCATCTTATTTCGTTGCACTGTTTGCAGTTCATGACCTTCACTCTGCACTACAGTGGGTCATCAGACTCAAAATAAACCTTTCCACAAAACCTGAGGGGCAGCAGCAAATTAGGGGTTGATCAGGGAATGTTAGGGTTAGGGTACATGACTGTGTCACTGCTGGCTGTAACGTTTGTAGGTAATGTAGGTAAAGAAGGTGCGTAAGCTCCTGTGGCAGACGCCAGAATATATCATTAGGTTGTTTAGGGTCTGCACATAGTAGTAAAACTACATCCCTGAATATATTTATATTTACATCCTGTGCAATATCCAATCCTCTGTGCAATACTCATGCACCCTTATATCTCTGGGGACAGTGTAGCTCCATTCCTTACTTATGCCTGAAACTGTAATACTTTCCCACAGGGTATAGTTTCAGAGCTTTTGACAGGGTGACATACTGGTCATGACCCATCACATCCACACCTGGGGGCTGTGTATAGTGTGTGTGTACTGTATGTGTATGGGTGCGTGACAGACTGTTGCTTGAAATGGAGAATGTCTGTTTTTTGTCACAGCACTTACACACATCATGGGAATGTTCACAGAGTAGGATTCCAGGAAACACGCACACACATGCATACATGCTTTGGTCCACATTAAACCCTGGCAGGTGCACTGCTGACACAGGTACAATAACCCTGTGTTTGGGATGTACACCTTTTTGTGTGTAAGTGTATGTGTGAGAGCTTGTGTTAACTGATTTTTGCCTCTTCAGTCAAGCGTTATCCATTAGGGAATGTTCCACACTGTGTTCAACTCAGCCAACTCTTTCATTCCTCTCTGTTCTTTCCTTAGAAGAACAGTTAAGCTTTTATTGAGACAGATGGCATGTAGACGCCCACCGCAAAAGAAAGCTGACAGCTACCAGATCAAACCAGATGTTCATGCCCATGTGATAGATTTATAACGCCAGCTACACTTTCTTGATTTGAACTCTAAATTGTTTGCTGGCTTTCAGATCACTTTGACTTACTATGTGCTCAGCTGTCCGTGAAGCAGTGTTCTAACAATATGCCTCACCAGCGTCTCCTTGTTTATTTCTTATTCGCCTCCCCTGGAGAATTTGTGCTAAAGGAATAGTAGACTACGATGTAGATGAAATAATGCATTATTCAAATATACATATTTCAAAAGTAATGGCATTTATTGCTGCTTTATACTGTATATGCACACACTGAACTTGTAGGTAGAGCATTCTCACTTTTTCTAAAAACGTCCTTTGTTTGGAAGCATTTATGTATGTTTTGAATAGAAATAATAGAAATAGAAAACATTGCCTTTTAAAGAGATTTTCGGTTTGTGTTTATGTAACAGCTAAGAAGCCTCCAGCATTCCCTGCAGCCTGCATAGCAGTGTGTCTTTACTTGACACCCCACTTAAGGGAATAAAAATAATTTCCACTTGGCACAAAGCAGGTGTGGTCTCAATCAGCCGTGGGCCTGTGATAGACTGTGATAATCACAGCAATCACTCCCATCGCAGTCCTTCTCTCCAGGCACCCCTGCGCCTGATATATCTGTCTGACGAGCACTGGAAGATTGCTCAAATAAATTAAGCACCCAAGTGGCTTCCCTCACACTCTCTGGTTGCCCTATTTTGCAACATCAGAGTGCTTAAAGAAAGACAATGGGTATGGTACTGTTTTCATTCAAAGTTTCTATGAAGAATTATTTGAAAAAAAATGCTTATTCATGGTTATAAGTCATTTTTATAACAAAATTATGTAATATTTCCCAAAGGAGATCAATAAAGTATATCAGTACATTATCAAGTAATGATATTTAAGTAAAAGTTATATCATGAGAATTAAAGCATAACAGTTTGGAACAATTTCCTGGCTCCATTTTTCTACAGGTTTACAAAACTAAATAGAAATGTAGAGCAGATTCAGTTGTATTGTATGGGCTTTGTATACACTGGATATGTCTATATAACTTAAGAAATTACCAATATTATTAAAAGAACGCAGTCATCTTTAGTGTCATGTTAATAAAATAAGGTTTAGTCTGGTAAACAAATGTACTGTGGGACGCCTTGGCTGTTTTGCTGGCAACCTGGCCTTGCCCATCCTGGCAGGCTCAGCAGATGCCAAGGTGAAAGCCTGGACAGTGCTTAGCTTTCACCCAGTTCTCACTTCCTGTCCTGTCCCCATCGTGTTGTCTTACAGGGCATTGCTGCTAAAGGCTGCCAGAAGGGCCAAAGTGCTGAAGTGGCTAAGTGTGACAAGGAGAAACCGCATCACACAACAAAAAAACACAGACCTATAGAAAATGTATTTACCTTTTAATACTTGGTGTAATGTTCACCTGATTCTCACGTGTCTTTGTAGCAGTGTTGTTGCTGAGTGATGGTGTGTGTGAGCGGTAGATTATATAAAGTGCAGAGCACATATTGCTCATTTGCTACATATATATCTTCAGTGTATAAAAACTTGTGTTAAACATGACTGATAAAGGCAATAAAGGGAAATAAAATTAGGTCACAGATGAATTTGGATCCACTGATAATTTTTTGTCGTTTATGATGAGTTGTGACGTGATCATTATAAAATTAAAAACTTTAGCAATACTGTTTTTTTCCACAATGCAATGACACACATTTGTACATGGATGTAATTCAAACCCAATTTCTAAAATGCAATAATACTATGATCTGTGATTTGTCAAATCACTTGAATCTTTGTCTTACAAAAGTATAATGAAGATATTTTCAAGATATGTCTTCACTGACCAATGTAACAGGATTTTGTAAACATAAGCAAATTCTGAGTTTGTTGAATTGGGACAGAGGCTTTATTTACCACTGTGTTACTATAAATCACATTTCTTTTTAATGATTTGGGAACTGAGGATACTAATTGTTGCAGTTCTGCCCATTCTTGCTGGATGCAAGAATTCATTTGTTTAACAGTCAGTGGTTGCCATTGTCTGATTCTCTTCTTCATGATATTATTTCTTCTTCTTTGCCTTAGTTGGCACAGAAGAAAGAAATAGCATGAAACCACTGATAGGCTCATTACAGCTTCAAAGTGGTAACAGCAGTCAAAAACAGCTCGTAGTAGTAAACATACGTTTACCTTCAGCTTCAGTATTTGTGTATTTGGCTTATCTTCTGGTCTGTAAGATTGGCGCATCCCTACTTGTTGTGTTGTGCGGTGAGGAAAGATGCACTTCATGCACATAGCTACATACGTCAGCTATTTCTAAAGCTGGTTTGAAAGATTCTTGAAATTACTAACTGGTTTTGTGCAACCACAGTGTGTCTGTGCTCTGCTTAATTTAAAAATTGGCCAGGAAGTATAAATGGTGACTACACTTGGAGCACATAGCTCTGCTCAGCTCTCTCTAGATCTATTATTATTATTTTGTGCTGTAGGGCAGTGAAAACTGTATTTATTGCACCAGTTCATCTGTCAAATTCCCCTTTGCTCTACTTCTGCTGTTGCTGAACCATAATCATTATGATCACTTGGCTGGGGCAAGTGTAGATGACATCTCCCTTTAATGGCATTACATTTGAAAGGTTTTCAACACATGATTCTAAACCAGGTTTTTTGGAACTCAAACAGGGAATGTATGTTTTTATGTGTCACCTCCAAATGTGGCTGTAAAGATCGCACTGCCCCCTTTATGCACCTTATGTACTTTCACACTTATATTTACACTTGCCAGAATGGACTATAGGTGTCTGTGGAGGTACAATTACAAATGTATGTATGTATGTACGTACGTATCTGCCACTGAAATGTTAGTCTCTTATTTGTTTATCAGTACCTGAACTCAGATTTAAAGAAATAGTTCATTTTGAGAAATTGTTAAATAATTAGCTTTAGTGGTGATGGTAGAATTTGTTACAGGCTCGCTCTGCCCCTCTTTTTGTATTACACCTCCACAGGAAATGAAGTGTCAGGGAATTGTAGATAGCCGTTGTTGGTTCTATTGAACACGGCGATCTAGAGAAGAGACTCATTTTCAAATCAATTTTCTACAAATTTACAATGCTTTTACCTTTTTTTTTTACCTATTAACTTCACTCTTTATCTAGAAAGAGCAGTCATCATCACACACATTAATAGTCCCAAAACCCAGGTCTATCTTGGGTGGGGCCAGAGGATTCAGCAGAACCAAACTAATTTAAACTGACAAAAAACGATACATTTTACCATAAAAAGCATTTGTTGGGAAAATCCACTGTATGGATATCTTATACTCAAACTCAGAATTATATGTACAGTAGAGAAGATTAATTTAGAGGTAATAATTTCCCTGTAAACCGTGATCTTCATGATTTCACTCACTTCTGTTGCATGATGACCTTGAAGAGAGAAGAGCTCCCTTTTTGTCTTGCCTTAAAAGGAACGGGGAGTTGTTCATGGGTGGGTGGGTAAGGGGGGGGGGGGTGTATGTGTCTGTTTCTTGCTCACTGACCTCTCAGCATTGTAGAAATAGGATTATAAAGTAGAGGGTGCCCTAGTGGGGCTTTCCACCAACACCAAGGATCAGGAGACAGCTGACTGGCTGACTGCCCGATTAAAGCCGATTAATAAAAGCTCCTGCTTGCAAAATTGCTCCAGAACAGCTCCGAACGTGAAATGTCAGTGGTGACACAGGTAATTTGTTCCTTATGCTGTTATGTCCTTTTACCCCAGCAGCCTGATCTTTCTGGGTTCTTGTTGAACATTGACAGACAGTTTGAAGGGTTTCAGCTGACGCAGATGGCAACCTTGAAAATGTTTCAGACAGCCTCACCAGCTCCCCCTTTCTCACCCCAAGCCTTGCACAGCTCCCCCTTTGTAATTTCCTTTTCTTCTTGAGATTTGAGGAAAATAAGTCTGGGGCCTCTCCTCGGGGACCGCCCCAGCCTCGGATCCATTTGCCAGCTATTAGAGATCATAAATCTCTATGGTGAATGGAACTGCTGCCATCGGTGGTGCGGGGTTTTGATGATGCTGCTAGGGGAGTTGACCTCAGGGCAGGCCTGCAGCAGAAGTAGGGACTGAATGGTAAAGAAAGAGAGCCTGGAGACGGCTCGTTAAACAAATGTTTCTCCCCTCTTTTTGTTCCCTTTCTCATTCTGTGAAGAGCTGCTGAATGTGTGCAGCAGTGAAGGGATGTTTGATAGAGGGTTTGGCCTGGCAGTAATGAAGGGCTCTCACCTTGTTGTAAATGGGAGGTTTGGGGGCATAAGGTCACCAATCTACGTCTTTGTCTCTGTGCTGACCTGCTTGTGCACTGCGTCTAGCTGACTTGGAAACTCAATCATGGCTATGTGTGTATCTGACATGAATTTTGACTTTTGTCTGCATTTGTGCTTCAGTGCAAAAGACGTTGGGTTTATGCTTTCCCTTTCTGGTAGATGTTTGTGTGTGTTGAGTCTTATTTGTGTCCTGTTGTGTGTGTGTGTGTGTGTGTGTGAGAGTGTGCCTGTTTCTTTGCTTCTTTGTGTCTTGATACATGTTTCTCTCCAGTGTGAATGCTTTCACAAGCAGCGATAGGGGGTAAAGTGTTTATTTGAACACGTGCTAGAGCGCCTGCTGAGGGCCGCTCGGCTGTCAGCTGTAATCCCCTCTGCTTCTAGAGACACCTTGTGGGACATGACAATTCTCTCTCTCTCATTTAGTCTGTTTCTCCCCACTTTTTCAAACTATCAACCAGTCTGTCACTTTCCATCTGGCCTTGTCACACACAATCACTGTCCACAGTAATACATATTATTTTGAATAAATTTTTTTTTTCTCTCTGTTTATCTCCTTCCATCCACTCTTACAGGAGATGTTTAACTCAATACTTTAGCTTTATCAAAATGCTTTGTGGAACGCTTACTTGTGTTGGTTAAGAAGAGAAAATTATTTATTTGCAGTCATACTTTTATGTCTGTTGATGTCATAGCACAGTGTGGCAGGCTAAGCTAACATCTCCTCTGAGAAACAGCTTACACTGCTCCAGTAGACACTTTAATTGGTTAGTGAGACAAAGATGGAAAAAAATGGACAGATACAGAAAAAGCACAGCAACTGAGCAAGTAAATGCTTAAGCAAAGCAGCAAGTCTAACAAAAGTTCCAGAGGAGATAAAGGACTTAAATAAGAACACAAAACAGCAGTGATATTAAATCTGAGCTCACCAGTGCCAATCGGAAAACAGCAGAAGCAGAGATGCGAATTGAGAAAGTGGAAGAAAATATTTAAAATGTGGAACAGGTGCTAAGCAAGATGATAAAAGTGATTCATCAACAAGAAAATAAACTATTAGACATAAAAGGGTGTTCCAAAAGAAAAAAACACAAAGATATACAGTACAATGTTCCAGAAAGATGAGGGGTTGC
The DNA here is from genome assembly GCA_034779795.1 of Ctenopoma multispine. NCBI lineage: Eukaryota > Metazoa > Chordata > Actinopteri > Anabantiformes > Anabantidae > Ctenopoma > Ctenopoma multispine. Next base: position 14,151,135 of record JAUYWH010000001.1, read on the forward strand.
CAATGGAGAAATTTGTGGAAAAACTATGACGAGACACGTTAGAGACTGACTGTGAAGCTTGAGATTGAGAGGGCACATTGTTTGCTCACTCAACGAGGATTGGGAAGATAAGCCACATCCAATAATAATCAGATTTCTGAGTTACAAAAACAAAGCAGAGATTCTATGCAAGGCCTGGAATGGAAGATTATTATACTTTGATCAAGACTATGTCCCAGCAGTCCTACAGAAGCAAGAAGAATACTTGGTGTTAAAACTTCATACTATCCTGTGTGGTCACACAAAGAAAAACCCTGGAAAACAACAAGGGATGAGAGAAGAGCTATCGAAGAATAAAAAAACAACTAGTAAGTTAATTTTGAAAATATATACTACAGCGAGAACTTTGTTAGGTTGGGGTAATTTTTGAATTTTTCTGTAAATGAGTTCCTTTGGACAATGGACATTGACTTTTTCATTTATTTGTTTCATTACTGAAGTGGCGGCCCCAGCCAATTGGCAGAGGAGTCTCTGTTTATGTGTGTCACTTTGTTGTCGACAGTTCAAGGATTAGATCTAGAAGTTTTATTTGGCACACTTTTATGGTGACAGATAAATACATATATGGCCAGTGACCAGTATTTTGTTTCTTTCAATGTTAATGGGCTGTTGAATCCAGTTAAGTTCAGTAAAATTATATCTAAAGTGAGAAAGCAACAAACCCTGGTATATATTTTATTTATTGGAAACCCATTTAAATGATAATGAGCACAAAAATAAAGATATGTTTTTCCTCTTCATACAAAACAGAGCACAAAAGGTGAGTCATTATTCTCATTTCAAATTTTAAAAAATCAAAATGGGAGATAAGAAGGGTATATTAAAGTAAGAAGAAGTATAGATTGGAACGCCACTTACTATTACTATTACTTAATAACATTTGGATAAGCTAAAGACAAAATAAACACTTGGAATTGGGACAATAGAGTTAATTTACCATGCACCACTACATTTATCTATAGAGCTTGGCCTGAGCCCAAGGAATACTAAGAATTAATCGATTATGGAGAGGTTTCACCCTATTATGGAATTATCGTGTTCAAGGGATTCTGTTTTAAAAATGAAAAATCACAGCAAAATTGTCGTACTATCAAGTCTGATAAGTCAGAAAATGTAAGCAGATTGATCTAATGCATGTTTAAGGGCTTGTTAATACATGAAAGATATTCAGCTTAACAATACAATGCTTGCGAATTCAGTTGGAAACCCCTAATAAAGTATTTTATTACACCATTTTAGACAATCCTATTATGATGTGTCCCCCCTGTTTGCTGGAGAAGATTTGGACTCTATATTGCAAATCATTACCATATCTTCTGGGACTGTCCTGTTATTAAAAAATACTAGAGAGGGATACATAATGCCCTACAAGATATCTTTAACACCCCTAGAAAGAGATTATATTCTTTGGACATGTACCTTAGGAATGGGTGAAAAGAGACAAATATCTGCTGCAGTATACTGCTGGTGGCTGCTAAAAAGACTCTTATCAGTAATCCTTTTTTTCACACCCTTTACAAGTGTGTGGAAGAAGACCTATACTATCAACCTAAGCTGAGAGGTGAGTGATTCAGATGCTCACAGCCAACCCAGGAACCTGCTGCTGTTTCACCAGTGTGACTGTCTACAGGCAAGTTTTACATTGACAGTATACTGAAAATCTGCCATTCAAGAAAGAAGCCACTGCTTCAAAACCTCCAAGCTTTAGTGAAGTTTAGATTTGACCACATGGACCAATAAGCCTTCTGGAGGAAAGAATAGGGTCAGATAAGACAAAGGCTTAGTGGCATGGCCACAATTAACAGACCTATGTTTGGAGGAGTAAAGGTAAATCATTTTATCCCAAGAAAGCTATACCTATCATTAAGCATAGTTGTGGTAGCATGAGGATGTTTTGCTGTGGACCTGGTGTATTGCACAGTGGATGGAATAATGAACCCCAGAATTCTTTAGCATGGTCTCAAACCAAGTTTTAATTTCTCAGCTAGACAATTGAATCTTGGACACACTTGGGTGTTCGTCCAGGACATTGCCCCAAAACACTTCAGAGCTGGTTGTGGAATTGATAAAATAGGCTAATATCAATCTTTTGGAATGGCTTTCCCAAAGTCCTTTCTGTGACACCACGTTAAATTCTTACTAAGTCCTTCATGATGTACACAAATCAACATGTGTCTGGTCTGAATTGAACTGTATTCTTGGCAGGATCTTTGTCTGCATTTGTGATGTTATATACTTTGTATGTGTTGTCTGAATGTACTAAATCACATAATACATTCAGACCTAGACTTAGAAAGCCAGTAATGAGAGCTTGATACTGGTGTATGGTTATAGTGCTCATGTAGTAAAAGTATAATAATCTTCTTTGAGTGTATTTTGTATTGCAGAGCAATGTCACATCTGGTTAAATAACATGTGTTGGTCCAGTCTCAATGCTGCCAAGTTTGCAAATACAGGTATATTGGAAGTAACTGTAACAGATGTATTTTGCTTCCGTGGAATAAGCTTCAGCAGAACTGCAGTACGTAGAGCACATATGATGAACATGTGCCCTATGTTTGTATGTTTTTTTTTACTTTAAAGGTAGAATTTGTGGAGGTGAAATACTCTCAACAGTGCAATAACAGTGCAGTGAAGTGTGTGTACGTGTGCGTCAGCTAATGAAGGCTCGGGTTGAGGTAGACACATTGAATAGGGACAGTGAGTGGGTGTGCAGTCCTCTCATATTGTGCTGGGTAATAGATCTCAGAGACTGCCTGTGGAGAAAGCTATAATGTGGTAGGAATTAGTAGAGATGTCAATCAGCATGCTGCTGGTTGATCAGACATATTGATGCTGCATTGCCTAGAAACATTTCATTTGGATTGAGGTGATCAGTTCTCATGTTTTTATGTTAGCATGGAAGAACAGGAGGATTTTCTTAAGACAGAGTGCCTACAAGTTATTTTATTAAGCCTTAATTATTCAAGCAAGATGAACAGGATGGCAGTATAATTCCAAAAAATGTGTGGATGTAGGGGGAAAAAAAGGTTTTTTGAAAGGCACGTTTCACACTTTCAGCAGAAACTCTGGATTGCAAAGATGACACTGAATACAATTTGCACAGTATTAGCACGCTTACAGATACCATTCCAATCCAAAGAGTCCATAATAAAGTAAAAATGAGTGCGCTTAAAACATTTCAGAGGGTTCACGTTGGTCAAGTAGTTGTGTTAGTATCACTTAAAGCTTTGAGGGAATGTGGCACTGATCATAAGCACAGACTGTCTGTCATGAACAGATTAAAATGATGACTCTGAGATCTCTTTTGTGATTAAAAGTATCATTTATGTGAGCTGAAGAGGACTTTGGCACATTGCTGAAAACACCCTAAGGAAGTAAAAAACATGAAGAGTGCTTTATGATCAAGGTCACATGGGGAAATGTGCCTATATACAGACTGACTGGTCTACAAAGTCATGTACCCAGCGCTTGTAGGCACAACACAACATCACCTGGTGGTTATAATGTTGTGGTGTATAGGGGTCATTCTGACCACTCTGCAGTTGTGTCGCATCATAAACAGAAAGCTGTGATGCACTGTGCGTTCTAACACCTGTCAGCAGCATTATATTTTTGCCACCATTTTTACCACTGTTCATCACAATATTAAATGATGATTTGGTGGATTTAATGTATATGTTTCAGTCTAGCACTGTCAGGGGATGCCTAGGGATCTGAAGTAATACTTCAGTGTCTTGACATCTGTACAAATAACGAGCCCCATCTGTGTGTGCACATGCGCATGTACCCACTGAAGACATCTTCACATCAACCCACATTGCCTGGTTACAGGCCAGTTGGCAAGGAAACGGTGACGGTCCGTGCTAATTTGTTATGGCCTCAGACAACTGTGTGCGTGTTTGTGTGTATGGTTGTGCGTGTGTTTGAGATGAATGAAGGCTTCCAATCTGTCAAGCAAGACAAGTGACCTGGCGCACTGTTGATTAGCACGAACAGATACGTCAGTCATCCCTGCAGGCACCATGACACGCTCTTCTGTGCAATAGGAAACCAGTTTCGCACAGTTTGAAATATACGTATATCAGTTAGACTGAAACTGAATGAGCTACTTATGTGTTCTTTGAAAAATTTTGAAAAAAGTGTATATAAGTAGGTAGTATTTGTATTTAGTGGTTTCAGTTAGAGCTAGGCGGTATGACCAAAATTCTATATCACTGTATTTTTCTAAATGATGATGGTTGCATGTATTCAACAGTATTTTTCCCCATGTATGAGTGGGTCGTAAACATATTAACTTCTAAAGTGATTGAGAGAAGAGCGCCAGATCCCAACAGAAGAAGAAGGGAGTTTTTCCTCTCCACTGTCACCTAGTGCTTGCTCAAGTGGGACTGTTGGATTTTCTACATTGTTCTGTATATATACACTTATATTTTGCAAGGTCCTAAACCTTGCTATGTAAAGTGCCTTGAGATGACCTTGTTATGCTTTGGCACATGAACACTAAAATGCCGTTGTACCTTTCAGGGCCTGCAGTGCAACAGGGACAGTCTGCCCTGTGATTAGGTATGGCTGGCCATGAATGACCAATCAGATTGAAGCTTGAAAACAGTGCCAGAATTCGTCTGTGTGTAACATGAGGGTTGTGCGTGTAGTTATCCTTGTTTTGTCTGTACACTTAGTGATTTTTGCACAGCCCTTATCACGTTTACGGACAAATCTTTTTTACACATACACAAACATTGTTTTATGCACAAATCTTTTTTACACACGCGCAAAATCATTGTGGCAGTGATTTGAACTTTAAGTCAGCACTGCAGTAGGAGTCCTGCTATGGTGTGTCTTGCAGCATTACAGAACTACACTTTAAACAAAACTAAATGTGTTTTGCATATGGTAAAAAATTCAGTGCATGATCTGATGATTATTTTTTTCATTTTCCTGAATACATTCTGTATATTGTCAGTTATGTATTTGTTTATGGTAAGAAAGATGGAAAGAATGAAAGAAGGAGGACAGGGATTAGATGGCATGTGAGAGAAAGCAACTACCCATTTCAGGCTATGTGCATTTGTGCATATGTGCAGGACAGTAGAGCAGTGGAGAGAGGAGAGCATGGCAAATGAAAGGAGCCAGAAGAGGATAGATAGGACAGAAAGGGAGGATGAGGAAAAGGAATAAGGGAGGGAAGATACTGTGGCCAGCTCACACTGCCAGTCATTTCTGTCTGTTCCTGCTGATAAGACTAATCTGACTGAGTATAGCTCCACAAGTAATGTCATGCACTTGAAATTCCAATTTTTTGGGGCTAACATTGGGAATTTGACTTGGTATTGCTCGGAGGAAGCGATGATGTTCCGAAGTAGGAACAGCTGCTCAGTTGAGAGAACTTTAGTTCTACTGCAGGAAGGAGCTGGATTCCTGGAAGATTTAAGTGAGGTTTCATTCAACTCTTCAGCACCTTCTAACTTTTTTGGGTTTGTGCACCATCTAATTTAAAGAGTGATACTAAAAAGTAGTGTTTCACTTCAACCTTTTCATTTTCTGAGCACACTGAGGCCTTAGGTTGGGTCTGGGATTTATTTAGGATTTATTCCGTTTCTAGACTGTCACGCTGCTTTGAGAGAACAGAGACACTTTTTTTTTTGCCTGCCAAAAACCCCACTAAAACACACAAAATGGTACAACTCTGCAAGTCACTGAGCATCGTTGACAGATTTTCAGGGGTCTATGTGAGTATTTCTTTTCAATTAAAAAACATTAATTACAGTTGACCAGTAAGGGTACATAACATTATTTTTTGCTCCCACTACATTGCATAAGTAATAAGTAAACACCTGTTTGAATCCAGTGGAATTCAGTACAATAACCTGCAAACAGTATCTAAAAGCTAGGAGCATCTAGTATTTTCTCACTCCCCTCATTTCCACCTTTTTATTCCAAACAACAAACAGCACTTCACCTAGTGATTTATAGTTATTCTCTTCCTTTTCCTATGTGAAATGGGTCTGCCCTGGGTCCGTCAATAATTATTTGCTTGCAAATTAAACCAGGAAAATAGCAAGTGTGCAGCGTGCAACGTTTGCTCCCTCAGTGTTTCCACAAAGTTTCCCAGGGGAAAACACTGCAGAAAAAAGGGGCAGAAAGGAGAGTGTGTGGGAATTTGTGGAGGACCTGCTTTTGAATGAAAGTGGGTTATAATAGATCGGACAAACGTGGTCCACTCTGAGCTTGTTGATCTTGTTGCTGTATGCCATGTCACATTGTTGCAGACTTGATTTGTGCCCAGCTGAAGGTTATCCTATTAAAGAAATTAGTTTACTTGCCACCTGCCAGCGCCAGTAGTTTGTTTCCATAACAAGGAAGGTCTGGGCACATTTTAAATACTATTAAAGTACATAGACATCCCTATTGTCATGGCATACTGTAATGTCACACAATAATATTAATATTACTAGAATAATCAGAAAGCCAAAGCTGAATAGCAGCTTATAGTCCCAAAATCTCAAAGATCGGTCTTTGTTTGTCACTTGTTTTTTTAGTCCTCATATAGTACCAGCACTATACATCACATGTCAGCTCGGTGCTGACATGTTTTCTGCAGACCTCATAGCTTCTCTTCCCCCGTCCTCCTCCCAGTCTCTCCTCCCTTTTCCTTACTCATCTGTGGCCTTAGCGGCTGAGTCTAGGTGTTGTTTATGGCTGCGTTAACAGGCACTATTGTGGCATTTTGGGGGCTATTAGAATCTTGTGGGGCATTAGTCATGTCTCTGAAGTGTGACGTGGGCAGAGCACTGACGGGGGGGCCGTGACATGCATGGCGAGCTAGTCTTTATGTGAGCCAGACGGCTGACCTTTTCCTGCAGAACCTTCTGCAACAGGAGAGGTGATGTCAGGGTAATTAATGATGTGAGAAACTGTGGTGGTTCATCACATCTCTTTCTTCTGCATTCTACCTCGCTCTGCTGTCACTGTGTCACTCAACTGATCTGCAGTATTGGATCTGCACTTCTCTGTCCATCTCAGGTGGAAAGGTGTTCCCAGCTGAAATTTAGGCAAAGTTCAGTTTGAACACTTTGATCATAATGAAACTAAAAAGAGGAATGAGATTCTAAGTGGCAGTCAGATTGAGGAGGGTGTCAGTCAACTCATTTTACCAGTGCAGAAATGTGTTATGTTCTAAGATTTAAAAGAAGACAAACACACTAGTTCAGAGTATAAAGTTTCCTTCCAGAGTTTATATTATTGATGCTACAACAGTCCTGCATCTTCTCCTTCTTTCCTCTGAACAGTGAGTAACTCTGAATTCTTTCTCTGTCAGAGAACAATGAAACAACCCACTGGCTACTGACTGGTACCACGTCAGCATCAGTGCCTGGCCAAGCTGTCAGACCCAAACTGTGGTAGAGATTAGAGCTGCTCATGTCAAATAGACCTGTGTGCATGGCATTTTATTTTTACTAACTGCACTGACCACTGTGTTGGCTTCTCTGCTTATTTGTTTGTGTGTCCACTGTGTTTCTGCACTGTAACATATGACAGATTTGTCCACTGGAGAGCATTTGGAAAAAAAAGTCTGTGGGAGTAAACTAGACTATGGGTCCACAGCTACAGGGACATTACCATTCTAACATGCTCCAAATGACAATATTAACATGCTGATGTTAAGTATAATGTTTACCCTGGTCCGCCATTCTACTAGTGTGAGAATACTAGATACAGTTTGCAGAATAAATAAAAACATAGACTCACTGGTGCAGATAAATCATCTGAATGATATGAGTATCTTTTAATCTTTTAAACCATGCACTGTAAAAGCTGCTGAGACATTTAAGCTTTGACCAAATTAAAGTTAGTAAATTTACATGGACACAGCCTCTGTGAAATTGTCTCTTTTTGTTTGACACAGAACACACACACAATACTCGCATCATCTGTATCTGTGTTGTCTGAGTGCTTCACAGTCTTGATTCTTTTGGGTGATGTCAGCTATCAGTCTAACTATTTGTCTTTTCCCCCCTCCATCATTTCTTGCTCCTCCCATCAGAGCCACTGCTTGCTGACAGGCTGTCGGCTCCACTCAACCTGAACTAGTCTCCTAAATGAGACTAAGCCGGGACCTTGGTACCATGGCAGATGATACGCCCAAAAATCACAGAGCACCTTCCAGCTTACTGTACCCAGTAATACTGATAATGTACTCTTTCAGCAGTGTCAGATAATGTGACAAAATGGTGTGCATTTGTGTGCAAGTGTGTGTGAGAAAGACACAGAGAAGAGAAAGATATCACACAGGAAAACCTCCTGGTGTCAAGGGCATGAAAAAAGCCTGATTAACATAAGACAGTGAATGTATATTTCTGTTGCACTTGCTATGTTGCTGTGTTGGGTTGATTGGTGGCCGTTGATTGAGGAAGCCCTGGTCTCGCCTTTTCTTCTCGGTGCCTCAGTGGTATTAGTGGAGAGACTAACAAGTCTGACTTTTTACTAGAACTGCTAATTGCTTCTTATCATGTTGATACTCCTGCAGCTTCTCAAGCCAAATAGATGTGTATGTGTGAATGTACATGTGTAAAAATAGTCCATGTGACCTGTGTTTTAACAGCCACAAACCCACAGTGCCAAACAGCCTGAGGAAGTGATTTAGACAGGAATCTACACATATATGTAATAGTGCATGTGTATCTATTATAGGTATGACTGTATGTGTTTGTGTCCTCATGTATGCACTGTGTGATAGTGTGTTTGGGTTGTGTTGTCTCCCATGGCCCCAAATTTGCATTCCATTCATTTCTATGTTGAACACTGTGAGACATATTTGGTCCAGTTCTCATGCTGACCTGACTCCTACACTTGTGAGTTTGACCTGAAGAATCACAAGGCTCCCTAATGTTATGTCATTCAGCAAAAAAAAAACAAACTACAGCATCAGATAACACAATATGCAAAAAAGGACAGATGCCTGGTGGCGCTGAAAGCAGGGGCGGTGACAGAGTTGAATGATAGCAAATATATTCATAGGAAGCTTTGTAAGTTTGGTGAAATATTATAGAAGTCTAATGTGCTATATTCAAAGGTTTTTGAAATGTGAACACACTTGAGTGTGACTTCTCACTTCCTCCTAAGCACAGTCTATATCTGGACCTCACAACTCCTGTTCATCACTGATGACTGATTCATTGTTTAATCAGCATGATCCTAATGTCCTTCCATTGTTTTTCTTCTCATTTGTCCTCTGCAAGGTTTTGTATCCCACTATAGTACAGAGTGGCTTTATTGTTGTAAATTGTTAATAAATTGTTTGATTTACAGTACAATACCAGTGACTGGATAATCTTCTAACCTGTTTTTTTCTGTGTGTCAGCAGGCCAAAGCAGGTTTTTTACTGCATTGCTTTATAATGGCAAGAACTGGTGGTGTACAGTATTTTGATTCTGTGGGGGGATCGTAAGCAATTACGTATTTTGCTGGATAGGCAGACTGCATGATCCAACACTACTTATTTAACCAGAAGAGAGTAATAATAACATAAAACCTTAAATAAAATAATATGTTTTAATACCCAAAATAATAGTATAAAGCATACGTATTCAGTTCTTTCAGCGTTTATGCTGACAAAGGTTGTTCATACGTAAATTTGTTACAGTTAACATTATATGGATCTTTTATATGCAGTGAGACAAACAGCATCTAATATATAGTATACAGTGGCTTGCGAAAGTATCCGGCCCCCTTGAACTTTTCCATATTTTGTCACATTACAGCCACAAACATGAATCAATTCTATTGGAATTCCACGTGAAAGACCAATACAAAGTGGTGTA
>JAUYWH010000001.1:14161097-14174130 GCA_034779795.1 Ctenopoma multispine
GCAAAACAGCTCCAGCTCAGTCAGATTAGATGGACAGCGTTTGTGAACAGCAGTTTTCAGAACTTGCCACAGATTCTGTATATACCGTAGCGTATATAAACTTATATATTTTATATTTGTTGATTTGAGTAAATGTAAACATCCTCCGTAAGGCAGTGAGCTTGCATTCTTCTCTGATGTTTAATATCAAATAGTGCTGCCAAAAGCAAGTCAGTGTAAGATGCTTAAGTGCTCATTTTTGGCATTTCCTCCTCACAACCAATCATAGTATGTGCTTGCACATATTACACACAGTAATAAAAACCAAATACTCAAGGTGATACAGTACCTCAAGGGCAATTGGAGCTTTTGTTACTTAGGTTACACATATTATTGGATTCATTCAGTCCTGTCGTGCGTGTTGCCATGCTGGTTAACCATGGTCATGCCTGCTTTACCACCTCACCCTGGAAGACAGTGTTATTTAGAAAGGGTGACTTTTTTTTGACACCTCAGGAAGAAGCCATGCATTCATGCAGTGTGTTTATTGTTTCATGTCCTGTCTAACAACATACATTTGCTGTGATTAAAGGTTACCTGTAGTATGTTAGTTTTACTACAGGATAAAGCAGACAGTTTTTTTCATGGAATTTCATCTTTAGTACACAGAAGAGTGAATGTTAAGATTGAAATAAGTAATGGCTGCAGATTGACTTGCAAATGGTCTTTCGACCAAACATTTTGTTATCACAGAACTCCTGTGGAGCTCTCAGGATACATCCTGTGTAATTTGTTGCTATCAAAGGTTTTGGGCTCAATTTTCTCCTGATGTAGTATAAATTAGACACATTTTTGTGATCAGCAATGTAACTGTTACCAAGGTTTGTACAGATACAGAGAAGAGAAAATATAACAAAGATGTTAGTACTCATTTAGATGGATTTTGATCTCATTCATGGGAATATAATGTTGCTCCGTTGTTATGTGACTGTCCTAAAGCAATGGAGCTTCAAAAAGGAAATTTCAGTTGACATGATTTTGTTATTCTGTAATGTAGGTGTAAGAGGGTTTGAGTCTGGCCACTAGTTTGTTGTTAGCAGACCAGAGTTACTCACTGTCTCTTTTAATTAACACAAATCTTTCACCTTCCTTCATTAACACTCCATGCTTCCTTATCCTTCTTAACCTTTTTCCTAGAGACACCTCTCACTGCTTGTTACCTTTTTTATCTGGAATTCTGCACACACTCCACACTGCCTCGGTGACACTCCCTGAATCTCTCTGTGAACTTATGGACTTACTCACAAATCTTGATCGGTGGCACTGAGAGCAACTTCTGGAGAGGCTTCATTCTGGACGCTCCTCCACACCTCCCTCCCGCTATGTCCATCAACTTGCCAGCTAAACATCGGCAGAGACCCTGCCTCAGGGTGCCGAGCCAATGTAGCTGGGATGGAACCGGCTTAACCCTTTGGAAATAGAAAGGAAGTTCTGACTCAAACTTTGCTTGTACTGCGGAGGAGAGGGTTACAGTGTAATGCTTCATGCTTAAAGGTGGGGCTCAGCAGGAGATGGGAGACAACCATTTCCTGACCCCTGATATCTGCACAGCTTGGTCTTGAACCCCAGAAGACTGAGGTCTGCGAGGCAGACACCGACTTTCTCCACAGTCACCTAGCTAGGGGTCTGGATCTTGAGTTCAGTCTTCTGCCTCAGCATCTCCAGGTCGGAGATCAGAACTTCATCAGTGATGTTTTGGAAGTCTTCTCCTTCTAAGTCGCTTTGGATAAAAGCGTCTGCCAAGTAAAGTAAAGTAAAGACATGCCAAAAAACATTTAAATTTACAAAAAATCAAGCACATCCAGCATGTCAGGACCGAGTTCCAGTGGCTCCTGCAGAATCAGCTTTTTGTGAAATCTGAAAAATGTGAACCTTGTCATTCCTAACTTTCATTCTGTCCAAAAGGAACATCAAATTGGATCCAGAAAAGGTGATTATTGGACTTTGCCAGCTTCTCGGGGCTACAACTCCATTTCTACCCTGGTTCACCAGCTCACCTTAGCCAAAAAGACATTTGAGTGGTCAGTTCAAACAGAGAATGCTTTCGCCACCCTCAAGAGCTGCTTCACTTCCACCCCGGCCCTGATCCTCCCAGACATGGTCTGACAATTTATTGTTGCAATGAACTTCTTAGACAGACCCAGATTGGGTCTGTGTTGCACCCCTGTGTTTCTGCTGAAGTTTTTGTGTGAAGGCTCATTCTATCACCCTGAGTGCTCTATTACAAATTTGCATGTATTTTATAATAGTTTTTTGTATACTTTGTATAGTTGTTTTGACTAGGCTCCTTCATTTTTCCAGGCTCTCTAAGCAACCCCTCTACCCCTAAATCCTTTACAAACTACCTCGGGTTCTTTAATATTCAGCTTTATGAAAATGAGGTTGAAGACAATAAGCCTCGCATTGTGTTCCATCCGCACCCCCTTGCCATTGCCCCAACCCACCCTTCTTGACTTACTTCACTGCCCTCCCTACCTCGGCTGTTTTTCTCTTCCACACTGACACCAGGCTGCTGAGAAGCCCTCAGTATGAGAGCTCATTGGTTGACAATGTTTTGCAGTGTTATGTCTGCATCAGGATTTGTGTGTGTGTGTGTGTGCGTGCTTATTTTAATCTTAGGGATTTGCATCACTCTCCCTTAGCTGTTTGCAAAACAAGCCTTATGGAGCACAGACAATAAGACAGTTATGAAAATGGAAATGTGCTGGGATAAAAGTTCAGTCAAAGTCAAAGTCTGGTGAGTATTGTTATAGGCACAAGCTAAATACTGTATATGTGAGTGTTGCATTGCCTCAAATCCTATATTCATTCAAATGTACCTCACATGTAGTTAATGGGTAAAAGAAACTACAAAAGAAATCTGATATTTTATCAGTGTTATAATGCTGATTAATGTTTTAAGACTATTTTGGCTAAAATGTCAAATTTATTAAAATGTTTTTATTGTATATTTCTGAAGGTTTTCTTCTTCTTTGAGAAAAAAATTAAATCATCATTTTGAATATGTTACCTTGGGCTGTGGGCAATGTTTCAGTGTTATTTGACAGATTATAGATTATTTGAGAAAGTAATCTGCAGATTAAATAAGCATTCATTGCAGCAATACAAATTAAAATTGAAAAAACATACCAGTAGTTCTTTGTGTTTTGGATGAAGTTTTGTTTTTTATCATATAATGCATTTCTCTGCATAAACCTCTGGGTGCATCAGAAGCAAACGACCACTAATTAAAGCAAAGGGATTGGGTAAACCTTGCATGAAATTGCCATAGGAAGCCCATTGTTGAAAGTGTGTGTCCATCTGCAGCTCCACCCCAGCAGCCAGCCTGTTGACTAGAGAGTGCTCATTCAACTATGAAGCGGAGTGGGGAAGTATTTGTGTGTGTGAAGAAAGTAATATATGGCTTCCCAACTCTGGGGCTGACAGGTGCAGAGATAACCAGAAAAAATATGAAAGCACATATTTTTCCATATATGCTTTAGAGAGAGAAAGTTAAGGAGAGGTCAATGAATGTGGGGTAGAGGGGGGTGTTTTGTGCTGGGTGGAGCAAGAAGTGCGAGAGAAGGTTTTAGGGCTATGTGAGTGTGTGTGTGGCTGAAAGAGACTGATAGATTTGTGTGTGTGTGTGTCTCTGTGTGTGTGTGTGTGGGGGGGGGGTGTTGAGGGTCTTGGATTGGACTGTAATCCTTTAGTCCTGGTGAGAAATAACCCTGCATAGACTGGGGCGAACAATATGACACACATACACACACAACACATTGTCTGGCTCTCATGCCAAATGGTGAGACTGGCTTTGGGCTGACGCTACTTCATCATGATAAAATGTCCTCTGGCTGATTTATCACAAGAGAAGGTTGGTACTTTCTATAAAGTACAGTTTACATTTGTGTAAACAATGTAACAGGACAGTGTTGAACTCAGTGTTGAACTCAGCAGTGCAAGTTCAGTCATATTAAGCAATAACTTCTAATTTGTTTGTATGTATAAGCATGTCCTTTAGTTTTTAAAAAGAACATACAAACAATTTCTGCAACTCATCCTTCTTTCTCCTGCCAATTATTTTACTTTTGACTGAATAATTCATTAATTAACTACAACTGATAGTTGCAGCTCAGTAACTCAATACACTACTCCATTGTCAGCAAAAAATGTAAAATTGTTGTGAGGTGTAGAACTTTAAATTAATTAATTAAAATATTATGTGTGCCAGGTAGTGTGATCTGCCAAAGACACAGATCATTTTGGAGATGGTGCTCTCATCACAAACAGTACTGGAAAAGAACGGATTATTAGAACTATAGCTCGAAGATGACATTGAGTGGCAAGTGTGCTGACAACCGTTGCCTTAACAGGAAATAAAAACTGCCACATGACTGTTAGGTAACGTGAAGAAAAACAACATGAGGCAGAACCAAAACCTATTCTTCCCATTGTCATTTGGTTGAGCGTAGAGCACCGTGTCTGCCAGCACTGGCATATGGCATACTCCCATACACACTCATGCACGGATGTACACGGCCACTATTTCTGGTTCAGAGCTGTGGTAATCTGGCATGCAGCTCATATTGTCTGAATGTCACATCTTTATGCATGAATGCGCTGTATTTACACACCCAGACATCGTTACACTCGCATACATAGTATATTTACACAAACATGTACAAAGAGACAGTTATTTATGCATTTCGCACAGGCACATAGAGACAGAGGTAGCAGCTGTCCTCCACATATGTCATGACAACTTAAAAAGATTCAAGTCCTGGATTGTCAGAGCAGTTTGAACTCAGTCCAACACAAATACTGACACAAAGCTAAAGGCTTTATTGTTCTACCCTTGTATTAGGGGATCAAGAGCAGCTTGATTTTAGCAATCCAGGCAGAATTACTGGCAAGCCTTTCTATTAGAACCAGTGCAGGCCATAATAAATGTCTTTACTCGCTTCTCTGTAATCAGCATACCTCTTTTATGGCTAACTATGTGAAGTGCAAAAGAGGGAAGGTGGTATGTGGGGCCGTGATGTCAGGGGTAACAAAGCTGGGGGAAAGTACAGAGCTTTGGTCACATTCAAATGCTTAAGCTGCTGCTGCTCTGTAGGTCTTTTGAATCCCCATCTTTTTAAAATATCTGTGGTTTGGTCTACATATCTGTGTTTTCTAGGGTATATTTGAATGTCTCCTCTGGTGATCCTGGGTTTTTTGATTTACTGCATGCAACTTGACTCTTCTGTTTCATATTCTTTCAGGAGAACAGATAAATTAATTATTAAAAATGTGTAATGTTTTATCACCTTGCTTTGTCTATGTGTGTTCATTTGCAGTATGACCCAGAGAATTCGGGCTTTATCAGTACAGAGCGGTTCAGGGACTTGCTGGCGACCCATGGTTCTGAGCTGGATCCCCACAAACTTGAAGTCCTGTTGGCCCTCGCAGATGGAAACGCTGATGGAAAAATTTGCTACCAGGACTTTGTCAATCTGGTAAGAAGTTTTAGCATTTCATTTGGTTGGTGGGATCAGTGGTCAGCAGAAATAAATAGCTGATTGGGGTTTTTTTTAATAAGGAATGTTTAAATATGTTTACATTGTTGTTTAAATTTCAGCATACAAATATCCAGCACATCCTTGCCAGCTGTATTGCAATTCATATTAAACCTTGAATCTAGGAGTTCACAAGAGTTAGGTGTGAGTCATGAATCAGATTTCAACATTAGACTTGACAAAATCAGTAAATGCACAATTTACTTGGACTTAAGACCTTTTGACTTAGTTACTGTACATTTACAGTTTATCTCATTTGAAACAAAAACTCTGGTGTGGTTAGAAAAACAATGGACACTCAAAAATGAAAACTAGTAAGTTGAATATCCTGTATATGTAATGTAACTGTGCGAAACACAAATCAAATTCCCATTATATCCCACTTGTAAACTTGCAAACAAGTAGTGCATTGTCTGCACTATCTCCATTTACTTTTCCATAAAAAAGCTAAGCAAAACTTTTTACTGCCTCATAATTGTTAGAGCATCAGTCATCTCCAAAAGCCATGTTTCTGAAATTAGTAGAAAGTCTAAGAAGTGCCTCTCAGTTCGGTGATAAATTCTCCTCTTAACGCTCACCTTGCCCCGCTTTTCGATTCACCTTCAAGTCCAAGTTCTCGCTCAAGGATCTCCAGCTGCGCTCACTGCCTCATAACCTTCTCAGTTTCTGTTTTTTGCTGTCTCGCTGTTGTTCCTCACAGGAGGCTGAACTGCTGACCCGTGTGTTGCTGTCTTGGAGTGGGAGTAGTTGTGTGGTAAACAATAACTGCTTGGTGGCTGAGGGCTTGGATTGGTGTGTGTGTGTGTGTGTGTGTGTCTGTAGAAAGACTGTGGGGAATTAATTGTTGTCTGTGAGTGTGAGTATGCTCATCTCTCCCTTTTTCTCTTGTTCTTCTGAGCTGTGTATTGTATGATACAGTGGGTGAGCAAAGCTTGGAAAAAATGTCAAAGAATTTTTCAATATTGGTTTCTACTGGTCAAGTCATGTCACGTGACAGACCACGGGTCATGGTGAGCTACTGGAAGTGGGACAGAGAGGAATGGGGTGCTTCCAGTGGCATCTGTATTCACATTTTTTTTCTTAGCCGCTTTTGTGTCCACCCACTCAATGGTTTATACATTCACTGAGGCAGCTACAAGGAAACAAAACACAGAGACCAATGCAGACATGGAGCAAGAGGATCAAGAAAGAATTCTTGTTTATGTTTGCAGTGAATTAGTAAGTCCTGAAATAATTAGTTTAGATGAATTAATTAATCATGCTGAAATCACTTGCATTGGCAAATGACACTAACCCAAACCATATTCTGCACAGGACACTGTCTTCAAACTCTGTGACTTCTCCAGACATTATGTTTAGCCAGTGTTTCCCATTCATCAATGCAGCCTCATCTAACAAGGAGCTGTCCAGTACAGAAACACATTCCTGGTGGATTATTATTTTTACTGACTGCTCAGGTGTGTTTTGAAAAAAGAAAAAAAAAAGTTTTTTTATAATTCTTTAGAAAATCTGTTCTCTTGGAAGCAATTAAACTATAGTCGACTCTGCTAAGTGCACGGCGGAGCTTGCGCTTACGTGGGTTGCTCCTATAAAGTATGCACTAAAAATGAGTGCAACATGTCAGTGCTGAAAGTTGACCAGCGTATATATATAATATAGCAAATAATACAGTATATACACTCTCCAATATTAAAAGTCACGACAGCTAACTTACCACAGTTGAGTTGAAAGGCTAATCGTTGCTAACATACTTTTGTTTCACGCATTGGCAGTTCTGAGACGACGTTTACATAAGAACATGCTGCTAAACTGACAACAGCGTACATCCAGACTACACTGTAAACTGCCAGACCTCAGTACAACAGCTGGATTGGACATAAGCACCTGAGCCGGGCTACTTTTATTGTCACATGCTGATTAGCTGTTTACATAATTTGAACGTGTCAATCAATATTGCTTTTTGACTTGTGGATGTGGCTCGTGCAGTTAACTGGATTGAATTACCTGGAGATAGAATAGCAATGGGATCAGTGATGTTAGTGCGCTTAAGCGGATTGTGTACTTATTGCTAGTGCACTTATCCAAAGTTATTGCCCGTATACACACTTTATACAAAAAGCGGTCCTGAAAGTCACATGCAGCTAAACGGAGCGTGTGCTTAAGCAATGTGCACTTTAAGAAAGTCGACTGTTAATTGTATTAATTCCATTGTTTTGGAACGTAACGGTCCATCATGGATTATGGGTATAATGTCTGAGTTTTCTTTTTTCCATTTATTGTGTTTCTGTGATAAAGTTCTGTGATAATTCAGTGCTAGTTTTACATTTACCCACTATTTTGTTCCATCTTTTAGAGGTGTCTTCATCTTCTTGTCCTTCCTTCTTCTGTCTCCTTCTCTCTCTACCTATTTCTACTTCTTCCTATTATTTATGTAACTCTCCTCTGACTGTGTTTTCCATTGATCAAGCTATAAACTTATGTTTTGCTGGCAGAACACCTATTTGTCCCCATTCACCTCTTTTCATTGCCTCTTCCTTCTACTCTGGCCATTGGGCAAAGAGACAGAATGTCATTCTTTCTTCTCGTATAAAGAGGAGAGGAATTACAGTCACTTCACACAAAGAATTGGCCGTCTTTATGGAGCATGGCTACCCGGGGGAAGTCTGTGTGTGGAACACCTATACTTGTTTTTCTGTTGTGTAGACACATTTTAGTTCAGTGCCATCACTGTGAAGCACTAAACATCATTGGCACTAAGACTTGGTTTTACGGTTTAGTAATATTAGAATAAGGTTTAGGTTAAGGTTAAACTTACAGTAGACACTTTGTGATAACGGGCTAAGGAAAGCATTGTGTGAGTGAATGTCTTCACAGCCATAGATAGACAAATGTGTGTGTGTGCGCGTGTATGGGTGTGTACTTGCGCAAGTATGTGGTCTGGAAGTGGCCATGGTAACCCGTAATAATTTTCCCACAGTTCTCTATGCCTGACATAAACGCTAAAATAATTGGCTTTTTCTGAAGTTTATCTCCTAACAGTGCTCCCTGCAGCGACACTAAAAGTCTCATTAAACAGTGCCAGTAGGACCATCAGCCAACTGTTCAAACAGAGATTTTATTGATGTCCTGATTTTACATCTGTCTTCTTATAAGTACAGTATATAATGTTCTATTCTAACAGATCTTTTGAATTAATCAAATGGATTTAATTTAGATATGTACCGTTGTTTTCAGGTTGTTTACAATCCTAGCCTCATAACACATTCAATATGTTGTACTTACAAGTTGTAAAATTATAGCCACATACTTTTTTAAAACACTTATTGCCAATAGCCACTCCACCACATTACAATTGTCTATTTTACCAATGTATAACTTTTGTGAAAACAATATAAGTCATTTTAATTGCCTTAAAATAACATCCACTAACTGAAGAATCACAGCTTCCTGCAATGCCAGACACACAAACACAATAGTTGAATTGAGTTATGATGAATGGCATAAACAGAACAGAGTAAGAGAAAGATCAGGGAAGAAAAAAGGGAGAGAAGGGGGACAGGACGTATCATCGTAGAGAATGTTATAACATGTCCGGTAAAATATATAAAGCTTGGAGACAGCAGTGGTTAAGGTGGAAAGCTAAAGCCGTTACAGTAACCTATGCAAGGAAATGTTCATTGCAGTCTCTCTTAATTGTGACAAGCGCAGGCTTTTAACAAGATCATTGTTTTTCAATTTTCAGCTTTAATTCAAGGGGTTTGAAAAGTTTGGCATCAACCATTCTGGAATTACAGTCATTTTTATACACACACCGCTTTTTTGTCAAAATCATAAATAATGGAACAAATTGCTGAAAAGCAGTTTCATGGCCTGGTGTGGCTCGTTCCTTCGTTATGCCATGAATAACCACCCATGATGGTGGTCCAAAGAGGTGTCTATGTGGTGATGGCCATCATAAGGCTGAAAAACATATAAACCATCTGTCTGTCTCAGACAGAAATAGAACAGTGTCACTGTTTTTTTATTGATGACCTGACTGCTGATAAAAGTAGAAAGATAAATTGTGTATAGGGCTATACTCTCTGCTCAGATTCAGCCAAATGCTGCAAAACTGATATGATGCTTTCTCATACTGCAGATGGATAATGAAACAAAACATTCAATGAATAGAAATTAAATATTCTTCCAAGACAAGGTCACTCGCCTGATCTTAGCCCACTAAAGCATACTGCTTATTTACTGAAGAGTCTGAAAGCAGAAAGACAGTAAAGACATGGCAAAAAAGAAACTCGGCATTTAGTCATGTCCAGGCATTACAGACTTTAGCCAGTCATTGATTGCAAAGGATTTTGATCCAAGTATTGAAGGCAGTCCTTATGTTTGTAATTATTTTATCATTATAAAATAAATAATTCATTAATTGTTAGTTTATACCATTTTTCATGAGCCCCTTTCATTTGTGTATAAAAATAACAATGATGCTACACTTTTGTTATACTTCCTTGAATTAAGTTAAGTGGAAAATGTTTCATTTTAAATTCATCGTGTTGGTGTACAGAGGAAAAATCCAATAAATTTACTTTCATTCCATGACTTATGAGCCTGACTGTAAAATGTCTCATCATAAAAATTAACTATGCTTCCCAGGGCAGCAGCAAGAATACTAATTTATTAATCAAATATTTCTCTCCTGATTTTTGCACTGATTGAACTGGTTGAAAAGAGGGAATGACTGTGTGATAAAGCTTGAAATCTATGTAATGTTGCTAAGTCAAGAACATGTTTTAGGGCTTCATCATAAATTCTGTATTTGACCTAAACCTGAGCTCATACTCTTGGTCTATAGGAGATGAAATGATGATGATGATGATGAAATGTTACTACGCTAAGCGTAAAGGATAACTTTCTTGATTAACCGATTGATCATTCAGTCTATAAATCATCAGTAAAATCCCTTTGACTGCTGGTACACGTATCTACTTATCCTAACTTATGTAATGTCATCAACTGTTTTGTTTTGTCTAAGAGTTCAAAACTGATTTCTCAATCACGGTTATTAATTTTATGCTGAATAACTAGTTCATTTTTGTATGATTTTGTGAGTATCAAAATAAGATGCCTATGGTTTTAAAAATTAAACATCAGTCTTGTGAAAAAGACTGCTTTAAATCCAAAGAGATTATTAGTTATTTTAAATGAAAGCAGAAAAGCTATGAGCTATGTGCTAATGAAAAAAGCCAAATATAGGTTTGGAAATCAAATCCTCAATGACAGGGAAGGGTGAAGAGAAGGGTTTGGTGGTTGCTAGGTGATGATACAGGCATTTTGTTGCCATGGTGAGGTGGTAGGGGTCTGTCATTGTTGTGGACTGAGGAGTGCACAGTGTGTGATACACTGGCGTGTCCACAGGACACCCGTCTACTGAGGCTCCCGTTGTACATTTGTTAAACAGTTCTTGAATATTAAAAAACAAAATGTGTTCAGATGTTCATCGTATGTAAACAATAGTAAGTAATGTAAAAATCTTCCAAATTCATGATAATAAACAGGTAAACGTCTCCTAATCAGTCTCAACCCTGTCTCCTTCCTCCTGTTTTATTCTTCCCACCCTTTCTTATCTTTCTTACCTCTCCCTCTCTCCTTCTGCCTCCTCTTCAATTACCTCCCCATTTGCTCCAGATGAGTAACAAACGCTCAAATAGTTTTCGGAGGGCGATTCTGCAGGGGAGCAGGCAAATAAAAGGATGCAGTCTCAGAGATGAGGTTGGTTTGGGACTGTCCCAGCAGCTGGTCCGGCACATCGCCTACGAGACTCTGCCCCGTGAGGTCGACCGCAAGTGGTACTTCGACAGCTACACCTACTGTCCCCCACCCTGGCTCATACTGGCTATCACCATCGCTGAGGTAAATAGTTTGGGCGTGTGATAACACGTGTTTTATACTTGTCATTATTAAAGGTGTGATGTGAGGTCTTTGACCACTTCAAAGATTTCTCCTTTTCAGTCATGATAATAGTTACAGATACTGTTACAGTTAGTGCAGTAACAAAATTCAGAGAAGAAGATTCAGCTAGCTGCAGAGTGACTTAAGTCCAATATTTAATGCTTTAATAAAACACATTAATTAAAAATAATAATAGAAATGTGTTCTTAAAAAACTGACAATGGCTTTTTGATCCAGTGATCCAGTTTTTCATTGCCAGTTAATGTATTGTAATATGACAGATATCTGTTGAAGATGAGATATAAATAAATTGAGTTTAAATTTTGTGTTCAACTTTAATCTGATTACGAGAGCAATATCTTTTGATTTATGATCATGATTTATGCTGAGCATTATTTTTCTGCATTTACTGTGCTGTGTAATCTAATACAATGTCTAATACAATTCTTTCTAAACTCACTCACTGTATGTTCAACCCTCCCGGCTTCCCCAGGTAGCAGTGTTCATGTACTATGGATTCCAACTGGACCGGTTGGTCCTACAGGTGTCCAGCCCATCATTTCTAAAGAGCCCCTTACCTTACCACCCCCAGCTACGAGCACAAGCCTGGAGGTACCTCAGCTACATCTTCATGCACACTGGGTAAGTTCAAAATCCGGCTGTTGAATTTCTAACAATAAGCATTAAAACCATGTTCATGCACTGTGTGTAGTGTAGGAACTTTCTTGGTTAATCAATTTATCATCTGTTCTATAAAACATAAATTCCTTTGAATGCTGGTTCAGCCTTCTCTAGAGGTTGAGACAATGGGCCTAGTGTAGCCTCTGTTACTGTATGTACGGTCATGGTTGTATACTTTTTTAAACTGTGTTGTATGTTTTTATATTTTGTTAGTTTAGTTTTACATGACATGAACTGATCCACTAACATTTGTTCACATGAGTCTTGGATCAGGGGAGAGTGTGTGTAGCACTACACAGGTGAAATTGCAAATCCTAAACAGAAATTACAGGTAATGCAAAAATGTGAGGTTATGGGTGGTTTGGGTTTATGACGTTTGAAAAACGGATGGCAGTCAAAGCTTGTAATAATTTTGTCAACTCAAAAACATTGCAGCTGTTTTTCAATAATAAGGCTGATCAAAGGAGAAGACAGATAGTGGACAGGAGATGAGAGAATGGGGGATCGTTTTTTCCTGCTATGCCACTGAGTCTTAGGATACAGTTTATAATATTTAGTTAATTTTGTGAAGTCACAAAACAAATAAATAAGTGACAATGGTACTTGAGTGATGTGTATATTCTGCAATGGTGATGTCATATCTGAGTGTGGGGAACATTTATCTTCATAATTATTCTCCCTTACCACAAGAAACTACTAAATATTAAAGTGACAGATTATTTATTAAAATGTCTTCAACCTGCCATTCTCCTCTCCTCTCCTCTCCTCTCCTCTCCTCTCCTCTCTTCTCTTCTCTTCTCTTCTCTTCTCTTCTCTTCTCTTCTCTTCTCTTC
>JAUYWH010000001.1:14174230-14204548 GCA_034779795.1 Ctenopoma multispine
CTTCTCTTCTCTTCTCTTCTCTTCTCTTCTCTCCTCTCCTCTCCTCTCCTCTCCTCTCCTCTCCTCTCCTCTCCTCTCCTCTCCTTTTCTCACAGACTATTTATTATCAGTTCAGGCCAGGTCATCCAGGTTTAATTACCCTCCTTGGTAAACGTAGTCTCAGGCAATAATGAGAACTAATAAAATGGTAATTTAATTAGCAGAACCTGAAGGTTCTGGGAGAGAGACAGTGTTGGGTGAAAAGATAAACTAGACGAGATGAATGTAGTGATGAAATGAGAGAGTTGTAATGTTTAACATGAATTAATTACAAAGGAACATACTGAAATGATCTAGGACCTCAAGGGAAGTGGCTGTAAAGAAAAGGAAAATATTACTGATCTACCTATTTAGTGTTATAATAAAAAATCTATTTATACTGTAGAGCAACTCCATATGTTGTCTATTGAATATTGTCTGGAGTAGAGTACAAAATAAATCTTTGGGGTAGCCAGTGTTTGTGGCAGCCATCTCTTTTGTTCTTTACCACCGGATTTAGGGGGTTAGGGTTAATTTGTTACCAAGATAGAAACAACAGCAATAACATCTTTTTATTAACATTAACATGGCTTTGTATTGTTTTAATGCTTAGTTGCTCACATTAATACTCTTAAATGCCTTGTGAACTTTGGCTAACTGCTGTTTTATGTGAAAAACAGAACAATCACAAATAAAATCTCATTTGCTGTGGTTCTGTGGTCACTTGCGCTGCTTAACATTCAGTGGTTAGTGCCTGGGTGCAGCAAAGGTCGTGCAGATGCAGTAAATAATCAGTTCACGTCATTAATGAGCTCTGAATACAAACAACCTCTGATCTATCACTATTCCAAAATTCACTTCACGTTTTTTTAATACATGTTATTTATTCTGCAAAAAAAAGGCAATCAGTACTGTTTATGTATTTATTTTTCCAGAATATAAAGCTTTGATTGCTGGTTCACACTGGAACACAGAGCCATTGTGAGATGCTGCCAGTTGAAGTAACCTGGTCAGCTCACATTTTAATTAAAATGTATATTAAGACATTTGTCTAGTACAAAGACTATTCACTATTTGCTGCTCTTAGAATTAAATTGACACTTTCTTGAAAGTCTTTTGCAACTCACTGATACAACTGTTTCAATATTTCACCAACCTATTCTCTCACACACACACACACACCAGTTTACACACTACACACTAATGTATTCCTGCTAATGTAAAGCCCAGCAGCACTGTTCCTTCCCAATTG
Organism: Ctenopoma multispine; assembly: GCA_034779795.1. Lineage (NCBI taxonomy): Eukaryota > Metazoa > Chordata > Actinopteri > Anabantiformes > Anabantidae > Ctenopoma > Ctenopoma multispine. The sequence goes on from JAUYWH010000001.1 coordinate 14,175,501, forward strand.
TCAACCCTAAAACATCCCTCAATAGAGTTGTATGTAGAATATCTGTCTCTTCTCTTGTAAATTGAAATATGACTCTAGACATTTTGCAGCAAAAGATTGCTTTGCAGTTGCAGTTGCCCTTGTCATAATTCAATAATACTTTATAATGTTGCAGTACAGTATGTGCTGGTTGGATGTGGACACTGAGCACCTGATGTAGTTTTATAATAAATCTTATAGGACCTCTCATGAGTGTGCAGACCATCCCTCACAGCCTCATTAGCTGTATAGAAATAGATAGCTGCTGGTATGTGGAGAGGACTTGTCATTGTGCATTTAGATAGGCCTCTCTCAGTTAATCAATAACTCCCGCTGTTTCTCTGATCACTGGAACGATCCTACATGTCAGCACAAACTGTTTCAAACTCAGAGATTATTGGTCTTGTCTCATATCTTCTAATCTGTGTTGTAGAATTGTGTGTGTGTGTGTGTGTCTGTGCTAGTTTGTTTTGGTAATTTTGTGATAATTTCTACAAGAAGCAGAAGCTGTTTGTTTGTTTTGTTCAGAATTACCTTTGGGACCGTGTGTCGAATGGGGAGGAAATGAGACTCCTGAATGAGTCATCGCTCTCTGTCTCTCTTTCCTTCCTTCTCTCACCTCTTTGAGCAGCAAAGATATGAGAGTGTAATTCAGACAGACCAACTAAAGAAGAGGAAAGTGATTGAAGTGAGTGAGAGACAGTGATGAAGACACAAAGGAAGTAGCAAAAGAGAGAGAGAGAGAGAGAGAGAGAGAGAGAGAGAGAGAGAGGCAAAGATCATGCTAACTGCTCTTTTGGATTCTGCTGTGGCACCTAAACGTGTCTGAGCTGCTGACTGAGGTTTGGCTAGAAGGACTTATTAACCATGAAGGGCACAGAAACTGGTGTCTGTCTGTGTGTGTGTGTGTGTGTGTGTGTGTGTGTGTGTGTGTGTGTTTACAACTGTGTGAGTAAGTGTATTTTGTGTCTACACTGGCCATCTCTCTCAATGCTCACATGTAGTATCTGTGTGTGTTCTACATCTAATGTTGTTGACCACATGATTTGATGAGGTTCTGTGTCTGTGCACGTGTGTGTGTGAACAAGCATACTAATATCAGAAATAACAGGCAGGTGATAATGTGTTAGAGTAAAAAAAACACATACTGCAGACTCTAATCTCCTTTTAAAATGAGTGACATATAATCATTTGGTGTTGAATATGCCCTAAAACATGTCTGAGACAAACTGAATATTGGCTTAAGAATTTCCTCTATAGTTGCTTTTATTTCTCAAAGGATTATACTGTTTTTCTTTTTTTTGGTTTTGTTTTTTTACTTGACAATCATCTATGTTGCCCTTTTCTTTTTCTTTATTTTTGGTAATAGCTGTGTGCAGTTGGTATTATCTGGGATATCTTGTTTTCACACATGCACAGCACTGAAACAACTTCCCTTGCAGAAAACATAAACCCAAATTTGGATTTTGACACAGTTTTTCTTTTATCACTGTTTAGTGCCAGAGTTGAGTGTGTTTCCTGTCAATCATCTACCACCCACAGGAAGTGCCCCTACAGAGTTTATTATCACACATATGTTCACATTTGGAACATTTCATTGGTGGAGAAACAGTAAAACACTCAATCAAGCTGCTTTTGGTTGCAAGTTTGCATAGAAATCTACATAAATTTAGTTGCAGTGAAAAATGATTGTGGAATGGTACATTATTTAAAAACAGATGTAGGTAACCTTTAGTGTTTTTAGATGGTTTTGCAGGGGAAAAAAAGCTAAAATTACATTTAGTTACTATTAAGCATATTTTATTTCTCGGGATGCAAATTCAAAACGTTCTTTGACTTAAAAAACTTTGCTTTTTAATTGTTTTGACCTGCAACATCAGTAGATGCACAGACACCCATACACAAACAAACCTTATAATCCTGTCAAGAGCTCAGCTACACAGATCCTTGCCAATTGTCAAAACAAAAACAGAGTGCACATACCAGCCAAAAAACAAGCCTCACTAGAGAGCTCTGCAGCCTGACCTACTCTCTTACTCTCTTTCTGTATCAGGTTTCTAATAGTCAAACCATGCATGTGTTCATGGCTTTATTTGCCTTGGTTTCTGGAAATTTGTCTTTCGATTTGTTTTACTTTAATTTAGACTCATACAAGATGTCCCACATAAAAAAACAAGAATGCTAGAAGAGTCTGGCCACTTGTCTGTGTTTATTTTTTATACTGTGTACTTTTTTGAAGCATTTACATTTTGAAGTATTCTGGTTTATGATATGATTGGGATGAGAAAGTCATATTTAATCATCTGATTACATTTACATAATTATGTCCATATTACATATGGATGTAAATTTACATATGTCATTTAAACATTCTGTTCATTCATTTGTTTGGGTGTTTGTGTATTTTTACAGGATTGAACACCTGAGTCTCAACATGGCCATGCAGCTGCTGGTGGGAGTCCCTCTAGAAATGGTCCACGGAGCCCTGAGGATTGGACTGGTCTACGTGTGTGGTGTGCTGGCAGGTGGGCGTTTGATCTCATACATACATACACACACAATTACAAACTCAGTCTTTATGCACTGACTGCCTCCCTCTTTTCTACACACACAAACACACACTAGATGGTTTTGCCTTTTAGTATACTGCTGGATACTACTGTCATTGAGAAATATCAAAAGTGTGTGTGTGTGTGTATGGCTTGTTCTGGACAGATGGTCTTGTGTTTCTGTCTTCCTACCAGACGTGGTAGGATGTAGGGGGATGTCAGTGTCCCTTCAAAGCCCTTGCCTCCCACCCACTGTCATGTGTAATTGCACAGAGGGAAGAGAGACATCTCAAATTGAGATCAGTCAGAAACACACACAAATATACACAGAAGTAATGAAATAGGAAGGGGGATGTGAGGTAGGGATGAAGAGAGAGAATAGACAGAGGAGGGGAGATGAATTCATAAGTGTTAATAAGCCGTAGAGGATTTGCAGAGGGGAACCAGGATATGAGAAGGCAGAGGAGGGTGGGGGGTGGGGGGGTTAGGGGGAACCAAGTGAGAAACTGCAAATGAGAAAGAGAAAGCAAAAACACAGCTTTGAACAAAATGTCACCGCTCACTTCCAACTTCCCTGTTACCCTCAGGCACTGGTGCAATTTCAGCTCTCTTCAGCTGAGAGAGTGAGTCTGCATTTCATATAAGTATACACTAACAAAGTCATCTACACCAGTGCTGTTTTTGTTCCACCAAACCAAATATTTGAGATGTTTTGGTTGTACAGATTCTTCTACCTCTGAGTTAACTGGAGTGGCAATATTGGACTAATTTTAAAGAGATTGTTTTTAGCGGATGGAAATATGACGGCTCATTGTAGAAGAAATGCAGACTGCTGTATGTGTGTGTTTCCAAAGCAGAGGAAATTGTGGGAAATGTGTTGCAGCCAGTCCTGTTTTGTTTAATATTCATGACAATTGTGTTTCTCTCCATCTCTGAGTGTCCATCTGTGTCTTTGTGTGTGTGCACAGCAGAGGTCAGTGACAGACACCCTGGGGATACCAGCTGCGGTGGCCTGTAGTCTTGCATTAACCTTGCACTTAAATGAGGAGGAAACGCATCATAAATCACACCCACTTATGTACACACGTAAACCAACTCACTCACACATACCATACACACAGACGTCAGCTGTTTTAATTAGATATCGACCACCGGCAGAGGGGGGGAGTCATGCTGTGGTTGAGCCAGCTGTGATGGTTGGGTTTGTTGTGTCTGACTGTGTTATTGTTTTAACTGACAGATTTTTTATAATTTATGATGTGATAATATTTGTTAGCATTGTAAATGTGGCTTTTATGCTGCAGTGTTTAAAAACAACGATGTAATTTTCCATTTACTGTTCAGTTATTCTAATTTTTGATAGTAAAGTTTATTTTCAGCTTTAAATAGCCTACCTTGGTACATATCTTTCTCAGGGGTTGTTATTGGTATTATTGCCAAAGGTGTTTTCTTAAAAAAGCAATATTGTTTTATATCAGTTTTTAAAAAAATCATAATTTTACTCCCAAAAATGATGATTCATAAACCACATAATGCACACATCAGTTGTCAAGTGTGAGTGTGTCAAAACGTTACATATACTGTATAGAAAATAATAACTCTCTATACATCTCTAGTTGATATACACATTGATAACTACGTATGTTTTTGCTTGAGCAACTTCGACAAGTGGGAGATGATGTAAACAGCATCAATTACAACAACAATAGTGAGAACTTGCTACATAGTGACACTGCCAGATTATGTGAAAAAAACACAACAAGCTATAATAAAAAAAGAGGAACTCAGCTGGCATATACAGAGGTCAAGGCAGAGGTCAGAGGTCAAGTAATACCTCAGTGAGGTTGATGACTATCTATGACCCGCACATACTCTGACACTTAAACAATGGAGCTGAAGTAATCTCTCATATACAGCAGATATGTACATAGACAAAAAAAAACAGTAGAAAGGTACAGCAACAGATGGGAACATTTTTATACAACAACATGCAGTCAAGCAGAAAAAACAGACATGCAGACAATAAAATAAAAAACAAAGGGAAATCCTACGTTACAATTCAAAGGATCAACTATTAGCACAGGGTGTTCACTCGCGGAAGGAAGGACTCCAAAGCTTAACATACAGCCAGAGTGATTTTTTTTCATAATGAGTACTGATGTGCTTTATTATCTCCCCTCATGTCCCTTGTTCTTCCTCTGCAGTTTGTAAGAACAACCAAGATAAATGAGATGCCACTTCTGACTCTAAAAACTACAGGCCTCCTCTTGCCGGCTGAGGGACTTTAAGATATTGCGTCCTTGTCTGTACTTTATGTGTGTTTGTGTGCACACACATCCACGTCGTTAAAGTAATGTTATTAAACCTAGTTAATTACAAGGATGGAGGTCACCCTGCCCAGACAGACTTCCTAAATACAGGAACTACTATGTTGGAGGTGTCCTAAACCAGGTGCCTCAGTATCCCTATGTCTGTGCGTGTTTAAATAGGAAGGAAGTACTTAAAAGGGCGTACCAAATGTAGTGCAAATATCTGTGGATACTACAGCCCATTTTTAATAATTGAGGGTTACAATTAGATTTGAAATTGATGCTTAGTTTATCATTTATTATTTACACAATTTATCTACATTAACTATAGATGTTACCACTTTTTGAGTAGTTATCAGGATAGATGTGCATAAAATAGTTATTTTTTATTTCTCCATCAAACATGTCAACGTGTATATGCCTATCTGAACATTCTGTATATGTTAGTGTATGTAATCATCCAGCTGCTTAGATGGCTCCACAGTCTTTAATGACCTGGTGAGTCAGATGCTGTTACTACACAACCTCGCTGTGCTGTCATTATGGTTCACACACCTGAGTAGGTCACAGATTAAGGAAAGAAGAAACTGCTAAATGTCACTTCCAGCTTTTCAAAATTCTTTCATTTCACTTTCAGTCACACTCTGCTTGAAAATACAGGGCTGACAAAGAGAGAAACACTGGTTTGAAAGTCATTGAATAATTTCAGTGCAGTTTGAAAGCTTATCAAACACAAAGGCCCAAATAGTTTTAGCAATAGAGGCCACTGAAATGGAAAACATGTTGATGTAACACATTGTCTGTGAAGAAGGAGATAGCTTGTGTTTGGGTGATGTAATTGTCCAAATAAACATTTTTTTACCTACTATTTAAATTATGTGTCTTACACAAAGACTGTAGTGAGAACAAATTTCCTGTGGTGACACTGGGGACTTTGAATGTCCCCCCATTGAAACTTGTCAGCGCTTGATTGGATCTTTTGTTCATGTGAGAAATTGGGGCCAGGGTGCTAAAGAGACCAATTCGCTGTTAGCGACTGTTTGTATGAATACATTTGTTTTACAAAAAATCACAGTGTGTGCTGATACAGTAAGAACAAGACTCCATTCATGAATGCCTATTTATTACGCATTCACATTAAATAGCGAGCACCAAAGCAGCCTTTCTCCCATTCAAAATAGATGTTTTCAGTGCAAAAATGGTCACAGCTTGTACAAAAACAGTTTGAATTAGTCATTTAGTCACAGTATGACTCTCTGAGGGAAAACTTTAAAATGTCCTTCTGTACAGTGAAAGCTTGTAGTCACGTATTTCATATAATGTTGAGTATAATTTAAAAAATTTTCACATTACAGAAAATTTGCTAGACTTATAGCTATTCCTTTATCCCATAAATGGTCAACTGCCAGGCTGAGCAAATATAAACTTAATCTTATAATCAATTACATGTTCTTCATCACTAGACTGACTTTGCCCAGTTGATGTGGATGATAGGTAATTATCATCATTAAAGTCTGTGTAAAAAAGACTTTTATTACTTTTATTGTAACAATGCTCACATCATTACATTGTAAATGTAATGTGATAATTATATCAAAACTTCTAAAAACTCAGCCAGACATTTGTGTCAACTACTAAGAAAAGAGTTTGTTTTTCCCACCTCCACGCAGCCACTTCGATAATGATGAGAAGCGGATGTTAGTATTAGATTGTTGGTTTTGGAAAGTTATAGAAATACTGATTTCCCTGTTATCTGACATTGGAAAGTTTTTTTGGTGGGGGGGCGAGGGGTGTCTCCTTTTATCAATGACTCTGGTGTTTCAGAAGCTTACTTACCTGTGACTTTTCTCATCACTACAGGGTCTCTGGCGGTGTCCGTCACTGACATGACAGCTCCAGTGGTCGGGTCATCTGGGGGAGTGTACGCTCTGGTCTCAGCACATTTGGCTAATGTAGTAATGGTAAGTTTGTGTGTGTGTGTATGATTGTCACATCACTCAGTTATCCTGTCTCATTGCCACATCATGAAAGCAGCCTCTCTATCGAAAGATGCCATGCATTCCTCACCCTCAGCTACAGTTTTTCCTTTTTCTCCTATTATTAGAGTAGTGTGTGAGCATGTGCGTATTAATGTGATGGCATATGGGAAAATCTCATCCTACTGTGCTGTGCTGTGCTGTCTTTTGACATCTATGCTACCTACTCTGCAAAGACTCAAGGTGAAGCTCTGTTATGTTTAATAGAGTGCTGTTTATGTACTCTGCCAGACCATCCATAACATTACTGGGGTCATATTTGAGGGGTTTGTCTTCCTTCTCTCAACTAAATCATATTATCTAACACAGCAAGAACAGATTGGGGGTCAGAATGTCTCTGGGGCCTTTAAAATTGAAGTGACTTGAGACAGAGGGTGAGATCTCGTGTCATGTCAGCATGTGTGCACAGTTTGCTCTGTCTTTATTATCAAAGCTTACATCATTATCGGTTCTATATCTTTCTCTTTCTCTCTTTTTTTTGTAGAATTGGTCGGGAATGAAGTGTCAGTTTAAGTTGTTCCGGATGGCCATGGCGCTTGTGTGCAGTAAGTCTGGATAAATAGGCCACACTCTCCTTTGGCTGAGTCTCAAAGAGTGGAAACAGTTACATTAGTGGACGTCCTACTCAACGTTGTCCAAGAGCATTGATTATAAATGTTACTGATGTTCAGTATTTCAGGGCAAGAAATCATGTAAAAAGTGTTCAGGAACAACTTATTCTGTGTGCTTCTGTCATGCTAAAATTTTTCTCCTCTCTACTTACAGTGAGTGTAGAGTTTGGTCGGGCAGTGTGGTTGCGGTTCTATCCTCCAGCTTTTCCTCCGTGCCCCAATCCCAGCTTTGTAGCTCACCTGGGAGGTGTGTTGGTTGGTCTGACGTTGGGTGTGGTGGTCTTGCAGAACTATGAGCAGAAACTCCAGGAGCAGTCTCTGTTTTGGATTTTCTTCTGTGTCTACACCTTGTTTGTGCTTTGTGCTGTTTTTTGGAACATTTTTGCCTACAGCTTGCTTGATGTGCGACTACCCCCACCACCATGATTTGCTTATAGAAGGCGGAAAAGACGCTGTATCACCTATATTCCTCCATTGGTAGAATGCCTGATCAGCCTGGCTGAATGAGTCACCTTACCTCTCATATTCTCAGCTTCATCATGGGGCGATCAGAGCTGTCAAACAGCCACTTTTCTCCTACAGGCAGCTCTCTGATGAAAGAATAACTGTTGGACATGTCATACATTTTTCAACCCACCTGCTACTCTTTTGGGTTGAGCATTACCATCATCCATGCTTACAAGCTAACTATACCTGCTTTTTGTTTTACCCCCCTTTTTGGACATTATTTTCAAGATCAGTCAGTGGGACTTGTGACAACAGTGACAACACTGTGCTGAAAAATGAGCAGAAGCCAGCCATCAGGACTAATGCAACAGAAGGTGCAAATGGCTTAACCTTATTTGCCTCTTCCTTCTCAATCCAACCGTGCCTACTCATAGAGACATCAGTCTGATGAAAGTATTTTTGCACAGTTTCCTCTTATGTAGAGTGAGAGCATTAAATTGCTAAACAAAATTGTTCCAAAAAATGTCTGTAATCTGCCTGTGCGCTCATCATAACTAAAGGTCAGATTTTAGGCGTAGCTGGTGTTTTGTCGCCGTTACAACCAGCTAATAAACATGAAACAGCAGAACAGCCCATCGCAAGATGTTGAGAACATGGAGAATATAGGCCACAGCAATTTTTCTTTGAAGGAATATGTGTGTGGGTTATTATTCAGTGTTGCCTTCAGTGTTTGCCAGAGAAGGATTCAATTCTGTTCAGCACTATTTGAACCTCAAACTTGTGTCTTTGACTGTTTTTGTTTGTGCAAGGCGTGCAACAATTGCACCATTGTCTGTACAGATAAAAAAGAAGCAGAAGTGCCATTCAGACTTGAAGACTTGAAAATGATGCCAAAATATTGTGCAAGCACCAGGGAAAGAGCACAACCTCTGACAAGTGTTGTTTTTATTTTAAAAAATTAGTCTAATTTTGTCTGTAAAGAGTTGCTTGAATGTAACAAAAAATGTTTATGATCTTTAAAGTATGTCTCCCTGACAACCCTGGGACAACCCAGACCTCCTCTCAAATTATTATAATTTTCTTGTCCTTGTCCTTGTCTATTTTGTGATATTTGAAAACCTAAAAGAAGTGACAGAGATTTATGTATTTATTGGTGACATGTTGAATTACAGTAGGTGGAATAAGATTAATGAAAACATGCACCAAGGGGGGCAGCTGGACCATTCTGAAAAAATCTTTCCAGTCTTATTCTTGTTACCAAACATGGACTTCATTCAGGGTGGTGTCATTTCTTTTCTCTTTGTTCAGCATCCACAGATTAGGAAAAAAATAAATCAAAGCTCTCTCATTATTTACAACTTAATTAGTTAATTGATTGAACTGGGATAGAAAATGTCCCCAGCCCTAAGCTGTAAGTCTAAAACTGTACTGTACTTTATCCTCATGCTACACTGGTAACTGCTTCGCACAAGAATTATTATAATGTTATTAAATACAGATTAATATTTTAAAATGTGTTTGTTATTGATTTTTTTTACTTGGTGAAATTTGTATTTTGTGCGAATTGTTGGGTCAGTCTGAATTGTGGTATCTTACCTATATCCTGTATATATGCTGTTTAAAAAATGGTTTAAAAGAAGGTCTGTGATTGTGCACTGCTGAAAAAAAACTAAGGCAACACTTAATCATTACGGTATAACACCAAGTCAGTTGAACTTCAGGGACATCAATCTGTCATTTTGGGAAGCACAAGCGACTGTGAATCAGTTTCACTTGCTTTGGTGCAAACGAAAGTAAGACTACCCCCAAAAAGGAAATGGTTTTGCATGTGGTGGTCACAAACAGATACTCTGTCCTTATACTTTCTGACTAATTCTTATCAAGTTTTGTGTTTTTCTAGTGTGATTTCCTTGTCAGTACTGGTAGCATGAGGCAGTAACTGCAGCACATTCAGGTTGTTACTCCAGGGGTAGGGAACCCTGGTCTTAGAGAGATCCAGCCCTGCTTGTTTTCTAACCATCCCTGCACTTACAACTTTCAGCTAATTAGCAGAAGAGCAGAGATAGTTGGGAAGGCATATCCTTGGAGGTCTGCACAGACCTTCATATCATAGCCAACGGGACTAAAATCCTCCGAGCGAGTTTCAGACCTTACACTGGTGCAGTGTCCCTGGGTTTCTCCTGGTGGAGGACAATTCTCTGCCTCATCACCTCCTCTGCCTCATCATCACGCCAACTCATCAGGAGCATGCCCAATGTTGTCTGGAGTGAATACAGGCACTATACACCCTTATTAGTCACATTAAAACTGCTATTGTAAAATTCACACAACTTGGATGAACCTGTAAATTAAAAATGTTCACTTTAATTTACAGTGGGATTTTGAATACATATTTTAGTTTGCACTGACTGCCATTATGTCATTTTAATCTAAACACGTTTGCAATGTATTTAAGTAAAGATTTTCAACTTGAATAATTTGTGTGTGATTTAAGTGTTCTCTTAACCTTTTTAGGAGTGTCTATAACAAGGGCTACGACAAAAGTGAGCACGAGGTAAATCAATGATATTTTAACTTTGTGCATATTTTGTAGATTTTATATGTACATACTGGAGTAAATTAAAAAGTTTATATAGAAAAAAAGTTTTTTTTTACCTTTTATCAGTGTTTTTGTTTCATAAGTGCCTATACTGACTGTCTTAGAGTTCAGTCAGCAGCCTTAAAACCAGATTAAAGTCAAACTCCCAACCCAATGTTTCAAGAGCACTTAAGTCCCCAGAGTGGAGAGCAAAGGTCAATAACCTTTGTGAAAAACAGTATGTCAAAGTGATCAATGAAATGTATAAACATAAAAGAATGGACCATAATTATTCAAAGAAGTTATCCTTTAAGTTGTCACTCAACCTCTTCTAGCCAGTACAACCATATGGAGAGTAGCAGTTTTAAAGGCAGATAATAAAAAATTCATTAGGCTATGAAGGAAAGCCACCTTGGCTGTGTTTCCTCTTTATAAATCGTCAATTTCGGAAGTCATGCAATGTAGAGTGAAAAGGTAAGATGAGAAAAGTGGCAGCGAAGAACAATCTGTCTGAATGTATGCTGCCTGCTCGGAGCAGAATCTGCTACAATTTGTTTCTATTTTCGTATGAATTTCACATCCTTTTAGCAACATTCAAATAGAGACTAACACTCACAGTTTACACTGTCTGATGGATAATTATTACCAGTGTTTCTAACTATAACATACGTATTGCAGTTGTCACACACTGCTTGCACACAAGTCTAAGCAGTAATATTGTGATGTTGAAGAAGATTTTTCTCAGCCTGTCACCTCAGAGATAGAAGCACACTGTTGTACAAAATGTCATGCTTTAGCAGTAACATGCCTGTAATTAGAACTGGGAGGCCAATCTCCAACCAATAAAACAGCCCCAGTGCAAAAGTAAAAGAAGAGTGTCTATGTACTGTAATAATGTACAAAACACCAGAGGTGGCAGTAAAACTTTACTCCCCTAGAAGTACCGTTTCAAAATGTTTATTCATTTCATCTAGCATTACCGTTAAGTATGAGTACTCCTTTAAGAAGTGTATTTTCTCTGGGCCTCAATCTGACTGAATTACTGATTCAAGAAAACATACAGACAATGTCCCATTTCAGTGTGCATTTTTGAATTCTACTTCTTGATGCATCAATGGGTATATATTACAAATGCTGCAGCTGGTAAAGGTGTAACTGGATTTAATGACTTTATGCACTGACAGGTGTTTAATCCATAATAAACAATACATTTATTTAATACAATTATGTTAAATGTATGTTCCTTTGCATTAGTGCTGGTCTATTTCTACTACATTGTCTCCATCAAGGGGACACTGACTGAATAACACGTTTTCATGCCACTAGAAGTGAGGAGTTGTACTGTGAGCAAGTCAGCTGTTTGCTTTACATCCTTGCTGTTTTGTCAATTTCTGTCCACAGTATCTAGAAAAGCCAACTCAATATCTGATATCATGTTCATTTGTTTGTGTATCAAAAGACATCTTAATTTTTTTTTTTTTAGTTTATGTGGGTAGTGGTGGTATTTAATTTAATATTTAACAGATCAACACCAGTTTCGAAATACAGCAGGAAATATTGTGTTTTTATTAGATTACTTACTTTTGATTTCAACAACAGAAGCTGGATGTTTGAATAGAAAATAAATACCTAATTTTCTGAACATTAACAAAGGGAAATACAGAGGCGTGTCTAAAACATGACGTCTGCTTCCCGTTTACGCGAGACCGCAGTGTCCACTAAAGCTTCCGCCAGCAAAGCGCCATTTTCGGCGTCGTCACGAGACTACAGCATGCTGTTGTCAAACAGATAATAAGACTAACATTCAACGTCTCTAACCTGTTTTTCAGTATTCGTTAAAAAATGGGACGAAAGAAGAAGAAGCAGATGAAGCCATGGTGCTGGTATCCTTTTGACAGAACGACAAAATGCTATCAGAGAAATGCTAGACGCTACACGTTAGCTTGACAAAAGGAAGGCCTAAGCTAACGTTAGCTTCTCCGTGGGATTATCGACTTGGAGGCTAACGTTAAAATATATATCTGGTGATTGGAACTAGCATATCATCGTAATCATTGGTTTCATTTAGCATATATTAAGTATGTGTTACACATTAGTCCGTCTGACCGGCTTACACGGTAGAACAGTGTGTTGAAGTAATGCTAAGATCAGTCTAGCTAAATGTAACTGTGAGCTAGCTTACCGTTTCTAGCTGATTATAGCCATGGTGTGATGATTCAAGAGAACGCAAGTTTGACATAATCTAGCGCTGTGACTAATGCTTATTGTCATTAGTGCGCACAAATGCCCTGGCCCCACTGCGACAGCATGTTTATTTGAATCCACACTCCAGACCACATAATATATTACGTTCACTGTGACAAAAAACAAAGAACGGCATGAGGTTCTAACACTGGAGACTGTATTGTAAATTTGTGTTTTTCCTGAAAATGACGTTAAGTTAGGGGATGTATTCATGAACTAAAAAGGTTGTGGTTTTTCGCTCATGTTTCCAGGATACGAACACGATCCTTGACTCTTATCTTAAGGTACTGTAATCGAGACTTTGATGATGAAAAGATCCTCATTCAGCACCAGAAGGCAAAGCATTTTAAATGCCACATTTGCCACAAAAAGCTGTACACTGGCCCTGGCTTGGCCATTCACTGCATGCAGGTTGGTGCATTATTCTGTGTTCATTTGTTTTATTATTGTTTCTGGGAGGCTTTGGTCAGAAGAAGACTGTCGGAAGACTATTAGTTGTCCTGTTCAAAGTGGGATTAAATCTACCTTTATTGTTGTTGACACTGCCTCACGTTTTACTTGTTTCAGGTGCACAAAGAAACGATTGACAGTGTACCAAATGCAATTCCTGGAAGAACAGATATTGAGCTTGAGATCTATGGCATGGAGGGGATTCCAGAAAAAGACATGCAGGAAAGAAGGCGGACGTTAGAACAGAAATCACAAGGTTTGTACACACTGGTACTGCAAAGATCATTTTTCTATATTAAAGCCACCCTGATGACTGGATGAAAATTTTGTATTCCACTGTGTAGATAATACAGGTTAAGTATGATAATGTAAGGCATAGCTGGTAACAACCAGCATGCAGGGTAAAGTGCATGTTCTTTAACTGCAGTTTTATAGATCTTTGTAGAAGCTTGAGTTTTAATATTTAATACAATTGAAATCTTGCATGATCATTATATTTATTTTTTAGATAGCCAAAAGAAGAAGTCAAACAATCAGGACGACTCTGATGAGGATGACGACGATGATGAAGCAGGACCATCAACTCAGCAGGCTGCTGCTGTCCTACCCCAGGCAGGCTACACTGCTCCCATGGCTCAGCCTGGAATTCCCCCAGTGGCTGGTGCACCGGGGATGCCTCCTGGAGGATATCAAGGCAAGCACCACTTAGTAAATTGGGAGGCAACTCCAATACAAAATACATTAACAAAAAAGCTCAGAATTGCACTTGGAGTTAGACTTGACCTTTCTTTGATTTTTTTTTTTTTTTTTGACGTGATCACTTAAAGCTGAAGTATATCAGAAGGCTATAATGATCTTTGAGGAAGTAGGTGTGGATAGTTGGATAGAGTTTGTACTGTTGTTTAAGAGTAATGTGTGTTTGTTCACACATGCAACACACAGCAGGGGATAGTCGACATGTTAATTTTGTTTAACATTTTCATAATTGTTCATTAACAAACGTTTCTATTATGGCTAAATTGTTACAACAATGATAAATTAAAAAAAATTATGGCAAAATCTCTGTTCAGCACATCATGACAAATAAGAGACGAAAAGAGATTATTTTTGTTAGATTATCTCAATCATGGCCTCCATCTAAAAGCACTGAACATTTAGTTTTTTAATCAGTCATTAACATGTTTCCATTTCCACATGCAGTACTTTCTGTACTTCTTTCACACGGGCTCAGTTTTGCAAACCTGCACCTGTAAAGCTCGGTAATAGACCTGCACAATTCATTTCAGTAGTTTATGTTAGCTTTACTTAAACATATGAACTATCAGCCACAATAGAAGCACTACTAAGCAGTTTTATTTTGGGTCGGATTGGTGTCAACATGAGTGCTCTGAAAGGTCTGCTGCTACACAGCAATGATGCTATTTTGACAGATGTTGGTCAACATTAAAATTAAACCACAAGACTAAACCATCACGTTGTCTTTTGGCTGATCGGTGTTATCACTCACTTTAAAATGTAGCCAGGCTGTAGCTGTTATCCTGTAAGCAGAACTCTGCAGAATAACTTGTCTGCTGATTCTTTCACAGTCAGATGTGCACTTACAAAGTGAGCTATAGGTGTAGTAACACACCCACTACTGTCCATAACATTTATGAAAGGTAACCTATGACTAAAATTGAGTTTAAAACTGAGTTCTGCTGCTTAAAACCTGTCACATATTAGATACAACTACTACTGTTATGTAGTAGTATGGTATATATCTCCTAAACTGTTTTGTGTTGTGCTGAGTGGATCAACTGAAAGGAAAACTCCCCCTTGGTCTTTGAATCCTCACATATGAACTTCTTGGTTCTGGTAATCTCCAAGCTCACTGAATCAGACGTTTGCATTTATACATGCCTGGGTAATGTCTAAATAAATTCAGGGTTCCAGTGCATGTGTGAAAGCAAAGCAAGTAAATTGAAAGGGTTAATTAAATATGTATGGTTGTGTTGTTTGTCCAGCTGGTCACTTAACTACATGTATGGAGGAGTTCAGCAGCGTTGAGTTGTTAATAAGTAGAAAATGTTATTTGATGCATTGTTGCAGGAATGCCTCCTATGATGCCGGGCGTCCCTCCCATGATGCACGGCATGCCTCCGGCTATGCATGGAATGCCACCAGGGTAAGAACGCAATCATTAGCTTCTAAATTAAAATATAATGTATTAACAGAATAACAATACACTTAATTTACCCAAACAATCATCCAGTTCTCTCAACCACCAGAAAGCCTCGGTGGGATTCAGTCGATTCGCAGGTGTACAGCAGTGACACCTTTTGTCCTTAAAAATGGAGATTAATTTTTTCCTAATGGCTTTTGTAGGATGATGCCAATGGGAGGGATGATGCCTCCCATGATGCCAGGGATGCCTGGTATTCCTCCAGGTGAGTTTTAGTAGTAGTGTTTATTTAGACCCATACTTTATAAAAAAAGCCTTGACTCCTGTATACTTTGTCGAAGCTTTTTTAGCTCTTACTTTAAAGTTAATAGAAAGTTAATGGGATATCTGTCTGATTACTCAGGAATGCCACCACACATGGCTCCAAGACCAGGGATGCCTCACATGGCCCCAGCCCCCACAGCAGGGGCGTTACCCAGTCGACCGGCAGCACCAGCAGCGCAGCCTGTGGTGACCAAGCCTCTCTTCCCTAGTGCAGCACAGGTGGGCACTATGGATCCTCCCATTAACTCTGAGATCTGTTCTTGTTTAGGGTAGAGATTTTTTTTTAAATAAACTTAACCCTTCTCTGTTGGTTAATATAAACACAACATTCAACCATATCATGTACATATTTTATTTTCAATTATTGTGATTTCACATTTCCTCTTTATTTTGCTGTTTTTACTCTTTCTCCTTCCTACCTTAATTTTTAAATATTATCTATTGTATTCTGTCATAACTGCATTAGAATAAATTATTTGGACATGTTACATGCCAATGCTGTGATCTCCTTTTCACCATGCTGCAGATGGGCTCTGGTGTTCACACCAGCACAGCAGCCATTTCCTCTCCACCTGCAGACCTTCAGTCTGCCTCCTCCCAGCCTCCTTTTCCTAACACGCCACAAGTATGCTCACAGACAGGACTTTGACTTGGACTGTGGCAGCTGCATGTTGCTTATTCATTAACTCTGCCTGCAAATTTGAAGTTAGGAACTACGCTGACTACTAACAGCACTTGCCTTGAAAGCCTACTTGTGCAATAAATCAAGCACGTTGGCAATATTGTTGGTGTCAGATGATAATGATCCCTAACTAGAACTGGCATACTTTTTGTCTGCGAGCTTTATTACTGTGCATGTGCTTTGCGTTTGTTTTTCTTTCACTGTCTGAATTCTGTATGACTCGGGTGAGGACTTATTGGTCATTTTCAGGATCTTTTTGGAGTTTGCACTCCAGTGAAATGTAAATGGTCTGTGTGTAACATGCAGTTGTTTTGTTGCTGGGACGGTATAAGTCAAATTGGTTGATAATTTCCCCATTTAAAGTGGAATAATCATTTTTCACTAGATTCAAAGTGACCAAATCAACAGTAAACATGTAACTTTAAGTGTTTAAGAAAAGACTCTTAACATCTTAAATTAAATCTAATACCCCCTATATTTGTTTTTTTATATTTCATTTTTTTAGGATTATGAAAAATATAATCTGTTGATTTTTTTCGTAATGTAATTTAGCATTTTGAATAAGTCAGCAAACAGCAGCAACTTACGTGTACTGTATCTCTGTATAGGCCCAGCAGAGTGTTTCAGGAGCCGCAGCGTCAAACTCCCACATCACCGCCGCCTCCTCAGATCCTCCAAAAGCAACATTCCCTGCCTACACCCAACCCTCTGTCTCCTCTTCCACTTCTTCTTCTTCTAACCCTTCTAGCAGCACTGTGGCCAAACCCCCAGCCACAGTGACCAGTAAGCCTGCCACCCTCACCACAACGAGTGCAACTAGTAAGTTGATCCACCCTGATGAGGATATCTCACTGGTAAGTTGCTTGAGCTTTCTGTTTTGCCCTTTTCACAGTAAGTAATGACGGATACATATAATATAACATTTACTGATATAAGACGAAGGAGTGGTGCAGTATTTTCTTCATAAAATTAGGTGCTTACAGAATATACACCTAATGGATGGAACGTTAGATTGTATACTCTTACTCTTAGTATTGTCTGTTCTGTGGTTATGTTGAAGGATGATTCTGAACTTGAATATCCTCAGTGTGAAATCAGGGCACGCCAACATTGGTACCCATCTTGATCATTTTTGTGAGCATATACCTCTGTACTGTAAGGTGCGTGCCAGTGTTTCTGTAGTCTAAATGTTTGCTTTGTGTGTGGTCCCTGCCGACAGGAGGAGATGAAAGCACAGTTGCCTCGTTACCAGCGTCTTATCCCAAGACCTGGTCAGGCTCATGCAGCTGCTCCTCCAGTGGCAGCTGTGGGCAGCATAATGCCCCCACAGCAAGGCATTCCACCACAGCAGCCTGGCATGAGACATCCCATGCATGGTAAGAGAATGCTTGTTAGCATATTAGTCTATGGAAAATGTACACGTGTACTTACAGGAAGATGAATACCACTGTCAGTCCCAAACAGTGCTGTTAATTAATATTCACATTCACATTATTACACTATCAATTGGTTGTGGCTCCTGAGAGACAAATAACCAATCACATACCAACCCCATTTAAATCAATTCACATAAGCTCCTCTTCAAGTGACATTGCTTAATCTGTAAGAATTGCAGCTTTTACACATTCTGGTCTCCCTGTGTTCTCTGCAGGTCAGTATGGTGCGCCTCCACAGGGCATGCCAAGCTACATGCCTGGAGGGATACCCCCATATGGGCAAGGTCCTCCTATGGTGCCACCTTATCAGGGAGGTCCTCCCATGGGCATGAGGCCCCCTGTCATGTCTCCAGCTGGACGCTACTGAAGCAGCAAAGCAGCCACCACATTAGGTTTGAGGTTAACACCTTTCTCTCATCCCTGTGCTTTTTCAAACCTAGCTGCAAGCAAAGAGCAGTAAGACCAGTGGTGGTGAAGACAAACATTATTTGTTTGCATATGGACATGTAATAGAACATCTTTATTGGAGAACAACCAAACACCACATATGTTTCTGACATATAATTTGTTGTTATTTCATTACATGTGAGGATATATTTTTTCCCATAGGTCTCACTCAGGTTTATAGAAGTGAAGTGTGTTAAAATGATTCATATTTCTTTTGAAGCTGCTGGAGTTACATGAACGTACCAACCCCTTACAAAGGCAAGTTTCTCTTGTAAACATTTGATATATTTTTCTTTTGTTTATTACTTTAGTAGAGTAATTGAGGCCCTCACAGCATGTTGTGCTGTTGGACTTGCGTCCCCAACCTTGGTTGGTGAGGGTCTCAGTGATGAATGTGATTCCAACTAAGTAGTGTTACAAATCCATGACTCATCAGGCTCTAGCTTTATTCTTATTTCAGGTTTGGTTTTAATATTTCCTGGTCACAAGGGTACATGTATGCATCATTTGTAATGTTTTATGAATCTGTTGTAATAAAATCCATCTTGAAATCCATTGCTGGTTTTTCCTGACGTACACGGAGGTGAGTCATGAAGGTTTGTACTGGTGTTGTATTTCAAGATTTCTTATGACTTTGTTTAAAATGCAGAATTTCATCAGTTATTTAAAGACCAAGTTTGCCATCATCTGTTTTTTTTTTTGTAGAGTTTATCTTACTTTGTTTTAATAAAAAACTTGATGTTTAAGTACAAAATAAAGTGCTTTCATCATTTCAGGAACAGAATAAAGATTTAATTTACTCAAAAACTGTGTACTACCTGCTCAAAACTAAGATGTTGGCCAACTTCTGGTTTCAAATGCTGCATGTTACCCATGATATGATTATGGAATAACTGCATAATGAATTATAATAGTTATAGGTATAGTCTACTTACAGTGGTAAAAAAACAAAATTTCATTCCTGATTCATTAACTTTTTTTGTCTGTACATACATGCCAATTTTCAGACATGCATGAATGCTATAATGGAACTTTTTTGCTATGTCATAATCACGTTCCCATAATTTGTTACAGGGGACAAGCAAAACAAACCAACAATACAGTAGCTCCGTGTTAAAGCAGTTTAAGCTTGGTTCTCAGTTTTTTTACATTGTAGTAGTTGTCAACAGTGACAGTCTTCTGAGCTGCACATGCTTTCAAAATGAGCTGGTCTCAAAAGCTGTTCGAGTATAAATAAAACACAAGAAGACCACTAGCCCTGACAGATACTTCAGCGTAAACGTTTTTTTTAACTACTTGTGTACCATTGCAGTGTAGGAATGACACCAAACGGTCTCGAGAGAAACTGCTTTTCCATATTGGAATTTAACGCAGTGCTAACGTGTATTGCTGTGTGGTTTTGTGTTTGTCCATCCTTTCTAGTCTGAACATTTCACATAATCATCTGTCAGTACCATCAGCAATTATCCTGTGTTGGAGATTGCTGTATTAAAAGCAATCTGAGAATAAGTTTTTGCTAAGACGTAGACGGCAGGTGGGCAAATCTAACACTTGCACACTTACATTAAAGAATAAGAAACATGGTGGTGCAAGAAGATCTTGTAGGTTTTTAGTGTGGCACAAGAGTTATTTTCTTCTGGCCAGATTACTTACTGCTTTGTATTTGTTTTTGTTGTCTGTAGCCCCTCCATATCAGCTTTTCAGCCTTAAAACGCACTCAGCTGGCTTGACAGGTCAGTTAAACTCAGTAAGTACTTGTTTATTATAGTGTGGGTCTGTCCTGTTCACTTTGATGCTAGCCATTGTATTACACAATGTACTGTTTAAACTGTGTTTTTTAACATAAGATAATTGAAGACTTGTACATACTGAAGGTGTTGAAGAGAAGAATATGCCTTTAATGACATGTCCATTCCATTAAGTAAAGCAAAGGTATGTTGATTTATTTATTTTTAATGGTTACCTGTCTGGTATTAAATTGACTGACATGGTAAGTAGTCAACAACAGATCGATCATATTTGTTTGGGAATCACTTTTTGTGATCTTACAAAATGGTATTGCACCACTAAGTAGTACTTACTGTGAAGCTTAGTGTGTGTATTTGGTGAAATGCCCATTTTAAATGAAGCAGTGTCTTGTTACTGCATGTCCGTGTGAATTCAAGTAAGATTACATTCCAGAAAGTATCTGTTCATCATCATCAAGTTCCGGTACCTGACTGTTAATGTCAGTTTATTTTCTTAAATTGAATCCGTCCATGCATCGAGCACCACAAAATATCTGGTTGACTTTTGTGATCAAGAGCAAATTCACTGACTAGAACAAAGTTTAAATGTATATTTGAAATAAATGTGCTTTTGACAAACTCATGGTTCTGTTGCAGATGCTTTGTCTTTTGATGTTTTTTGTGAAACTCTTGTTTCTGGACGAGATGTATTTTAATTGTTAAAATATTAAAATGGATGCTGTGAGGAACAATTGTCCAGAAAGTAGCTTGACCTGAAGAGTTTGTTAAATTACGTTGTCAGATTAATGTTGCTCTTAAATAAACTGCTTAGCTCTTTTTGCTGGTGATTGTATTTTCTTATATCGTTAAGTTTATAAACCGAGGGGAGATCTGTTCTGAAGCAGAGAACCGTTCAAGTGCATTCAGGATATTAAAGAGCCGCTGCGCCGCCTAGTGGTTAATATTAGCTATAACACCAAACTGCACAGCATCAAGAGAAGCCACGGCGGCAGAGCTGATTACATTTCTTATCAGGTATGTAGATGCGGGCAGCCGATTAAAAGCTCATTAATTTCTTGTTTTCACTCATCGCTTTTGAGATGATTGACAGCCGAGTTAACTCGCTGCATGCAATTTGTCAAGCGCAGTGGTGGAAAGTTAGTCAAGTATGCTACGCCTACGTGGACTCAATGTTGAGGGACTTGATTTGTTTCTGAGTACTTATTGATGCTTGACAACATTTCAGATACTGACATATATATCTTGCAGAATAGTTGCAAGTTCACGCCTTCACATATGATAAACCTTTATTACACGATGTACTACCACATTCACATAGCAGCTCAACATGATTCTAAGCAAAAGCAAGAGGACAAATACATTAGAGCAATTAGTCTATTCAACTGCGCATAACTTGGACCAGATTTTCAAATCTAGAAAGTTATGTGGGCCGCACATTTTCAGTGAGAGAAAAGAAGCAACTTTAGAACAAACTTAAAATAAATGTCTCTAAATCCATACAGAACAACACAGTAGTTCACAGTATCAGCAACAATATCTTTAGCTTTTAAAATAAATCCACTGCTCAAAAGAATAAAGGATAAATAGTTGAATGTGCTGACAACAAAATCACAGAAAAATTATCAATGGAAATCAAATGTATCAACCCATCGAGGTCTAGATTTGGAGTCACGCTCAAAATTAAAGTGGAAAAACACTACAGGCTGATCTAACTTTGATGTAATTTCCTTAAAACAAGTCAGAATGAGGCTCAGTAGTGTGTGTGGCCTCTACGTGCCTGTATGACCTCTGTACAACGCCTGGGAATGCTCCTGATGAGGTGGCTGAGGGATCTCCTTCCACACCTGGATTAAAGCATCCGTCAACTCCTGGACAGTCTGTGGTGCAACGTGGCGTTGGTGGATGGAGCGAGACATGATGTCCCACATGTGCTCAATTGGATTCAGGTCTGTGGCATCAATGACTTCGTCTTGCAGGAACTGCTGACACACCACCATGAGGTCTAGCATTGTCTTGCATTAGGAGGAACCCAGGGCAAACCGCAACAGCATATGGTCTCACAAGAGGTCTGGGGATCTCATTTCGGTACCTAATGGCAGTCAGACTACCTCTGGCGAGCACATGGAGGGCTGTGCGGCCCCCCAAAGAAATGCCACCCCACACCATTACTGATCCACTGTCATGATGTTGCAGGCAGCAGAACGTTATCCACGGCGTCTCCAGACTGTCACGTCTGTCACGTGCTCAGTTTGAACCTGTTTTCATCTGTGAAGAGCACAGGGCGACAGTGGTGAATTTGCCAGTCTTGGTGTTCTCTGGCAAATGCCAAACATCCTGCACGGTGTTGAGCTGTAAACACCCACCTGTGGACGTCGGGCCCTCATACCACCCTCATGGAGTCAGTTTCTGACTGTTTGAACAGACATATGCACATCTGTGGCCTGCTGGAGGACTTTTTGCGGTGCTCTGGCAGTGCTCCTCCTGTTCCTCCTTGCACAAAGGCGGAGGTAGCAGTCCTGCTGCTGGGTTGTTGCCCTCCTACAGCCTCCTCCACATCTCCTGATGTACTGGCCTGTCTCTTGGTAACGCCTCCATGCTCTGAACACTACGCTGACAGACACAGCAAACCTTCTTGCCACAGCTCGCATTGATGAGCCCTCCTGGATGAGATGCACTACCTGAGCCACTTGTGTGGGTTGAAGACTCCGTCTCATGCTACCACTAGAGTGAAAGCACCGCCAGCATTCAAAAGTGACCAAAACATCAGCCAGAAAGCAAAGGAACTGAGAAGTGGTCTGTGGTCACCACCTGCACTCTCTTGCTAATTGCCTATAATTTCCACCTATTGTCTATTTTATTTGCACAACAGCATGTGACATTGATTGTTAATCAGTGTTGCTTTCTAAGTGGACAGTTTGATTTCACAAGTGTGATTGACTTGGAGTTACATTCTGTTGTTTAAGTGTTCCCTTTATTTTTTTGAGCAGTGTACATATGTTGGTCACATTTGATTGACAGGCACAGGATAAAAAAGTGTGCAAACCCATAAAAAAGAAAAATAACACCTCAAATGAACATTTCAAATAAATGATTACTACTACTGACTGTGCACCGATGATATGTAAGCAACAGTTACACTGCACAGTGGGATAAGTGACATGTAAGAGCTCAAACCTTTGGATCACACGAGGTCAGAACAATCTGAAGACACTGGTGAAGAACATGATACTCAGGGAGCAACGAGAGCTGATTTTTATCAAGTTCATGTGTGAAAAGATAAAGATTCACAAGCTAGCAGTCTCCTAAAAATTACGTTCCTATACAGCTAACCTACAATCCCGATTACGTTTTTACGTAAAGAACGTAATTGGTACTGCAATGTGTTATTGTGAATGAATGACGTGACACAGTTCTTTGGAAAGAGCTGGTTGGAGGATGAAGGATTTACTGTGCAGGACTGACAGGCTGCAGACGCGAGCTGAAGACAAAAAGTCCTGTCTGAGGTTGGGTTTAGGCAAGAAAAGTACTGAGGTTAGGGTTAGAAAAATGATTGTGTTTTGGTTTCATTTGTAATCCTGACTTTGTGTGAGACGCGACTGTGTGCGTGACATTTTTATCCATTGACCAGCCCACAGTCTTAAAACACGTTAATATCGCTGCACTCACATGTCTGGATGTTGAAATGTAACGTCGGATATTTTCACCGACAGAAAAGCGGTTGTAGCTCAGATATTTTGTCCGTCAAAAATACGTTGTCTGTTGACATTTCATTAATATGTAAAGTATTTCATTTCATGATCAGCACTAAAATTAATACATGAGGAAAGTCTGTGCAGTAACTCTCCGCACAGTATAATCTTTAAATACAGCAACACACTCACGACAAATTAAACACACGTCTGGTGTTTGGACTTGCTGGTAAAATAAAGAAACATTTATCTGTCTGGGTTAAACCGGTGGTTTTCCTCCTCTAGTTTACACTGATGAAATGAAGATAATAAAGACGTGTTCAACACATCTTAACAGCACGCTGCGTCATAGGTGGACTGCTGCTAGTAGAGTGCTGCATTCACTGTCAGCGCTACTGTAGGAATTAGGGAATTTCTGTGAAAATTTGCCAACTAGAAATTGGGTTTTCTCAGTTTTTTGCATTTCTAGTAGGACCACGGGCTGGGGCACTCGGAGGTTGTTTCTGGACCGCATGTGAAAAGCCCTGCATTAGTGTCTGGTTAAAAATAAATATATGGCTCACAGGGCATCTAATCGCAGCTTCATTAAATAGAACCTGCAAAAGGTCAGTGTCACCATATCACATTATCAGTGAAGAGGCGACTCTGGACAGAGGATGATATTAAAAAAAAGGTAGTACATTCAGACAAAGTTTGAGATATTGAAATCTTTTATGAAGAATATTCGAGGTGCACTTTCAGACTCTTTCCAGACCAGCACACTGTCTGTTTGCTCCGCCATGCCACACCCTGTGTATGGTGCTTGATTTGAGCAAATGTTGACCTGCAACTGGACAACAACCCAAAAAAATATTGTGGGGAGAAGCAATGAGCTGGTATTTTGTTGAAAATGCATTGTCACTGGATCTAAACCCTATTGAGCTGCTGGGTTTAGCTCTATCATGGACGTGCTCATTAAGTCAGTCTAACTTGTTCTTTTCAGATTACCTCAACAAATGAACAATTAATACAAATGGAGGGTACTATGATTGTTTGAGGGATATAATTTATATTTCAATAAAAAAATAATTTTCTTTTAAATGGCTGAGCTTCATATTCATTCTGGCGTGTTTCTCATTGAAACCTATTTTGTGTATGTATCAGTGGCTCCAAACGTTTGTATGGTGTCAGTAGTAGGTTTTTGTATATAGGGCTTTTACTTGTAATGGAGTAGTTTTACACTGGTGCACTGGTAGTTTTACCCAAGTAAAGTGTCTGGTCCTTTAGCAATACATCTTTTGATAGGTTTTAAGTTAATATTGCCACAATAGGTGCAACAACCATAGTATGCATGCACTGGTATAAAAAGTACATTCAAATTTCACGAGGACTTTATTATGTCGCTTTTTTGTATGCCATTTGCATGTTTCCTTGAATTAGTCATGCAGTGTTTGAACCTGAATTTGTGGTTTTGAAGCATAAGTGCTTATGAAACAATGTAAGTAGTGTTCAATTAGCACAAATGAAGACAAATGGGAACAGTGAGATGTTGAGAAAACAATAGAAAAATGTAGGCCATCATAACAAGTGGATTTTAAAGAGAACAACCTCAAGATGCATTTTTTAATACTCTTCTTTAACTATAGCAATCACTAAAAAACACCTGCTTCAGCCTTCTAATTGTGGTTTCCTGCTGGACTATGACAAAACAATGAGAGTGTCACATGCTGCTGCTTGAAACTGATCTTGTGTACTGATACAAAAGTCTAACCACAGTGCAAACTGTCTCTTTAGAGGTTAAAAATCCCACTATATGCTGTTTGAAACAAACTTTAAGCAAGTAAAACTTCTCAACTCCTGAGTTCATTAATAAATGGAAGGGCATTATTTATGCTTCCTCACCTAAACCATTTACTATGTTGTTCCTTGTTCTTATTCAGCTGTGAATTTGTGTTCCACTCATCACCGCAGTTAGTAATCTGCTGCCTCATTGCTTGGTTATTTTTATTTATTTGTTTTTCCTCATGTCAGATCAGAAACAAAAGGCAGATTCTTATTGCTGGTTAACATTTCTGTTTAATATAATCTGAAAAGATTACTTAGTCAAAGCTCTGATTTCTTTTTTGTGTTAACTAATTAACATTTTTCCATATTTATTTTATTTTCCAGATTGAGACTTAATTGATTGTGCTGTTAATTCTTAGGACGATCAAGTCTCAAAGTCACAGTTTTATGAATTAAATCCTGACTCTCAGTCATACTACTCTGTTTTGTACATATCTCCATTTTTTTTCTCCCTTTGTCAGTGTCCACTGATGCAAGTTATTATAAAACAACAGACATATCCTGTTCAGAGACTGGCAGTCAGCATCATTTCCTCAAGGGATATGCAAAAATATTTTGTCAATTGAAACATTTTCTTGTGTATAAAAAGTTGAATGCAAATTTTTAAAGGATTTTGTGAATGAAGCTAATTCACAGTTAATTCTAACTGAAACCCTTGATCTTCACGGCAGTAAGTTGGTTCTTACTGTGCTGCTGGTCCAAAATCTAATCATGAGTTTTCTATCTCTGTTGTTGTCTAAGGTAATAGTTTTAGGTTTATAAAACATTACTATATCACCTTAGAAAAAGGTGATCCATCATATGTGGTGTTGGTTAGTGTAGGCTTCCTGCTCTGTGCGCCTTGAGGTTTTAAGGTGGAGCTTCATGGAGTTCCTCATGGTTTCATTTACAGTTAACCAAACGTTTGACATTCAGTCTGAGTGCATGCATTAGTGCTGCCATGGTTTGCATCACTGGTCTCCCTCAGGATCTCAATTAGTGCTTTTCTACCAATGTT
Organism: Ctenopoma multispine; assembly: GCA_034779795.1. Lineage (NCBI taxonomy): Eukaryota > Metazoa > Chordata > Actinopteri > Anabantiformes > Anabantidae > Ctenopoma > Ctenopoma multispine. The sequence goes on from JAUYWH010000001.1 coordinate 14,202,051, forward strand.
AAAGATGACTGGGATCCAGTGTCTGGCCTTTCTGTGGACTCTGTTCATTATACAGACAGGGTTTGGTAAGTTCTGTTGTTTTAAGTGGGGCTCTGATGATCTGCTTTGTCTTTTTCGGGGAAGTCATTAGGAGTAAATGTCTTAAAGAGGAGAGAGAACAATTTACAACATCACTAGGAAAATGTCTTCATTTTAGTCTTTCAGATTATTTTTAGTCTGAGGTATTGGTTTAGATAATACTCAGACTCAGTCTGTAATACCAATACAGACTGAATCTGTGTCTGTCTCACATTGTTGGTCAGATAATTTAGAAATGATTTCTCAGAAATAGGGAGTCACTGTTTATAAATTTTAAGCGTGAATTGGAATTCTTTCATACTGGATTTACAGTGAATTAGTTTCCTTCTACCACTGCACATTTCTGCAAAATGTTTCTAGAAGCCATATCTTTCTAATAAATACATGCCAGCCTTTTTCAACTGATTCGTAACACCTTGTAGTGCTGTTTGTAACACCTTTATTTTTGTTTCTGTCAAGTATTCAGTGCCATTCAGTTCTTGGAGAGGAATGAGGGTGAATCTGTGGTTCTTCCCTGTGCGGTTGAGCAGAGAAACCCTTCGCCCTATGGTGTCTACCTGAAGCGCAGCTGGTTGCATCCTAGTGAAGTGTTGTTCATGTACACCAAGAGTGAGTTCACTACGACCAACAGTGATGACAAAAACCGCACCAGCGTCAGTGGAGACCCCAGTAACCACTCTCTAAAAGTGACCATCTCTCAGCTGAGGGTCAGCGACACAGACCGGTACTACTGCGAGTTTATTGTGAACAACCCTTTATCTGAAGATGAACGAATACAAGGAACGACTGAATTCTTCCTTCTTGTTAATGCTGGTGAGTGTTTCATTTCACCCCACACACTTTTGACTTGTTGCGCACTTGAGATTAAACTTTTCAAAAATACTGCACGCCACCACATAACAAGAAGTCAAAACATATCTGCAGGAGGAGGTTGGTATTTGCGTTTTTGGTTTGGTGCTGTTGTTTCTAGTTTCTAGCTCCCACTAAGCTCTGCTGTCTAATAAGGCATATTGTATAAATGTTTGTAATTGTAGCCCAGTTTTTTGAAAAAGGTCAGTACACACTCTGATGATAGCTACTATACTCTGAATGTCACTATTTAAGCTTAGTACAGTGGTGCCTCTGTGCATTACATCAGTATCTTTTCCCTTTCCCCCTCTGGAGATGCCCCCGGGTTGGTGGACATAGAGTTGATAGAGACATGTGTCGAGGGTTCGGCCGTGCTCCCCTGTCTACCCCCACAAGGGGAAGGCTCGGCTGTGGAGGGGGTGAGTCTGAAGCGGCAGAGGGGCCGGGCACCTGTGGAGGTGTTGTATCATTCAAAGCATCACCACAGCAGAAGCCCTCCTTCCTTCTCCTCCCAGTTCCCTGTTAAGAACGTCCAGCTGTCTCTGGTGCCCACCCCTGGTGGCATCACCTACAACGTCACCCTGCAGCAGCTGCAGCCAGAGGACAGCGCCCTGTACAGCTGCCAACTGCACATGCATGGCAGGTCTGACAGCATCACCAGTCTAGGGAGACAAGTGTTCTTTGTTTCTGTGCAAGGTGGGTGATGTCACAGTGGGATGTAATCACCAGATTACCTAAAGTAGTAGTTGGGCAAATTTGTTAAACGTTATTTGTGTTAATTGAAAATACCATTTCCTTTTATAATAACTGTTGTTGCATCATTTTTCCTTTTGTGCTGTTGTTTCAGCCTTCAGTCATCACCCATCATTCTAATACTTCAGTGCAAATAACATTTTTTCATATATTTACATACGAAAGTAATGCAAATAACAGTAATATACGTATAAGAAAAACTCATTTTTTTGGTTGTATATTTGTAGACTATATTTGTGCACAACAATCTAACAACAGTGTTAACCTGCAAGGATCTTGTTTACACTGAATGGTCAAAGGTTAAATATCACTGGAGAAGAAAGAGCAATGTGTGCCATTATCCTAATCGCTTTAAAGGTCGCGGGAGTGCTGGAGCCTATCCCAGCTGTCACTGGGCTAGAGGCAGGGTAGACCCTGGACAGATCACAGCGCTGACATGTAGAGACAGACAAACATTCACACTCATATTCACATCTATGGGCAATTGAGAGTCACCAATTACCTTAACATGCATGTTTGCATGTTGGTGAACACACAATAGTGAAAATCAACTTTTTAAAAGGAGAAAATGTGTTTTGTGTCTTTGTTACGTAAAGGTGGAGCTGATATTACAGTTTTTTTCAATCGTTTACACGCTAAATGAAAAATTAACACACAGTTAGTAAAACTCTGCTCAGTAAACAACTCTGCTGATCTGCACAACATTACACACAAGGTCTGCTTCACACTTTTTGCAAAACTCACACAGTGATTTTCAAAAGACTTCACACACTTAAACACCGTACACACAGATAAGGATTGGGAGGTTACTTCCTCGT
>JAUYWH010000001.1:14204648-14265003 GCA_034779795.1 Ctenopoma multispine
AACAGTGTGCGATCGATGACAGACATTGTGAGTGACACGAGAACAAAATGTCATTTTTATACATGTGTTTATGGTTTGGGCTGAAATGTGTCATTTTGCACACAGATCTGATGTTCAGCTAATTGCGTGTGGTGTTTGGTTAATTGTGTGCGGCATCTAGGAGACGGGAGTCCCGTTGTCAAAATTGCGTGTAAACGATTGAAAAAAACTGTAAATCTTAATGTTACTGACAGCTGATTCATCCATAATAATAACTTCAGCATTTGTTAGTTGTTTTTCTGAATCTGAAAACGAACTAAAGCTGCCATATAAATGTAGCAAAGCAATAATAACCTAAAATGGAAGTACTCAAGTAAAGTACAAGTAGGTTACGTTAAAATTATACTTAGGTAAATGTACCAGTGGTTACAGAAAGTTCCAATGAAGGAAGAAAATAAAATATCTGGTTCTGTATTTGCCGTAGTACTGTCCAGTACTGTCCTGTCTAATCTCACTCTGTAGCTGAATACGTGCAAAGTGAAAATAGAAACACTTATTAAGTTTAAATAGCATAACAGTGAAAACATTACAAAGAAATATAAAGTGTGGGCTGATTTTTATTCCCATTTCAGCCCTGTTAATGGGGTTAATGATGGGAAATCAACTCACTTATGACTTAAGTGAGTTGACAACTTTTGTTGTGAAACACATGCAGCATCTTTCACAATAGCTGAAGGTTCCCTTTTTTGCTTGTATGTGTTCACGTTATTGTATAGTGATGTCTGGTAATATCAGACATCAATAACAAATTAAATGAATATCTGTTTTCATTCAAACTGTATGTCTATACGTTTTATTAATAATTAATATTAAATCTAATTTTAGACATAGACAGATTTATAGAAATATTTTAGACTCAATATTTTTTATTATAGTTTTGTCTTAAAGAATTAGTTTTAAAATCAGCATTTTTCCTTTTGTCAGCAAATGTCATAAAAAACAAAAACGAAAACTCTACAAACACGTGAACATCATGCTTTAAAAGCAGTAAGTAAAAAATCACCATTTCTAATATAAACTATCAACACAATTTAGGGGGTTGACATATACTGCGGAAATACTACACAAAGCCTTTTGCTTCAGATATAAAAAGTCACTTTGCACTTAAGCTTATCTATTTTCACTGAGCAAACCAAATCACTTTATTATATTCTAAAATATCCAACCAGTAACTCCTATTCATAAACAGTTTTGGTTGATTGGGATTTTCAGCTGTTAATCTTCACATTATGCAGAGCCTCAGCCTCTCTAAAGGACTGATTTTCCTATAATGAAAATAATAATAATTATATATATTGAACTTATAACAAAGAAGGAAATGTGGTTTCTCTGAAATTCTGATGAACACACAACACTTATCATAACCTCAAACAGTTATGCACTTCCTATATTATCCTGTGTTGCTTTTATCTGACCTTCATTTACACAGTATTGTTGTATAAAACTGTTAATAATGTTATGCCATGTTTACGCAGTAAATGTAATATCAGATAATTACAACAGTGCAGCGTCAGAGACGGGAATCCATTGCAACAGGGAAGTTGGATTGTGTCACATCGGATGCTTGCGGGAAGGGGTGGGGGGTTGCTGTGGCCCTTTGTGTCCCCCAACAGCAGTGAAGACACCACACTTATCTTTGACATTTCTGCCCAACTGTGCTTCTTCACAGGCGAACAGTGCGGCTGCTCCAGTTACTCCACGTTGCTGTTCGCTCTGTTCTCAGCTGTGACCGTTTCCATCCTCGTTCTCATTGGACTTGTGGTGATTTATAAAGTGAGTGAGTGAATTCATAACGTAGCGTATGCTGTTCTAACACAAAAATATGTACAAAACTATGACAAACAGCACCTGCTTGTAAAGAGCATGCCAGAGTTCCTCTGCAGCTCACCACAAAACCACACTAGTTTCATAACTTGTTGCTGTCAGTTGTCAGCATCTTTGTGTTAAAGTTCAGTGAAGGTAGTGTTTTGTGTTTTGTTCAGTTTTAAGATGTTTATAGTGGGGCCAAACTATATGTATACAAATTTGTATTAAACAGTAACACGTCACAGTGAGAATAAGACCTGGTTACAACTTCCTGTTTAGGATGCAGTCTCGAGAGAAAATGAAAAACTGTGATTTTAACACAGGAAATCTTGTTTTTCTTCTGTCTCGATGACTGTCAGTGCAAAGCACGCCACAGTGTCAGGTCACGCCCTCAGGCTCCCATCTACGAGGAGATGACCGGGGTGCAGCCTCTCAGACCCAAACTACCTCCTAACCATCTGGAGGAAATGGAGACTTCTGAGTATAGAAACTGCCACGTGAAAAAGGCCTATCCTGAAAACCATTACGAAAGCCCGACTGGGGCCCTCCGACCCCGGACTGAGTCTCAGAAATGAAATGTTAGAGCTTCTTGCCAGCGTCATGAACTAGACTAATTTACAAAATCAGGTCCCTGGACTCAATTTTAATAGATTGGCCTTATACTTTTCTTAATGTGATGTATGTTTGACTGAGGCTACTTTAAAAGATTGTTCTGTACTGTTACATTTCTTTAATTGAAATGTGCCTCTACACATTAACAATTTCCGTGCTTTAGTTTTGACATTGAGCACGGCTTCATTTAAGTTAAACCTTACAAGAGGTCAAAGATAGGGCTGCTTTTTAAGTCTTTTTTTGTTTTCCATCAGTTTGGAAATGCTGACTCATACAATACCTATGTTATAATTATATAATTATCTATAATCAGCAAATTTTTGCATTGATAAGTTGCATAGATAATATGCATAGGTAATATTGTTTTATTAATGCTGGCTCAGTGTCACATTTTAACCTCATTTGATGATTTCTGTCTTATATCAGGTTTTAAAAATAATTGTCTAACTCTACATTGATTTCATTTAATGCAGAAACTCTTACAACCACTAGGGGTATAAACCTGAAGAAAGAGAAATGTTTTAGATTTTGGGGTATTGATAGCTTCCCTTCTCTACATTTAACAACCTATGACCACTACTCTTCATGACATCACATTTGATATCAAGAATTGTATGACAGTTTCAAATTCATTACAGGGTCGGGTCATTTAGGGTCAATCCTCCGTTTTAACTTTTGCTCCACTACCCAACCAGGAAGCATTTATTGTATGTAAAAATACGCCAATATTGTGTATTAATAATGTAATGTGTATTATAATTCTGACCCTTTTCACCAATGTCTCCTTAAGTTTTTGCTCAAATTTGTTCTTTACAATGTCATATTCATGATGCGTTCTTAGGCCGCTGATTTTGCTCATTCATATGCTCGTGAATCCCATTGTCCTCTTATGTTGGAAGCACACTGGGATTCCTCCTGCTGTGAGGTGACAGTAACCGCTACACCACTGTGCTGCCCAATGGAATGGAAATATATATATATATATATATATATATATATACATATTCTTATATTGCAAGTAAGCTATTTTATTTGTTCTTGATATTCCCGGACGTATGTCCTGTGAACATTGTTTACATTAGCCATTAGTCTTCTCTACTCCATTTTTTGTTGTTGAAAAAAAGTAGTTCTTATGATGTGTTGTCCAAACATGCTTGAAAGCAATGTGCATGCACAGATGGAGTCAAAACACCGATGCCATAGCAGAGAAGGAGACAATATTGTTTAAACACGGGATAATGTCATATATTTTCAGTCTTGCGGGTGAAGACATTCACTGTGTTGCACCTGTTTCTGTAGGAAACAATGTAAATTCACACCTTCACCCACAATAAAAAACTGTCATCACATGCGTGAGGGTCACGCTTGTACGAAAGCTACCAAAGCACAAAAGACACCCACATGAATGAAAATTGTGGTTTTTTAACAGTTTTTCTCATTTGCTTGTCCACAGTTAACGCACAGACTGAAACAGAAAAAGACTGACAAAGTGAATACAAACATGCAACATAAGCCAATTTTTCCCTCAAACAAAACATTTTATGGCTAAGGGAATACATTCTTCCAGTGAGTCAAAAAAAAAAATACCTCAATATAAATATCAATATAGACCCCTTCAACCTAGTGTATGGCATAAGCCTGTGCCAAGTGCTCATAATTTACTGCACACCTAGACAAATTTGTACATGTAATATGAAACTGTATTTGTAATGTTTTTTTTCTTCAATTAAAAATGAACAAATTTCACCCAAAATCTGAATATTTTTTTATTTCCTCAGTGGTCAAACTCAGAAATGGTGAAAATGTGGTATAATAATGGTGAGAAATAACGAAAAAAATAAATTCACATTCAAAAAATAGTCACATTCACATTCTCATGAATGTTAGCAAATACCAACACGGAGGTGGCATCTTCTACAGATAGATAAAGGCTGATTGTTGATTGAAGAATTTTATGTGGGTTGTGCCATAGGTTCATTAGATGTTCATAATCACTCAAGTTCTTTCTACCAGCTGTGAAAAGCGAATTGAAAAGTGTTAACACATCTGAAAGAGCAGACCTCTGCTGTGCCAAGAATGTGATAATGAAGATCAGGTCGACCCCAGTTTCGTGAAATGTGTCTCAGCAGTTGAAGAAAAACTGTAGTTAAGTTCAAATCAGTAAGTGTGCAAAATACACGTGACAGTAACAATCGTTGATTCATAGTTCAACTAGTGGTCAAAAACTCCACAGGTTACTTATAAAAAAATCTGACAAATGCAAGTGCATTATCACATAGATGTTAAAGTCATGTAAAATCCAATTCATGTGGTCCAGTATAATATGGTTTTATCACTGACCCCTAGTGTAGTTGATACATTACCTTATATTCTGTATGCATTACAATATGACTCTAAAATCATCCTGAATTATAAATAAAGCAAACAATGACTCCATTAAAAAAAGAACAAGACAGCCAGTAACAGCCAAGAAAAATTTGTAATTTATTAATATAGTCCGAAAGAAGCTCCATAATGCATGGAAACATTTTTTTTCGGTGCATGTCCTTAACAATCACATTCTATGAGGAGAAAAAGAACAACATTAAAAGCCACAACTGTATTTTAGTTACAGACAATTTTCCTCAATGTTTTTTTTCCAAAGTAAAGAGAAGTACCCTCATTCCCCCACCCTCCCTCCTCCCCTTAAAAAACAGACAGCCTTAAAAGTCATGGGCTTTTTTTTCAGTACAACCCACAGTGCTTTAGCAGAAGGATAAGCGCTCATTGGTTAAGGGTTACACAGCATGATGACGCAATGTAAAGTTTTGCTAAAACATTAGATGACAATGATAATGAGTAGGGAGGAAGAAAGTGGAGTAGAGGAAATTTGAGCATGAGACAAAAACAAGAACAACCCTACATCAAACCCTGAACCCCAGACTGAGTTGACAAACGACTGCAGTACAGCTGCAGGGTTTGAACTCTTCCCTCCCACTTGTGCATAGATCATGATCCTTTAAAAAACAGCTTTATTCTTCCACTTCAACCTGCCTCCGAAAACCTTCTGTTACGTGTTAGGAAATCTCTCAGCTATTAAATACCTGTCACAGGAACATAGGTGTTAACAGAGAGGATAGATGATTAAAAACAAAAAACTAAATTCTTGCAACTTCAAGAACAAAGTCCAAACATACAAATGCATCTTCTGTCACTGTCTTTTTGACGACCAAACAATTTATCATTGTTTAAATGTAAAGCAATTTTGTACTTAGATTTCATATGTAAAGCACTCCACTTTTTTCAAAGTTGATTCTCAGTCTTATTTGGTAAATATGTAACTTGCTACGAACATTTTTTGTTGCTTTAAAGAAACAATGGTACTCTATATTCTGTTAAACTCATAACCATTAGTGCTTTGTTGGGAGTTTAATTTTCAGGTTTTTTTGTCCACACAAACATTAAACCTAGAAATGTTGGAGTTGGTATCTGGAACCCTGGCCTTCCTGAGACAAAATCCACATCTTTTATGAGTGTGCAAGATAGAGAGCAAACTGCGTCGCTTATAGAAAACAAAATCGCAACTCAATACATACAGAGATAGTCTGTCAACACTGAAAGAGGAAAAAAATGGAAATATGACAACACTGATCAATCCCAGAGTTCTGAAAGTAGCATAAATCTTCATTTTGCAAGATTTCATGTCCATATTTGATGGAAGATGAAATTAGTTTTTTTTCTCAACATTCCTGTTATATATTCCTTGAACTTCACACAAATGAAATGCTTGTAAACGACAGGTGGCTTTTGCAAAACAACAGAAAAGATAGGCACCTCTGAAATGAGTCTTATAACAAACTCACCTCCCACTTCATCCCTTTCCATTTCTCCATGAAGTTAACATAGGGATTACTAGTTCTTCTACAGCTATCTATGGCCACAGAGCTTTGTTTTCCCCCCCTTTTTATGTTTTTATTTTTTATTTTTTTTTGGTACTTTTTAAAATTTTCTAATTTTTTTTACCTCAGGTTTTTTGTATAATTGGAACATAATGGTGCAATACTCAATGATAATCCTTGTATTGGATTATTCCACAATAAAAGCCACTATAAGGTAGATAAACTTTTTACAGATAGAATGAAAAAAATCCATTAAGTCCTTGAGTAAACATATACACATGAATTGTCATGATCTCCCCTCTGTACTTAGACTCGTTTATCTACGATTAGCTGAGTGAGGGGTAGGAGACACTCAGTGCAACGTTAGAAGATAATAACAATATCCATCAGAATAGTTTGACAGAACAACAACAACAACAACAACAAAAGATTAAACAGACATAAAATATAACATACTGAGTGGAACATAACAGCAGGCCTTGTGCCCTGTACACACACAGTTTCTTGCGCACACATTCATACAAACATCTGACTTTCAAGCACACATCTACAATGACTTTTGCATTTTTTTTTTTATTTTGTATTTGTAACTTAATGCAATACATTTCTGATATTCTCTAAAAGCCCCTAAGTGTACCTGTCAGATGAAAATAAAAAAGAATTACTGACTTCACATTACGTTATTGGCGCTCCATGATTCAAGTATTTGTGTTCAATATTTTGTTTTGTTTTGATATGTTTGTAATTTTTTAATCAACTGGGTAAAATATACATTAAACCAGGTGATTCAGTTTGGGCTTTTAAATAGGCTAATTACCAAATACACATATATACAGTACAAGCACTTCAAAGTACTGTAATATGTCATCAAAACCAAAACGTGCATAACCAACTCCATAAGAAAGACATAGCTTTCAGTCAATCAAGTATCAGTTTACGCCCGACCCAAATTCTTTCCTTTGTATCACTTATTTGCGGGGAAAATAGATATATTGCTCATTTTCAGCTGTATTAAACCAATACTTTTAAACAGAAATGAAAAGTTTAGAGGTTACGATCCAAGAAGTCTGAAGAAGAGATACCACACACTATACTCACAGTATATATATGTGTGTATATATATATGTGTGTGTGTGTTTGTGTGTGTAGTGTATACATATATACTGTTATCTAGAACAAAGCTGTAGAGAGGAGAGCCTCTCAATGCTGGTGCAGCATGGGAAACCCCCTTCACTGTCAGGGTTCTCCAGTTAGTACAGGATGCTGGGAGGTCCTCGGCTATTGGGTCTGTCTGAGCTTGGATCAAGGCAGTTACAGAAACAGGCAATAGTGATTTTTGCTTGTGTGCTGCAGGACTGCGAGTCCTGAAAGGTAGCCTTTTCCCGTTTTCTTGTTAATTTTTTTGTTTATTTTTAAAGTTTTTTTTTCTTTTGTTAATGATTTTAAGACTTTATACCTCTTGAAATGTGCCCCTCCCCTCCTGCAGATGCAGAGTGGTGTAAGTGAGGCTGAAACAGTTGGTCCAAGCCATCAGGGTCTGTGGAAATGTACAGTTCAGTGGGCCTGCTTTGAGCAGGGCACAAACATAAAAACAAGATAAATACAGCATCCACAAAAAGGCACCCTGGCCACCAGTCTACTCCTTTAGATGGTGGTAGTAGAGGCTGATGACCAGAGATATTTCAGCTAGAAGTGCAGAGCTTTAACATATTATAGATATTTTTTTCCACTTAGATTTTTTAGCATTTTTAAGATTTTTATGTCAAACTTCATAAAAATGACGTTAAAATGCGATTTCATTTTTGGTTTTTAAAAAAATACGTACCCGGGATTACCCATCATCAACTGTGCACTGTAGCAAACTTGAACCCCCAACTGAGTAAAGATTTTCTCCTTAGCATGGGGCATTCCCCACAAAAACATGAAAAGAAATCTCAGTCATTTAAGGGTGTGATGCTGCCGCCCATTTGTTTGATCCCTCCTGTCCCCCGCTGCACCCTTTGCAAAGGTTATCAAAGCTCATCCATTCAGGGAACAGAAGTGCTCTCTTATAAAAGATACAGTATGACACAGCAAATTTCTATTGGCACATTACGCTGGCATCTTTTACATGCAATAATGGACCCTAAACAAAAACGACAGGCCACCTTTTAGAAAAAGGATTCGGTACAAGCCTTTTCCCTTCCAATTAGGATTAAGTTCGAGGCATGAGGTCTGTACATACTGTTGCGCAGATGGCCTTGTAAGTTAAGACTTTGCTCTCACAGTAGAAAGGACAGATATGGAGAGCTGCTTCTCATACTTGGTATCATCAACTCCCCTACCCTGAGATCAAGCTGGACAAAAGTGTCTTCAGCGCAGAGAGAAAGGCCGACCTTTGATAAAGTGTACGGACTTTAGTACATGACAGTGTTCTGGTGGATTAGCCTGACTTTAAAGAAATGGCGGCCATACTGAAGTGCTGACAGGAGCGCACAGGGGGACAAGTGTTAGGGTTTGCCAAGCTCTGGGAGGAGTGCTCATTCCCGAGTCAGGTTTGGCGTGCTATAAGGGGCCCCAGCCTCTAGTCTTTTGCATAGAAACAGATACAAGGGCCTGTTGGTGCCGGTCAAGGGAGGGCTACTGGGTCTGGTTGAGGTGAAGGAGGAGGTTATAGCGTAGCAGCTAGGCAAAGGGCAAGGGGGGACAGCCTGCGGGCAGGTGGAGCAGCTTGGAGCGACAAACACCTACACCCACTTCTGAGACACCCTTTTTTTTTTTTTTTTTTTAAACACATCTCAAGATACTACCTGGAAGTACTACAGAATACTGTCAAACACAAAAGCATGATCAGTAAAAAAAACAAATAGACAATCAATAACGGTCTGTAGTATTGATCCTCGTTTTGCATTCAATACACAGGATGAACATACAGAGGCACCTCTGACCAAAGTGTTTCTGCATATGAACAGTGAAGGGCTAGTTCAGCAGCCAGTATTTTGTAGACCACTGCATGTAGACAAAAAAAATAATAGAAACAAAAGTCAAATGATCTTTAAAAAAAATAATAAAAAAATACACTGGCAAAAATTCCAGAAATATGACTATTATATCTTCCAGCTAAAGTGATCTTTGTGTCAAACAACTGAGAGATAGGGGAGAGGGCAGAACGACAGCAGAGTCGAGTGGGGGGGGGGTGGCCAATAGAGATGCCGTGTGTGGTAGAGGGATGCAACTGGCCAGTCTTGATAGAGCTGCTATCTTGACAGACTGAGGGAGGGTCAAACGAAGCCCAGTAGGAAGTGCTGCACTGTGGGGCTGCCGCTTCACACACACGGGGGACCACGGCAGAGAGGCACTCAGTGGACACTCCCTCTCCCCACCCCGCTCTGACTCACCCACCCATAGACTGACTGACTGGCCAGCGGGTGTCAGAGACAGCTGACGTTGCAAGTCTAGTGTCTCCAAACAGAACAAGGCTAAACATTGGGAGTAACAGTGATATTCACGTTGATATTGTTCAGAGAAGGAAAAAAAAAATCATAGACTGCAGTTTTTTCCCCCCAAAGTCAAATGGTACATTTCAGTTTTGTTTTCCTTCATCCTGCTACCAGAGGAACAATGCCAGACACATTTCCATGGAACAGATACAGTACATAAAAGAGCAGTATTTTTTCTTGTTTTGTTTTCAGTGTTTTTACTGCTCCTTTTTTGATTTATTGAACTGCAGTTGAAGTGATTTGCTCTTCTTAAGTGCTATGATAAAACCCTTTGAATTTATAAAAGTCTTAGTCTCTTCTGTTTGTACAGTACCAAACGCAAGGAACACTCGTAGGTCTACTGCATTAGGAGAAACCCCTCTTATTTGGTATTGTGCCAGATACCCAGAACCCTCCAACCCCGCTGTGGATTCAGTCTCTGTTGGGTGTGGCTGTGGCATGCAGAGAGGAAGTGTGCATTGTTGTGTGCTCAGTTTCACTTTTCAGTACAATTTGCTGCATGCACAGTTACAACTGTTGCTTCTTCCTCTTTGCAGAGTTTTCCCAAACAGTTTCAGGGGGATTGGTGGCCTGGAGGGAATCCAAGTTTTCAAAAGGGGTAAAGTTTTTGAAGTTCCAAAGTCTTTTGCTGCTATCAGCAACAATCAAAAAATCCAAAAAATAGAAAGAAAAAAAACCAAAAGACAAACCAGCTCTGGTGGACATCGAGTATGGACGGAAGAAAGATCTATGGCATATATTGCACAATGTAATTCTCACATGAAGGTGAAACTGTGTTGTTTTTTTCCTCCGAAAACTGGCTGATCATACAGACCACTGGGCTTCGTAACAAATCGAGCAATAGAAAATCCAACAAAGCACCAGTAGGCGACTGGGTTCTAAGTTCAAAATGACCAGAAGGATCTGGGCTTGCAGTCAACGATTAGGTGCCACTTCACTTACATAGTTGAGACACACAGCGAGGTTGACAAAAATCTTCTCTCAAGCTTATATGTTATGATAGATATCAAAAAATGAGATTAAACAGCTGTGTCAATCCCTTTGAGAAGACAAATTAAAATAACTAAGCTGATGATTGGTAGGGCCAGTCACGTGGCCAGGCCTTCTTACTGCCCAGTGACAGACGTGGTCACCAGTCGTGTCCTGTACCACTTGCTGGCTCAGAGGTGAAACTGTGCAAGATTTCAGCTATTTCTTTAGTTACAAAACAAACTAAAAAAGGCGGCTTGGGAAGGACCTGGGCCAGAGAGCACTTAAGGCTAATATTAGTGCTGAGAAACAAACATTAACATAACCAGTAATGGTCTTTGAACCACATCATTGGGCATGGACATGCTGGGAATGGTCATTTTAAGTCTTATTTTGGGATGATTTTTTTTTTTTTGAGGAAAAGGGAAGTCTCAGATGGCAGCTTTGATTGCTTCTCCTAAAAACACTTCATACAGAATGTCATGTATACTTATGGAAAAAAACTAAAAATACTTAAAAAGGTTTCTTTGTGTTGTGTATCACTTTGTTCAGTTTGTTTTATGGTGCATTTAAAAATGCCAAAAAAACGTAAACAAAAGTAAAACGAAGCAAAACAGAAGGACTGGAGTTGCAGTCTTTGTGTAGGGTCCCCAACCTTCTGATTAACAATTCACAGTTCAAATTGATACTGATTATCACCACACGATTTGCTTGGGTTTTGCTCCTGTTCATACTGATTTTTTTTTCTTTTCTTTTTTCTTCCACCCCACCGTCCACCAATGGCTTACATGACATGGTGGTGGTGAGTTGGCTGGTTAGTGTATCGTGGCATCTCCTTATATGGATTCCCCACTCAGTAGATCTCCGGGCAGCAGGGTGTTAATGGGGGTGGGGCTTCCAATCACACGGGTGTCCTCTCCGCTTGGCGGGCCCCACAGGCTGGAGTACTGTGGCACACCGCCCCACAGCAGGTCGCCTCCGCTGGCTTTGCCTCCACTGCTCCACTGGCCAATTGAGTGAGACTGCGCTGCCCCACCCATCCGGTTCTGATTGGTTCCTGGGTTGGCCTGCCAGCTAGTGGTGTTTGTCCCTAGCGACTGACCTTGTGCAAAGAAGCGGTTCACCTCCTCCTCACCGGCAAACTCTGCCAGGATGGTGGTGTTTCCAAGCACACACCTTACAGAGGAAGAAAGAGGAATGCATTCGTCACAATGAAGAGTCAACCCAGAAACAAGAACTAGTAGTTTTTATGTTTTTAAAATGTGGCCTTCCTGTAAAAATTAGGGCAATAAACACCCGACAAACTTACAATTATGTAAATTGTGCTGTTTATTCAGGGAGGTATCATCATAATTCTTCCTGCTGCCTTAACCACATTTCGTGCTGCTCATAATAAAAAGTGGGTCACACATCTTGCATTTTGTTTCCATGACAACCAACTGCAGTGGCTGCCACCATAGTCAAAACAAAATTAGGGACACATCTTAGACACTTACATATGCAGCCAATGTCGCCCACACTGGTGGTTTCCTCCATTTCATAAGGATTCTCACAATTTATCTAATAATTGTAGTATAATAATACTTTTTTCAACAGCTGACTACAGCATGACCTCAGCTACGTCATGTGACTGGCCCTGACACAAAGATAACACAGTCTGACAGTCATCCAAGTTCAACTGTTGGGAAAACACCACTAAGTAATCAGGAACATTGGGTTTTCCCTCAAGTGTTTCTTGTTTTCTCGTTTTCAATTATCTGCATCACTTTAATTAAAGTAAAGCAGTGCAAGTTAAGAAAAGTAAATGTGAAAATTTATTAAATTGCTTCGTAAGCCCATTTGGCTCAGCCTTACATGTGCAGAGACTTCTGGGCCTTGGCAGCCTCTTCCTTGGAGCTGTAGCGCACCACGGCGTTCCCCTGTGTCAGGTTGAGGTGGAATGTAATCAGGGGGCCATGCTGCATGCACAGGGTCCGCAGAGTTGAACCATCAATCTGGAACACAAAAGGAAACAACAACTCAAGAGTGAGTTACAACTAATGTCTAATTGTATGTTCATTTCATATTTATGTCATATTTCTTAACACTGATTCATAAGCACATCTGTCTTTAAATCTCTAATATTTATGTACTAGCTTTACTTAAGATACTAAGGCTTATACTTATACAAGTACATACTTGTGGGGTGAGATTTCTCAGAACCAGCCAGCTGCTGGTCCTGTTGGAGCTGTCAGTACTCCAGGTGGTTCCCTCTGTAACAGTAATGAAGACCCAGTAAAATATGTAAAGTATTTGTAAGATGTAAGATTCCCTGTTGGTTTAACAACCTAAATGGATAATAAGAGCCTAAAGAGTCCCCTTTCTTCAAAAGTACCTGCGAGGTACAAATTAAGCATGTGATCTATTGTTTTTTTAAGTGACAGGACGCTTAAGGTCAGAGAGTCAAACTGAAAATGAGTCTTTCTTCAACAACAACTCTATTTCCATAGACTATTCTTGTCTGCACAACTGAAGGCAGTCTTTTCCCTTCAAATGACAAAAATGTGGAGGTGTCATGTCAAAATAAGGTCATATGTATGATGTTTAAATGTGGCTTCTGGCAGAGCCGGTAAACCTCAAAATGTCAGTTTAGCAGGGTGTGTTAAACCAGCATTTACTGTGTATAGCAGGTACCGTGAGCACAGTCACAGCTGTGAACTAGGCCACACCTATACATGTTCAGTTACTTTTGCACTTGCTGGGTGTGAAGGGATATCTGCACTTTCAGTTTGGTGAAAGTTACCAGTTAGACTTTTTGATTTACTAGTAGATAATATAGGACATGTAAATAACTCAAACTGAGTCATTTCAGAAGGAATCCCAGCAGTAACATCACATTTGATTTTGCATAACTAATTATCTAAAGATATTTTGAGATCTTGTCTATATAAAGGAAAAAAAAAACTTAAAAGTGAAAACCCATTTTAAAATTATTTCCCATGAACAAAATGTATGTATTCTCATAAACAGAAGATAAATCACAGAAACAGTAAGTGATTTTTTAAAATGCAGTTAAAATTGTATGAAAATTGTTGAAACGTCTGGAGGATCATTAGAACCATTAAGTGCTTCTAAGAGAACTGAAACACAAAGTGATTTAGAAAACAGTGCTCACCAGAGGCGTAGGAGCCGCTCCAGCCCTGTGCCAGGCCCAGCGAGTTGCCTCCCCAGGTGGAGGAGGGCTTAGTATTTGTGAGCCCTGGCGGGGGTCGAGAAGGAGCTGTGGAGCTCCGTGGCCCTTGGGGGACTTTCCACAGCTCATGGGACAAAGAGGCTTGGCTCTGGGAGATGGGCCCTGGGGACCAGGTGGACTTCATGTCAGACAGCTTGCCTTTAAATGAATAAAGGATGGGGAGACAGAACACAGTTGAGAGAGTATCACGGTTTGGATTTAAGGGTTAGGGTTAGTCCTATGTCAAAAAGTTATGTAAACTATTAACTCCTACAAATTGTGTCAAAGTAATTCTTTATTGGTGTTGGCTTATTTTAACTGGATCTGATATTTTAAATTGTCATGGTTTAATAGTGAATTAAAAACATTTTCCTTGCATGCACAGAAAAGACTAAAAACACTGCAATACATTTCTCTAAAAGATGTTTAAAGTAGCTGCGGTAAAGAAGTTGACATGTACAATCAATGCATTTATCAAATGCATTAAATTGTATAAGTAAAAGCAAAAAGAAACCCATTATTATGAAATGTTTACATAAAGCACATTCTACAAATCACAAAGAAGTGCCTCACAAACACACACAAACCAAAAACCGAGCATTGATGCCAAGAGTAGCTGAGGTGAGGCTTGTTTTTTGTGGTTTGAGTCGAACAGGCACAGATGGTTGAAAGTAATATTTAGGTGACGCTGCTGTCATAGTATCAGTAGAGGTGCTCCACCAGGAGGAGGGAAGAAGTTTAGGTGTTACTTGGAGTAAGAAGGGTCATAAATATAGGACAGGGGTTGGATAAGGACTAGGATGAGTAAGGAGCCTCAGACAGTGCTATATATCTGTCTTGAGGCTATTAGAGCTCCCACAGGGAGAGTTTAGCAGGTCCACATATGGAGGGGAGATACTCTAGGTGTGTACCTGGGCTGTCTCCATCAGAGGATGACAGAGTGAAAGAGCTAGAGTAGCCATGGACTGGCCAGTCACTGCTGGTTGGAGGCAGAGAGCCAAGTGGAGGAGCTGGGGAAGTGGCTAAATGGTTGTAAAGTGTTATGAGCGGAGAGAGAGAGAGGAAAAAAAAAAAATCAAGTAACTTTACGTCAGTGTCAGTTTAAGCACATGATGCCGGGGCCTGTGTTGAAGAAGAGATGATAACGAGTAGGACTGGGGAGCCTGAAGATAGATTCATTTAACACAGCTACAGTTTCTGTAGTTTTACTGATTGTCTAAAAGGGATATATCTACTATTGTTTCTGTTCATACCTCCATTCCTGTCTCGCAGCAGGTATCGGTTGACATCGTGGATGTTGGTGTTGATGGTGGGACCACTGGGGACGCTGCCAGGGGTCATGTTGGGATCATTTTCTGGGTCGATGTTCTGAAGGCCTTTCCATGGCACACCTGGGCAGAACTCTAAGGGAGAAATTAAAGGGTTTAATGAAGAGCTATTAAAACAATAAGATCAGATATTAAGGAACTTCCAGATTGCCATCTCATGACTTCCTCACTGCCTAAAACCATTCACAGAAGCCTCTGTCACGATTTCCTTCATAGTTATTCTTAGACTGGTGCAACTGCTGCAGAAATAATTAAACAAATTACTTAGTTCCTCATTTTTTAGTACTGTATTCTGTATTGGTTTTCATACTGTGTGTAAAACCTATGTGAGCAGACTATACAACTGATTTGTCCCACACTGAAATTTTACTTTTTGCTATTATAGCAGCTGTTGTTGAGTAAGATGTCCATTAAAATTACAGTTGACTGTCAGGTTTTTATTGTCACAGTAGGAAATGCATATGTGTAAATAACAGGATAAATAATGAAATAAAATAATAAATAAGGTTTTGGTATTGCTCGTGCTGACTCACTGTTATTATTATGTAATTATTTACATCCTGTCCTTACCAGGGGGCCAGTTAATGTTGGTCCCATTGGAGATCTTTTCATTGGGGCTCTTGCCCTGGCCCCAGCTATCTGGGGTCACCAGGGAGCTGGTAGGCGACTCAGAGCTGGATATTAGATTGTAAGGGCTGTATGAGTCCTCCAGCTGAGGGGGCTTCCCAGGTGGGCCCAGGGTAGAGGCAGCAGATATGGCACCTAGCATATACAAATACAAATTTTGTTATAGAAATTAAGTTTTATGTCAGATTCATTTCAAGTCACTTCTGTTTATGACATCGGCTTTAAGAATAGTTTTTATGGACAAAACATTTACACTCTATGTACAGATTTTGGACCTACTCTGAGTAAAATGTCATTGGTGTGATATCTTCACTAAGATTACTGATGCTATGAGCATATTTTAAGAAAGTATTTACATATTTCCACAGTAGTTGCAAAGGTAAAATAATGACATTTGAAATAGTAGTGGTTGATAGATAGTTATCGGAAAAAACATTTGCTAACAGAGTCTGTGTAAAAAGCCTATAGTCAACCTTATCTATTAAATATCTTATCTATTAATATAAAAGGAGTATGAGTCAACAACTTAGTGTCAGGTAACTATTTACTCATCTCAAAACCGTGTTAAATTCCAGAGTACTGCATATCTTAGACTCAGAATTTCCATTTTTAAATAGTGGGGTAAAAGAGATTTTGGCTGTGTAGAAGCCAAAAAAATGTGGCCTTGGGGTTTTTATTTGGGTGGGGAGAGAAAGTACAGGTTTTGCAGATGAGCAGTCTTTATCACTGAACACCCAATGCAAATGCTCGAGCAGCTTCATTGCACGTTAAGAGAATTGTGACACCTCAGGCATTTTAGGGTGTGAGAATCATGACCAAGAATCAGCCTGCAGTTAGAATGTGTGAAAAAGAAAAAGAAATGTTTGATGAGAAAATGAAAAATACATGAGACAGCAAACTAGTGTCAGTTGCTATCTCACAATTCAAATTCTTGCTGAATTATGGCTGCAACATGTACTTAAGATGGAATGGAAATTTATATGATAACCTAACAAGATCATCACCTGTAATGTTCATAGTAAATGTAATTTCATTTGTACTTTTACTTAAATACTAAACATCTGCGCACGTACCATGCTTATTGTGGTTGGTCTCCATGTTTGAGGAGTTGACAGAGAGGTTGTCCATGGAGTTGGAGTGTGTCCACTGGGACAGGCGGGATTGGGGCTGAGGGGGCTCCTTTAGGGACAGACCCCCAACCTCCATGCAGTTTACATTCATGTTTGGATTCAGTCCAGCTGCACCAATTAACAAAATAAAGTAAAAACAAGGAAAACACATTTTGTTCACTAATGCTTGTCTAAGGGATGTTAAAAGATAAATGCATACATTACTTAAGGAAAACAGCTGTGTGGCACACTGATTATATGAATTGTAAGAAGTAGCATTGTATGGTATTGTACAGATGTGAGGGCTGCTACCTTAAGGGCTGCAGAAGAAAACTGCTTCTCAACAAGTAAGCTACATTTGGTCAGAAAATGTTTTTTCAACCTTGTGAAGTCCCTGTCTCAGACTCACAGAGAGGGTAGGTGTTGTAGGCGTTGGGCGAAGATGGCGGCTCTTTGGTGTGCAGTGTGTCGGCGAGGCCCGAAGACTGGTGTGGGCCTGTGAAGGGGTCCAGGGTTGATTTGCCAGAGCCAGGGCCTCCGGCAGGGCCACCAGGGGGGTGCAGACCAGCAGAGGAGGAAGAGGATGAGGAATGAGAGGGAAGCTGCTGCTGCTTCATCAGCAGCGCTTGGTATAGCTGACGTTGGTGTTGCTGGATCTGCTGCTGCATGTTGGTGATTGTACGTGCAACCTGTAGGAAGAAAAAGAAAAAAAGATTTACCATATTGAGCAAAAAGGGTAAGGGAAGAAAGATTAATGTCTTTTTTGCGAAATCACGATGGACAGAAACCGTAAGACACAGAGAAAGAAAGAGTTAGGAAAAAACATGAAAATGAGAGGTGGAAGGAGATGTGATATGAAAATGTTAAGAGGAACTTGTGAACTTTTATACAAACATTTTCACAAAAGCATATCTATTTCAACAGGCAGAGCACTATCTGTATAGCAAAATAACCAATATCTTAAAAAGGAGAACGAACTCTTTCTCCTTTTCAGTCAAGAAGAAAGAACTTGTTGGCTCAAGTTCAACGAGAAGTAACCTGTTCCCATACAGACGCACGCAAACAGGTCACTTTAATTTTTAGGAAATCCTGTGATTTTCTTCTATTGCGTCATGTGAGACTCCAAATATTTGTCAGTTTGTAAGCTGTGTCACAGTGTTTTGAGTCAGTGGTCACACATAAATATAATGACCTTGATGGTCATACTTTTTGAAGCTTTGTTGACTCACTTGCTGCTCTTGTTGTCTAATGGGGCCAGAAACATTGCGTTGCGCCTGCATCATCTGCTGCTGGATTTGTAAACGCTGGTACGCCTGAATGAAGAGAACCACAAGTAAAATAAATTAATGAGTACATTATTAGGGAGGAATGAGGGGTTAGGGTTACCGTCTAATAAATCTTTTCATCTCTTTTTACAAGCTCCTAATTCTTCACTGGATGTCAATATCCAAAATGAAACTTAAAAAGTACCATCACTACATTACAGAAAGTAAGACATGTTTTGACATTGTGTGCTTGGCTTCATCTGCACTTAGATTAGAACCTGAACTAAAAATGTCTCTTACAGACATTATAAGAAAAAAAGGCTACAAACAGGCGAGGAAGGAGGGATGCTGACTCACCATTTGCAATTGCTGAAGTTGGTACAACAGGGTCATTTGTTGAGGGTTTATTGGTGAAGTTAAAAGTGCAGGGTTCAGACCGATGTTTTTTGCTGCAAATTGCAAGAGCTGTGCTTGGACCTGGAGGAAAGGGAAGAATTGGGAGGTAGAAACAGAAGATGACAGGTTAGTCATGGCAAGTCAAAACAAGAGAACAAGAGCAGCTTCTGGCAATGTAGAGTTAGTAACTAACGAATGCGCGCGGACACACACGCAAGGAGGAAAACAAAACAGAAGGGTCTTGCAAATTCAAGACATTGTAAATGTCAAAGTACAGTAATCTGGTAATAACTTATGACGATGTTCTTTTGAGCTGGTCTATCAGAATATGATAGATTAAAATGACACTATCACTGGCTTCTCTCGAGCATGTTACTCAAAGTAACAGTCAACTGTGTTTTCTTGCATTTGTGAACTGTACAATTTGCCAGTCAACCTTTAATGTACGTTATAAACTGATATAGCTGTATGTTTCATACCCATTAAGTGTGTATCTACCTGAGGGGAGAGAAACTGAGGCACTTGAGCACGTAGACTAGGCTGGGAGGAGCTGAGAGGTGGCACTGGTGGCTGAGGAGGCTGCTGCTGCTGCTGCTGCATGGCCCGGGCTTGTGCTGCTCCACTACCGCCAAACATTCCACTGGTTATCTGTAAGCATGGGTCATAGAGGGACAACGAAACATATACATTAATTCAAATTACTGAAGCCACTTCATATCTGGAGACATGAGTCAGTGATTTAGAAACCAACTTCTCTATTCTTGACCAACAACACTGGCAAGTCTATGATTTTAACGGGTCTATTAAATGCATGAGAGAGTGCACTTGAACTGAATGTAAAAGGAAACTTAAGTCAATGCAACATTTAGAAAGTCTGTGAAAATTCTCAATCATCAGGTCACAGTTATCCCAAAAAAGGTTATTCAGTGGCAACTGGACTTGTTTTAGTTCCTTGAATATGTTTCACCCTCCATTCCACAGAAACATTTACAAATATTTTTCAGCTCAAGTTATATTGTATTTATATATCGACCAATAAAACAAATTACGTTTGTCTCAATAGGCTTTAAATGATTGAGGAAAGACATAAGGGGAAAAAACACTAACCCACGTAGTTGTTTAGATAATGAAACTGTGTCTTGATTTTTCAAATGAACTCCCCCCAAAAAAGCCTGTAAAAAGGCAGCTTCATCCATATATCCAATTCCACATTGTTGAAAAGGCCTTTCTATTCAGTGTAAAAAAATAATAAAAGCTCTTTGTTTGGGCTTCAAGGACATACTGTAGTTTTTCTAGGCCATGGCTGCCTCTGGGGGTGATATTTGATAGAGCATAACTATCTGATTTCAATGGGCACTTCAGGCAAGGTCATACAAACATAAGTGAGCAATACAAAAGTGGAGATTTGGGAGTATGTGCGGGTAAAGAGGTGTGTGTCTAAAGGGAATATCATATCATTTTATACACTTAAATCCTGTACAAAGCCATTACATCTTATGAATTTGGCAGATTATTTTGTTACTGTTTAAATGTAGTTGGGTTCTTAAATGCTAACGAATTGTGGACCACAGTTAATATGCATTAATGCTGCATATTTGCATATAAATTAAGACGATATTATAAGCTTCACAAATGTTGTTTTACTGTAGATTTATGATTGTATATGTTTGTTGTCTTTCCCCAATTCAAGTTAGATTCATTGACATTGTATAGTATAAGTCTTACCTGTCTGTTGTTCAAGTTTTGCATGGCCAGCCCCGGGCTGCTCTGTCCCAGACCCTGCCCAGGAAGGCTACTGTTGGCCAGGGAGAGCTTCAGGCTGGGGGAAGGCAGAAATGGTGATGGAGGGGCATCATCTGACAGAACACCATCCTGGACCAGGTTAAAATGAAGAAATAAAAAAATGTTAATTGTTATACATTTTGGACATTAATGATCACGTATGAAGAAAAAGATTTTAATGCAAATTTTTGTACTGACCACATGAAGTGAAATTCAATAATGCATCCTAACATTTCCTTTTATGTGTCATAACAGTCAGAATGTAATAATATGAAAACAGAGCAAAACGTTAAAAAACAAAATACAGACTATAGTGAAAATAAAAGAACCGATGCCATTTATGTTTTTGTTGTTACAATTATAATTTCGAAAAATCTATGCAAGAAGCCTCATGGCTGGACAGCTGCTAATTCTTTTTCTTTTTTTTTTACCTTGTCAAGAAAGGTGGTGCGGTCTGAGGGGTCTTTGGAGAGTGCAGAGGGCCGACACACGAGGGGCTTGTTCATGCCGTTGCTGTAATCAGACATACCCATGCCCCGTTTGTCCAGGTCTGTCTTCTTCTCCAACAGGGCACCTGGAAGCCGAAAAGCAGGGGTTATCATTAAATGTAGACAGCAAGTATACACTTAAATTAGAGATTTTTGTAATTTATCTAACAACTGATGACTTTAAAAAGCATGTTTCTCCTAGGAAATGGCTAAACTGCATGGATTTAAAAGTATATTTAAAGAGAGATATATGGTTTGGTATAATTTCTATCAGAATCAAATACGGGAAACGGCAACAGTGTTGAGTCAAGAATTCATTAATTTGAAGAGAAAAGAAATTGCTGCATTTTTGAGCTGTTACATTGATTAAAACCAGCTCATATTTTCATTTTGCAATACAAAGTACAAGACACACTATCTATTTAAATATGCTGGTGAACTTACTCATGGCCTGGTCAAGATTCATGTTGTTGCTCTTCAAAGCCTCTTCAGCAGGGTCTCTCTGTAACACATGAATAAAGTGCTGGTAAGTGATCATGGTTTCACTGTGGTAAGAGTTAGAGGTAAATTAGAAGGAGAATGTATTTATGGTTTATTTCCCCATTAATGAATTGTATTTCTAATCTGTACATCAGTTAATTTAATTAATAAAAGTTTATACGTGGCACATTTTGTGGTAAAAAAAACAAACAAACATAAAAGCTTAAAAGAAACCCTTACCGGGAAGCCCATGTCAGTTAGCTGTTTGATGAGACGATTCATGATCCAGGTCTCATCTGGCTTGTTGCCCATCTTCCCCTGACAACACAGCAGCAAACAATTTTAAATATTTTTTCCCATCAAATTAATTCCTTTTAATTTTTCTAATCCCCACAATTAACATCTGCCAGTATATTTATGACGATAGTGAGTGTGTTGTCTGACCTTGCTTGGGCCCTTTTTGGGTCCATTCCCCCAAGAGTTGCATGAAGAGCTGCTCTCCTGGGAGGTGGGGCTATTCCACATGTCCCCATCCTCAGTTTCCCATTGGCTGGTAGACATGCCTATTTCCTCACCTCCATTTCCCCAGCCATCTTGCATAGGTTTGGGGCCTGAGAAAGAGACATTGTCAGACAGTTGCTACAAACATCTGAGCTGTACCACATACACAAACTAAGGATGCACAAACCGTTTCAGAGAATAAGCAGCATGTAATGTTCACAATGACCACTTGGTGCCACTGTTGCCATTTACCAATCTACATTTCCTTCCCAACACCTCACTATCATTTTCAACATTTCAAACCCACAGCAGAAATAACAAATAACATGCCAGTAGCACAATCAAAAACCTTGCCACAAATGGTACAGGTCTGTATAAGCTTACTGTTTTTGTTTCATTAACTGATGTTTGTTAGATCGCCCACTCTATTCTGTAGGAATAGCCATGTTATGATAGTATAGCAGCCACCCTACCCAGTTTGGGGTGGCTGCTATACTATGTGTGATCGACAACCAATGGCACTAAACACATTCCTGCATCTTGCTACAATTCATTAATGCCAGACCACGTTTTTTTCTATAGTTGAAATCATGCATCACTGTGCCATATAGTATTTAGAATATAGTATTTGAGTGCTACCTGGCTTGCAGGGTGCAGAACCTTGGGGTCCACTGGCCCTGCCATAGGGTCCAGAGGGCTCGTGGCCACAGTCTCCCCACCCTCCTACTCCTCCTGGGGGCTTGCCCCAGGCAGAAGTGCCATTGTCCACAGTTGATGTTGGAGCGGCAGGCTCGCCCCAAGCAGGCTCTGACTTAGGCTGAACACTGGGAAGCTCTCCCCAACCTGGAATAAGAGGTGAATCCACAAGTCAGACTCATGATCAGTCACAATGACATGCTAATAGAAGACACCAACTATAAGCTTGTCAGCTGAGACTGTGCCACAACGTGTATATATAGAGGACTTTCATGCCAGCCTCCTACTGACAGCAGCAGGCCCTTGACTGACTCATTGTCTCCTTAAGTGGTGCATGTCTTTGTGTGTATGGATGTGTAAAAGATGCATAAAAGCAGCAGCTCCAGCCAGCTAGTGTAAACTTGCACTATCTCTTCTCTCTTTACTGGCTTTAGTAAAGATGGCCAAGTATAAGAACACACAGCACAAGTGTATCTTTAGTTGGTCATGACAGTCATGATGCAGTGCAAATAGCAAACAGCAGGGGGCAATAGTCCAATTCACACTGAAAATAATGGTGTTTAGTATTAAAGCTAAGCTGTTTCTATATGCATGGCCTTTGTCTCTTCAGTGACTTAATATAGCTGCAGCACTAACATAAGCTTCCTCTACAAAGTACTAATTCAGTATGCATGATCATTAAGAAGCCTACAATTCATCTTAGTCTATCTGCTTGATAATCCCTGTGAGAAAGGGATAAATAATATTTGAATTAAGTAGCCATTTTACCAACAATGTAGATTGCAGAATACAGTTAAATAAAAAATATTTCAGGTTCATAAGCCATGTTCAGATTTTTTTTTTAAATCTGCAAGTACTGCATTGTTAAACATTGTTTAAATGTTAGTGTTTTGCATTCATTTTAGACAGATTATAAACATTTATAGCATCTTCATATGATCAAATATTACTTAACTTTAATTAAAGTAGCATTACACAACAGCAAACCTTTATTACCTGGGTTGGCATGGGTGGGCCTACCCTGAGGGCCTGCAGCTTGATGCGAGGCACCATTGTTGGGTGACCCATTGTTGTTTCCTTGGTGCTGCAGGTGAGTTGGGGCCTGACCATGATGGGTATGGTTGTGCATGTGATGAGTGTGATGGTGATTGTTGCTGCCAGTGCCAACAGAGTGATTGTTGTTGTTATTATTAGGCATAATCATTCCACCATTCTTACTGGGAGGTGGGCCACTGTTTCCAGGGTTACTGTTGGGATTGTTGCGATCCCACATGTTGACAGTCTTGTTGCAGGTACTGGGATCACCCCAGGTGGATGTTCCATCGTCAATCTCCATCTTCCTGCGAACAGAGGGGGGAGATGGCTCTTCCCAGCCAGTGGGCTCCATGCCCTGGTCCTGTTTGTTGACATTGCCCCGACCAGAAGTGTTCTGCTTCACAGAACCAGGACCACCCCAAGAACCAATGCTCCCACCTCCTCCACTACCAGTGCTGCTGCTGCTGCTGCTTTCTTGGGGCTTTGAAGAGCCCCAGACTCCCTGCACTGGGCCACTGGCACGTGAGGTATCCCCCCAGCCATTATTACTCACAGTAGGAGCTGGCTTACCCCAGCCTCCTCCTCTATTTCTGGGGCTTTCCTTCCACCCACCACTTCCACCTCCATTCCCTCCTTCTCCTTCCCAAATACTGCTGGAGGACACTGTGTTTTTGACCTCTGGCTCTCCCCACTCCCCTGTGCGTGAGCCATTGGAGCCCCCATTACTATTGCCCCAGCAATGAGAGCTTTTGGGGCCCTCTCCCCAGCCTGTAGGCTGGCTTTTTGTTAGACCATTATCCCAACTGGGTGACTTGTCCTCAGAACCCCACGACGTTGTACTCCCACTTTTAGGACCATTGGCAGGAAAAGGATCTCCCCAACCACTGGTACTGCCATTAGAGGTTTTGCTGAGTGACTGGGTAGGTTCTCCCCATCCTGATCCAGTCTGGATTGGCTGAGGTGGAAGGGCTCCCCACCCAGAAGATGATGCTGATCCCTCACTGTCACTTTTTCCTCCAGACCCAGGCCTCTGACTGAGGCCAATGTTAGGGTTGATGTTTCCTCCATTGGCGGATGAGGCTCCACCATTAGAGCTGGAGCCTCCTATGGTGTCTGAACTGCTGTTGCTGTTTCCATCATCAGAGTTACCTTCTTCCATCTCCCAAACTGTGTGCTGTCGAATGGGAGTCTGCCCCCATCCCGAGTTGCTCAGCACCCTAGGGTCCAAGTCCTGCCGAGGTAGCAGGGGGGTAAAATCCATACTGGAGGACCTGTCTCTGTGGTGAGACCGGCCTTCACTGCTGTCTCCACTTCCCTCACTTGCTGGGGCTGTTCCAGGCTGTGGGCCCCATGAGCTAAGTTGTTGCTCTTGGCCTGACCCCGAACTTCCAGCATCTACTGAGTCCCAGCCTTTAGATGCATCTCCACCACCGGAGGATTTCCCCCAGTCACCCCAGCCACCACTTCCACTACTCCCACCACCACTGCCTTGTCGGCCCCAGGCAGAGAGGCCTCCAGAGGGAGTTGAGTCCCAGCCTGAGTCCTTGGGGGAGTCAGCTGCCTTGGTTTCTCCAGTTCCCCATACAGAGCTGCCTTTTGTGTCCCCATTGAGCTGGGATGATTCAGTGGGTGACTGGCCTCCCCAGCCAGTTAACCCAGGGATAGGGCTCATAGGCTCCTGAGCTTGCTGTTGTTGTTTAGTGTGATTTGTTCCATCAGTGTTAAGGTTAGCAGATTCCATCTTGAAAGACAAGCTTGTGTTGGTTGTAGGGTGTGGTTGATCATTTTCGTTAGCACTTATCATGCTAACCCAACCTCCACTACCATTGTCTGCACCTCCCAAGCTCCCATTTCCTAAATTTCCATTGCCATTAATACCCGGTGGGAGAGATGAAGAGTTAGATACTCCATTTGGACCAATGCCACCAACTCCTCCACCCTCATGGCCCAAAACAGGCCAGGCTGATGGATTGGCATTGGGATTGAGGTTCAAGTTAAAATTAGGAGAGCCCCAGTTATTAGGCATTCCTATACGGCCACCGTCTTGTTTCCCATCTGAGCCCCAACCTCTACTACCAGCTATTGCTGACCCAGGGCCTGTCATCATGTTACTGTTAGCCTTGAGAGAAGGGTAGTGGGCCGGCTGGCCTGCGGCACCTGTGGCCATACTCAGAAAACTATTACTACTGGTGGTAGTGACAGCACTGGTGTCTGGGTTAGAACTAGCTGAGCCCAAGGGGCATTCTGGTGCTGCAGGGTGTCTTGAATCACTACTGCAGTTGATGGATGGCCAAGCTTCTGGGTGACTTCCGTCAGTAATCACTTTGTCCCAGGTGTTGGCACTAGAAGGGCTGTCAGCTGGCAAAGATGCTCCCCAATGAGAGGTCTCATACTGGGCACCAGGACCACTCTGGGGGAATATGTCTATAGAGAAATAAGAGTGGGGAGAGGGAAGAGAGATTAAGAATAAGTGCAACAGAAGAAAACAACACAACACGTAGGACGGGATGAGTAAGTGAGAAACAAACGAGGATTTGTTTGATATAAAATGTGGGGGGGGGGATTTAAAAAGGGTCAAAATATTAAACATCATGTAATACAACTCCTGTTAGTCTCCTGGACAAATTTTATCAGTTACACGTTCCATAATCCAACACATAATCAGAATGCACAGCCAAG
Organism: Ctenopoma multispine; assembly: GCA_034779795.1. NCBI lineage: Eukaryota > Metazoa > Chordata > Actinopteri > Anabantiformes > Anabantidae > Ctenopoma > Ctenopoma multispine. The sequence continues at coordinate 14,231,029 of JAUYWH010000001.1, forward strand.
CGTACTACATGTCGCAACAGCAGACCCATATATCTTGCACTGGTGCAGTCAGCCAAACAAAAATACTGAGATGGAAACTTCACATTCTTTCCTTTACCCATCTTTCCTCTCCTCTCTTTTGCCCTTACTTTTTACTTAACTTCCTTTTCCACTACTTTACAACTCATTTCATCTTCAATTGTTTTGCCCATTACTATTTTCTCACTCCCAAGCTGCCCTGATTTACTAAAATATCACTCCTGTGTCCTTCTCTGGTCATGTCTCCTTACTCTCACCCTTTCTATACCCTTTAATTTCTCCCCCTTTCCCCTCTGCTCTCCTCTAAAACCCAGCAGTGAAAGGCCATCAGTCTCCATCGTGGATTCGTGGCGGGGGCTGTGAAGGGAAGCCCAAGTGGAACGCCGCTCATTTATTGGAATGAAACCAGGACGGCTTCTCATCCATCACTCCTTACGCTCTGATGAGCCTACTCCTCCTTAAACTGCACTGCTCTAAGTAACCACAAAACACTTCCCACAAGCTTGTTTGAATATGCATGTGTGTCTCTAATGCTTTCTCTTTACCATGTATCTCGTAGTATTGAATAAAATTCTATATTATTTTCCAGATAATTTTCATCCAGTCTGGAAAGTAAGCACTATGCACCATGTAAATCTTGTCCTGTAACTTTCAGACCTATAAGCACCAGTATTCAGTACCACGCTATGTAAAACCAAGCTTTTTCAACAATTCTCTAATCAACATAATATTGAACACAAGCAATTTCATTAGGCATAAAAGTATCCCATCAAAGGGGGAACTAATAATAGACTGAGTCGAAGATGGAAAGGGGTAATCAATCAGTTGGAGGCAGCTAATCAATGATCTTATTAATGCTAGAGGGTGAGAGCAGGGAGGGTATCGATCCACCATGCAACAAACCTAGCTACTAGGCTGGCGTCATATAATGGGCTTAAAAACCAACGAGAACTACTGCTATGAATATCACTGGCACACAGACCAACCAAGTTTATTGAAGGGAGAAATTCAACCAGTTACTTTTGAAAATGGCCAAATGTATACACAAAAGCTAGATACATATCTAGGCTTTTGGTAAAATGATTGCATGCTTTTCAATGTTCAATAAAGTTTCTGAGTTTCAGAGGTAAACAGAAGATATGTTACTGCATTTATACTACTGTGTTTTCTCATGCAAATATAAAATTCTTTAACACACTGAATACATTGCAATTCAAGGTCATGTCACAAACAGTGATTCTGAACAAGCATTACATAGATAAATTTCTAGCTATTCGTGTGAGCAGCTGCTGATAGTGTTGATCACTAACCTTTAATTACAAAGTTATTTGTGGTAAATTAGTGTTTAAGAAATATTTGGCTTGTTTGTAATTATATTGCCTTACCTCCTATTATTTGTTATTAGTTTCCATCACATTGTTCAGTAATTTCAATAAAAAAGCTTTCTATTTTGAAAAAAAAGAGCCATTGGTCAAATAATCCAGTCAAATGAGGAAAAAAATCAATTTTCTTAAGGTGAGTAGAGAGTGGTGAGTGGAGTGTGTGCGCACACACGCACACAGAAATGCTGGTATTTACAGTATGTGGCTTTAAGACACTACATAACATACTACACAGTGGCTGTGGATGTAATTTTCACCCAAACACACTTATCTCCACTCCTCAGGCAGCTTTATCACACAGGGTTGTCAGTCTGATAGCAAACACATACACAGACACAGTCCAGCATTAGTCTGTAGTCAGTTTACAACCAGTTGCAAAAAAACAACTGAAACATCAGATCATTTTAATCCAATCCATGCTAGTCTTTCAACTAAAGAAAAGCACCATTTTATCAAACCTGAAACGTAGCCAAAAAGCACTGTGGCTGCAGCCTTAAAAAAAAAAACTTTGCATGGTTGAACCCTCACACAGGGTGTGAGTTGGGTTGTCTATCTTCCTCCTTCCATCTGTTTTTTTCAATATCATTTATATTTTGTTTCCTGAATAGTATAAAAATAGGTTACATGATCAAAGTCTGGAATGCAACCATCTTTTTCTTAACCACTGGGGTGACACTATGATAAAACGAAAAAAAATATCACAAAAGTTTGATGGACAGGTTAGTGACAAATAAAATGAAAGAAATCCAGTGTGTGTTGCCTGCAGTAGAAAAAAGGGGTCAGTCAGGGAGAGAGAGTAAGTGGAAAAATACCTGAGGAGAGAGGCACCAGCACCACTCTCCGAGTACTTACACAGATCCATGATAGGTTAGGAAACAGCAAACATCCACTTAGTATGTCTACAGTAGACTACCCAGTCAAAGCACAACATCCTCTACACCAATTCATTGCTATCACTGCATCACTGGGCTGCATCTCAGCTGTACTGCACGTGTAAGAATTTGTATGGCTGTAAAGAGCAAATGTGGGTATGTGCATAACCACATAACATGTGCCACAAAAGCATTATAATATATATAGATGTCTACTCCTGTAAGCATGTACGTGTGTGAGTGCGGAATAATGAAAAACACTCATATCCTTTCACCTCTACATCACTTGATTGTGCCTTTTCAACTCCCCTTACAGACATTCCAACAGAAAGGTCTTGCTGGTTCTTGGCAAAGCACTGATCTGGCAGGGGAGGGGGTAGGGTGTGGGACAAAAGCAAGCTGAACATGAAAAACAAAGAAAAGGGAACGATTATTTCCATCCACCATCTGCAATCATGTGTCAATAATGTGGTTGGTGGCAATTAGGAGGGCAGTCTCTGATTATGCTTTGTGAATGAAAAGGGTCAAAAACAAAAACAAAAGGGCCTTCAATGGCTCCTTATGTTCCAAACAGGGAGCAAGGCAGCGTTTTTGTGTTCGTGCAGGTTCAAGTCCAAGCATGCAAACATTGGGCTGCTTTCTGCATTTAACCTGGACTACATCCAAATAATAAATAAAAAATCCTACTGATGAGTACACCAACTGCACATGTGCTGCAAAGGTGAAATTAAACAATAGCAACAAGACATTGAAGCTATGTGAAGCCAGTTATAGGCTGAGAGCTAAAGCAGAAAAAAGCACAAGATGAGCTGATAATGAGACGACCTGCCATCATAGAAATGGGCAGGTAGCCAGGAATTAAATGCCTTCCCTCCCCTTTGAATGAAATGAAAGGCAGGGTGACAGAAAGACAGAAGGAGAGGGTGGTAGTGAGAGGTGGAGGAAAGTCTGGGGGGAGGGGCTGGTACTTGTGTTGGCAAGGAAAAAGAAAGGGAGATGGTGAGAGAGAAACATGAACAGAATGAGTGAGACGGTGTGGCAATAAATGGATCCTTTAGTCTGACTGTGAGCCACAGACTAATCTCAGAGCGAACTGTAGAATGACATAACACCAGAACCAGAGCAGGAGGGGACGTTTAGCAGTGTTTTGTCACCCAAATAAACCCTCTCCATCTTTCTTTGAGGAGGGCTTTATGCACACTTGCATCAAAGACGACATGCACTTGTTTTTCCCGGAAGCAGGGAGAAAAAGAAAGATTTACTGAATGGTCACAGAAGGGTTTCAAAAGCTCATCACTCATGTTTGTTTACCTGTGCTAAAAGAAGGAAGAAAAAAGGAGAGCAAGACCATGGTGACTTCCCTGGTTTCCCTGACAGAGCACAGATTAACGAAGCCACTAGGGGGTTGTCTCACTTGTTTGTGTATGTATGTGTCAGAGCCTGAGTGCATGGGGCAATCTGTGCCTCCCTGGCTTTATTGTGACAAAGCAGTCTTAAGATTATTTGATCATTTTAAAACATGAAATGCAGTTTTATTTTTTTTTTAATAAAACTGCATTTTCATGACATGATGCAGCCAGAACACAATGCATTCTTCACATAAAACATTACATATTTGAAAACACGATAGTTTCTGTCACACTCAGCAGAACATTTTCTTATTGAAAGTGTTTTAATAATCTAAATAAGATATGCATAAAAATGTAACAGCTTTACCTACACATGAAAAGGGCCAGGTCTTTTAACAGCACCCAGCAGAGTGCCTTCTGGCTACATGCTCTGTCTGGGTGACCAGCCAACAGCTGTTGGGCTGCACTGTGGGAACAGTTAAGAGACCCCCACTCCAGCACCTGCTACTAGGGAGCCTGTCTGGACAGCTGCAGGCTGCTCTGGACTACTTAACGGTCCCCAGTAAGCTGGAGAGATGGGATGGTGGGTGCGACAGAGGGGGAAGGGACAGGGGGTGCCTGTCTGGTGATTCAATGGGGTAGGGAGAGCAGAGTCTATGTGGGATACTACTAATACTTCAGGGATGGGGTGTTGAAATGCACGCGCACGCGCACACACACACACCTCTAAATTAAATCAGTGTGGTTCTCTGAGCCAAATGTGAGCAAAGCAACCAAAAATGGGTCAAAAGAAATATATTCAACTACTTTAAGACATCTACCCAATAATACTGCAGTACTGTTGGCTTATAAACTAACATGCATGTGTTTGTTTGTATCCATTCCCATTTAAACTAGGTGAGACTAGAGTTTCTTTACTGCTGCATATCCACTACATCTGTATATTTACGTTTGCATGTGCACAAGTGCAGAAATCTTTGAGGATCAGAGTGAAGGAATTATATCATCACATCCCATCATTTTGAAATAAGTTACTTTTTGAAGGTATTCTACTATACAGTTTACAGTATACAGTAAAGTTGAGAAAAATATAAAGAAATAAATAGAATAAAAGCAATGATAAGCACAATACCCCAAACCTCCAACTTCAGAGCAGTGACTTTAACTACAAGCTCCACTCTCTAAGTTATGCATGTCAGAATCATTGCAACAACAGGGACACTGGCTTGAGGCAATCTGCTGAGCAGACAGAAAAGAGCAAGTTGTGGATTAGAAGCCCTCTAGACAAGAACAAGTGGAGAATGAGGTGAAAACCCAGCCAATGGCAACTCTGTCAGAGGCAGCGTTGTGTTGAGAGGTAAAGGCCAAACAGGACAACAACTGCTGCACTAAGACATTACTGGTTAATACACTCAATCAAGGGATCGTAACTAGCCTAGAGCCCGAAGGAGAAACATTCTTTGAAATCTCCGATATACTGCCGTTTAATTGAGATGAAACTAAAAATAAATTCTAGCCCACAGCTGAGGAAACCCTGCACTACACAGCTGGGCACAGAGAGTAAAATATAACAGACTTGGAAGACTGGAAGAAATAACAGAAAAGGCAGAATAGATTCTAATAAAGTCTAATTGGCAACATTCATAATTAGATAATTAACTACACAGGATTTAACTTTTATTTGTTTTTTAGGGATGTTTTTTTTCTTATCCAATTTGAGGGTCTTGGGACAGAGAGTGTCATGCTATTAAATTACAAATGCTTTGAATTTAACTTTACTTGTGGCATAGACCCAAATACGAGAACTTAATAAAGTTAACCACTTGCAGAACTGTTCTGACTATGCACAACAGCTGCTGTGGATTTGTTTACCAAGTGTCTGATATTCTCCAAACGAATGTTGAATCAGTAATGAAAGGCAGCACAAAGTAGCCAAAGAGCACTGATGAAAAGAAAGAGAAAAAAGAGACAGAAAGGAGAGAAACTCAACAAAGATGCAAGCAGATGCTCATGCTAGGTCCTGCTTAAAGCCCTGAATATGAAAACACTGCTACAGACACAACCTTCATCTACCTGTTCAAAGTTTGTCATGTGTTTCATGTGTATATTATTAAATTTTACAGACAGAAAAAAAACACAGAAACCCTGCAGAATCAGATCAAGACAAAACAAAAATCAGGAATAAAGATGTGTGAAAACAACAGTAATGTACAAAAAAGGAGAAATACCTGTAACATGGTATAAGAAGTCACACTACCTGCATATAAAAACATGCAAGCCAATGAACAATGTGCACCTTAAGGCAAAGTCAGCATTAGCGATTTTAGTGGTCATCAGTGCTTTCATTACAAGTCTATCACTGGCTACAGTGGTCTGAGTGTATGTGTTTCTGTGAGTGACTGAAAAGAGTAAGGATAAGCTGAAACAACTGAACCATGTCCCTCTCACTTTGAAGCATCTTAACAGGGTTTTACTCAGCTTTGAAGGAATTTGGCATTATTACTGCCAGTGTTACAAGCACCAGCATTCAGACTTGCACACTAATAGCACAGATTTACTTGGGAAATAAGCATACAGCTATTCTTAAAAAGGAAACCACAGGGGCATCAGCCCTCTAAAAAAAGATTTTAAATTTAGTTAGCCTATCCATATAATTTAGAAGCTGTGTCTCGCCATTATTTTATGCTGACAGGGAAGTCAAGTCGCACAGTTACAATACACTTATAATCACCGTAATTTATTGTCCCTACAATGCAGTAAATATGCTAATGCTGCTTTGCATACCAGTGTATCTGTGCCAAGACAAACACAATACAAACTATTAAATCAAGCTAAATTATAGAGTTGAACCAAAGTTCTACAAAATTCTAAAATCTGGAACAAGTGTGAATGTTATATTTAAAGGATGGCCAAAACAAAACCAACATGCATGAAAGTGAAAACAAAGTCAAACTCAATAAAGCTTTAAGGTGAAATAATTTGCAGTCACCACCCAAAATGTAAAAACAAAAATAATATTCCAGTGCATTTTGGCACTATATTGGCACAAACCTGGGTAGCGTTTGCCCACAGTGGACGTGGCAGAATTTGGGGTAGTGCTGCTAGTAGTCGCAGAAGAAGAAGAGTAAGATGATGAGGGTGAAGAGGAGGAAGAGGAGAAGGAGAGGGTAAGAGCACTGAGGGCTCCTGCAGGCAGTGGCTGGCCTCTCTTCAGTAGCTGCTTGTGCTCCTGCTGGCGGAAGCGCGGGGGCACCTCTCTGGGCGGGTAGCGAGCACTGGCAGAAGACAACTGGCACTGCTGCTGAGGGGAAGTCTGAGTCGGGAGCTGGCTACTGGAGGAGGCACGCTTGCCATTGCCAGAAGAAGAGGAGGAGGAGGAGGAGAGGGGCAGCGTGGGGCTCGCAGGGTGGAGGTGGTAGGGAGGGCCGAGACTAGGCTTAGTGGGAGCAGGCTCTGGCACTGGATGGATACAATACACAGGCACACAAGCATACACACACAGAGAAGACACATGCAGGTAGCAAGGTATTAATGCCTGGGCGACTCACTATCAGTCCTTTTAATTACAGAAATGCTATTTGGCTGGGTGGCACTGGAGAACGGTTTCCCAGAAAATTTGTTTGTCTTTACAGCATCATGATGTTTTTTTAATGTTAAAATATTCATACATGAGCTCCGCATGTGGATGATAGAACAGAAGTACAGTTAACAATATCCAAATCCTATTTATGGGAAAGATTAAACAGCAAACATCTAAGTCTCTCATAAGTCTAAGTCTCTAGAAATGTATTTTTGTGGATTATGATTTATACATAATACTCTGCAGGTGTCTATAAAGGCATTTAAATGGATATGTCCCTGCATTGTATTGTGGTGTGAACTATACCTTTAAACTAATTGCTTTAGGCAGCTTGTTGTTGAACATATGTTACTGGCCTAGGCACGCTCTATGAAAAGGTCATATTTTTTCTGCTGACTGAACACCAATGTGCACAAACACATGGAGAAACCTTTCCTCTTCATTATGCTCTCTTCTCTAGTTCTGTTCACACAGACACCTTTCCCTGATAGACTGACCTCATCCCGACCCTTTCCCTGGCCAGCCAGCCATCTAAGTGTGTGTTAGGCTTAAAGGTCCTGCTTGTTATTACTAAAAGGACCTGGATAGTCATCAACCCAACAAACTGGCTTTGCCAACGTTTGCTCTGTTGCTACAGGGCTGAATAAAAGAAAAAAAAACACTGGCTAATACATGGCAAGGTGGTGCGTTAGTGTGAGTCTGTTGCTGTTTGAGCCTGCTGTATGATTGTGAGTTTAGATTGAGGGTGAGACTGAAGCAGGTCTGGTACAGCACTACTCCACTTGAGAGCTCCGTGCAGCACTAAAATAGCTGGCTGCTAATATTTAGTGACCTAAGAACTGCTGGTGATGTGAATTAACAGTTTCTTGGTCCATGGGTAAATGCAGGATGAATCATTGAGGATCTTGTATCTATAGTCTATGGATAGATACTGCTGTTCTACACAATAGTTCAGAGACTGATCTCAAACAAGGGAGGGCAAAGCATAACAGCCTCTTCTTTTTTCTAATGGTTTCCTTCACAGACAGACATGACTTCCACAGGGACGCAAATGTGTGTTCCTGCACGCTTCTAGAAAACATAAAAATCCATTACACGAATATACAGAAAAGGGCACTCTCTCAGTTGTTTGCACCCACTTCCACCAATGAAATTTTAGTGAAACGCGAGTCCAGTGAAAGAGAGCGAGACAGAGAGAGAGAGACTGCTTCCCCCAGCAGTATCTGGCTGGCTGTTGGCTTGCAACTGCAGCTGGTGACGCACATCTCTGATTAAATTCAGCTCAACCCGCCTGACGCTGCCTCAGCCAATCAGGGAGCCAGATGGTGAATAGATGCTGCCCTGCCCCCTATCCTCTCTGTCCTCCCCACTGCATTTCCAATCACCCCCCAGCTCTGGTTTTCCATCAGCGGGTTGCTACATAACCCCACAGCTATCACTTTCTTTTTACTGTGTCTACCTGTCTCCCAGCCAAGTGTTCTCTGCTTGCTATGTTGTTCTCCCTCTGTGCCTTTATCCATTCCTAATCCCTTGTCTTGTGTTTCTGTGCCTTGTCTCCCTCATCTTTTTCTTATCTCTTTACATGGCTATCTCTCTTTTCCCAATTCTCTATCTTCCAAATCTCTACTCTCCATCCAACCATTCTCTCTACTTTCATCTATTTTTCCATCTCATACAACTCCAACCAATTTATGGCCCTATCGCTCTTTCTATTGCTAATGTGCATGTTAACACAGATAGTAGTGACATAATCAGTTGAGCTTTTAAACAAGTTTAAACATAGTTTTTGTTTTGGCTCCTGCACTATAGTTCTTTCTACAGAAAAAGACACAAGGCTGCTATTTTCCGGTGGTCCAGGAACTACCAGGCTGCAGTTTGCAGTATTGGATTTTACTTACTGTCCAACCCTCCTTCTTGATCCGTTAATGTTTGCAGTGGGTTACTGATAGAGTCTGATCATAAAGGCCCATATGGATGTTAGCCTGCTCACTTTTTATTGCTGCTGCTAGTCTGGTACAGGAAGCAGATGAACCCACAAGACAGATACATACAGACACAAAACTCCCTAAGATCAAGCATACTTCATACGCACTCACTTACATTCACTGCTTCATACAGTCTGTTTGTGTTGTTGTAGTAACAGGGGTGTATCCATGCAGCAAATCCCTTAAGTCACAGATCTAATGTCTTCTAGACAAGCATGGTGTTTTTAAACCCACACTGTCACAAACCTATTTGATATCATTTTAAATGTTTGCCAAAATGCCTAATGCTTGCAAAATTATTTAAAAAAACATTCCACTTTAATGCTATCTATCTGGGTAACGTGACCATCTTTGGCGTAATCTGTATTTAACAAGTATACAAGTAAGACTTAATGTTCTAAGAGGGACACATTGTGTGTGTGTACAGGCCTCAATACACAAGTACATCTACTGATGAGGATAGATTGTTTCTTAATCCATGATATATGGTGCTTTTGAAGTTATGGGAGTGGGATTTACAGAAAATTTGTAGAATGGTGGGGGAACCCCTTAGATGAGAGTGTGCCTGAAAAATGAGTAAAGTGGAAAATGTGCTGCTTACACACACTGCCAGTGAAAGGCAATGGAATCCACACAGTAAATTAGCAAAGTTGGATGGTACTCCATTTGAATTCAGCTGGATAACCAAGAGCTTTGCAGAAACATGATGTTTCTGATTTTAAGCCTTTACTGTTGGTTTACTGTATTTCTATTGGTAACAGATTTAGTTAAAACCAGAAACGCAAACCAAATCAGGAATTAGCCTTTGTCTTCAGTGACAGGCCAGTCAGCGCACTGACCTCACTTTCCTTGAACTCGGCAAACTCACCAGTTCAGCAAAAGTGCTACAAATCTAATAAAATGAAAGATGAAAATGATGAAAAAAAAATATATGAGTAATATATATATGGAAAAAGCAAGCAGAAAAGCTGAAATGACCTTTGTACCATGTTGGCAGAGGTGAATACAGCACTACTTAAGTTACAGCCAGTACAACATGCAGCTGTGCTATGAAAATCAAGTGTAGACTTTTGGTGGTAGTGTGGTTGTGGCCTTAGTACCTCTAATTGAAGTTTAAAAGGAGAGGCAATTAAATAAACATTTGTATCAAGTGCACTGTAAATTCCATTAAACCCTCCAGCTGAGGCACTCTCTGCAACCTTGAACTAAACTTTTAATTACACCCTTTCTTCACACTAAATGGTTAATTACACACAATGAGAGAGTGCGAGAGAAAGAGCAAAGGCTTGAGGATAGAGAGCAAGTGAGCACAGATGAAGAACAACCATATATAGAGTTGAAATAGATGAATAAAATATAATGGGAAAAGGTTATTGTTAAACAGCTGTGACTGGTTGCCTGAGCCTAGTGCCAGACAGTGCATGTTCCCAAAACTCTTCTGTCTATTGTCTGCACAGCCACTTTATTATGCAGCCATGTTTACATGAGGGGGCGGGATGACACAACACACAGGCCCATATGCAGCATGCAATGGTGCATTTCTTAATACGATGAGAGCTGAGTGGAAAAGAAGGTAAAGTAGTGAAACAGGGTCTACTCAATTTTTTCTAATGAATAAAATCCAAACTGGATACACAGGCACAAATAGATGAGTTCTCTAGGTGCATGACATGCAAGCAATGAGAATAATTTCAGGTTAGACAGAGTTCATTAATTTCTTAACATCGCAGCTCTCATTTCCTTCCGCAAAGTCTCAGTTGAAGCAGATTTGGGCTTCCCCTTTCATGAAGTACAGTAGTAACTCATTATACTAGTCCTTCAAGGCTTTGATCGTTGATCTTTGCTATTTCTGACGATGTTTCTTTAAACTGGAAGAGCCAAATCCTAACTACCAGAAATTATTTAAAAAAAACGTTATAATGGAAAGTGACAAAGCTTAATTATTGTCTCTTAACATGTTTAACATGTAGTGTTTTATTATAAAATATTACAGGCATAGAAGCTAAATATAATATAAATATTTCATGTGACTGATGCAGCAACTGCAGGGGCATATAGAAATAATAACTGACATGGTAAGCAACCTTTTAGTCAAAGAAGGCAAATGTATGGGTGTGTGTGAGTTCTTATAAGACCCCATCTGTCAGTGTTTGAAGAGAAAAAACACAAACTCACTCACTCAGCACAAAACAAAGGAAAAAATTCCCACCCTTCACCCTTTCTATAACGGGATGTTGCTATAGAGACTGGTGGTCGCCTAACATACCTCCACTGCTTCTTGTAAGCCCCTGTGCCTCCTGTGACCTCTTCCCATTCCACGCCTGTTTGACCCTCTCTCTCTCTCTCTCTCCCTCTCTCTAATTAGTGCTCCCACACTCTCTCCATGCCAGGCCCCCCTTTCCCGCTCAGATCTGCTCATCTCAGGTATGCCCATCATGCCTGCTTTGTGGGCAAAGAGCTTTACCAAGATCATGCTGCATCTCAATCCACGCGCCTGAGGGCAACAACTGCTTAAGGATACATGCCTTTGAATTTGATAGATATAAAATATGATGCAAAGTATCCAGTTTTTTTAAGGCCAGCACCTAAACGAGAAACATGATCTCCCACTGCCGAGAGCAGACCTGGAGGTTCCATAGGTTCAAGCTGCTGCCTCTTTCCCATTAATCAACCTGCTCCTATCAACATTACTTAATAAATAAGCCAATAAAACTAAATGCATCTGAATTTAAACAAACACGCACCAAGCAGTAGCAAATGCATCACACAAAAGTCAAAAACAGACACACTGAAACTGTATTGTTGTTAAAACATTAGAAGCATTTTGTATGGTCATCATCACTCTACCGTGTAATCTGAAAAAACTAATTGACAGTAGATGTGTTGGTAAATAACCTATGCAACAAAAGTCATTATGTTTCCACTGTAACATTAATTCTACACTTAAATAAGTGTTTGTAAATTTGAGCCCTCACTTCAATGATGCTTTGTACACATCCCTGCAGAGGTATCCCCAAGGCATTATCACCTTACACTATATACAATTAATACAAAAAATATCATCAAGTCAAATTCAAATTGTACAAGGATATAATGTCTGGACAATTTATCGTCTCCTCTTTGTGTTTTAACTCACAATCGCCTGAGAGAAGAGCAAGAAAAGTCCCATGTGCAGACATATAAATTGTCTCTGACCATTGCACACACACATACACACAAACTCTTTGCCCTCCGAACACAAGCTGAACTGTCATTCGTGTCAGTTGAGCTACGTCCCATTAATCTGCCTGATATTTGACATAAAGCAGCTCACTGCTGCTAGGGGAGGAGGAGATGATGGGGGAGGGGCAAGAGGCACTGAATGGACTCTCTTGTCAGCAAGCGAGCGAGTGATCATACAACATGAACATACAGAGAGGAAAGCATTGTTTAAGTTTGTGCACCCCTCTTGCTTCCTTTCTCTTTTGGTCCCCCAGTTCTCCCCCCACAACACACCCTCCTCCAGCACTTGACATGCATGCGGGGTGAGCACACAGAGGGTAGAGGAAAAACAATTATGCTTGCCAGTCACAAATCCACAGGATGTAATTCACAAGCTATTTGCTATTAATTCACTGAGTGTTTATAAATGTGCTTAACAGAAGAGAAAAGCAGCCCGAGTGCTAAAGTAAATTAGCCTCTAATTAGATTGTGATTCATAAAATTCCCTTTCAAAAGTGTTGACGCAATTAATAGCATGTGAAATTGCAAATTAATCCAATACAGAATTATACGACACACTCGTGTTTACGCGTGTCTCTCGCCACTTTGAAAACTATAATGCTGTTATCACCGTGGTGACACCGTGTAAATATGTTTCTCCTCAGATGTAGTTTCAGGGGCAGAGCATATCAAGAGCGAAATGAAACAGGCGGAAGGAACAGCATGGGGAAGGAGGAAAGTGAAGGACGAGCGACTAACAGGAATTACCTTTGTTCTCTAACCTTTCCACAATGAGAAGTGTGTGAGAAGCAAAAATGGAGATTTTGAGGGTGTAAAAATTCCAGTGTGGTATTTCTGTGGTTTTCTGTGCCTGTGTTTAGCTACATGTTTCACAAAATGCATTTTTGCAACTTCCTATTTTGCCGATATGGTCGTATAGCTTCAATAATATTTGTGTGTCTTTAAGCTAAGAGACACCATAGCTAGTACACTACTCCTTTGGCTGTTCAGCAGCATCACGATGTAAGAATTTAATTCAGTCATGGAGAATAGATTGAAAGGCATCAGTTTTCTGTAAGCAGAAGTATGTATGCCTTATAATATAACTGTGGCTGTCTAAGAATACACATTTCTATCTTGAGGATATGTATTCTTTTTTATGCACTCCTCTTTTGTGTGTGTGTGTGTCTTGGCATGTGCATGTTTTTGTCAAGGTTGGTAGATATGTGTGGCAGTCAAACTGACTGATTGTGATTGCAGTGGTGGCAGAGACGTTGATGAAGCTGCGTGTGTGCTGGGGGTGAATAATCAGCATCCCTCTGAGGTAATGGGGACCATGATGGAGGAAGGGCAGAAGGGGGGTCCAGTCTGTGCGTGTTTGTGTGGTTAGTGGAGGAGCTGCAGGGAGGTAGGTTGGGCCAGTGGGACACTGCCTCCTGGAGCCCTGCATTTGTGAAGCTTCATACCTAATGGGGGGCAGAGAAGTTAATTCCACCACACCAAAGCTTTATCTCATTTTCATACATATGAACGCGTCAGGCTGAGATCGATTACCGCAAACAAATTGAAATGCCTGGGACCAAGGAGGCCTGCAGAGAGGAAAGCAGAAAAAGGCTGAAAATGGGGGGAGGTGTTGCCCACGTGTGTGTCTATGAATTTCTGAGTGTATAAGGAAGGCAGAATTCACTGATATGGATGGAAAGACACAAATCACTACTGCATACTGATTTTCTTCCTTCCTGCATATACGCACACCTCTATTATTTAGTGTCACGCATGAAAACTCAACTCATTCCAGTTGATGCTACCTTCCTTTGAAAATGCACTGCAGATGGGAGGTTATGAGCAAACTCAGAGGTCCTGATGGCTCATTGAATGTTTAGTCTTCAAACAGGCACTCTTTCCCCCACTTTCTTTATCTTTCTGTCTGCGTGAGTAGCCACTACATACACACAATCAGTTTCTCATTCTATGTCCCTTTCTCTCCATCTCTCATTAAACATACCATAAAATAAATGTCCATGTCATTAGTCCTTTTCTATATTAGTACCGTCATTGACTCCTGATGGTCATTTTTGGCACTCGTCTAAAGTGTTCACTGCTTCATTACTTTCTTTCCTCCCTTTCCTTCATGCATTTTTGCTTTTAGTTGGCCTCAGAACACCCTGTTCAACAGCCTCTTTCTTCCTCTGCTTCCCCTCCTTCTTAGCTGTGCCCCTGATCGTGGGCCCCTGTCTCCCAGGCAAAGTTTTCAATACTCCCAGTCTAACTGTCAGCATTTCCTTTGCTTCTCCTCCAAAAAAAATCTTGGTACAGTCCACAATATCACATGTTGTAGTTAGAAAATATTAGATTGATATTGGCCAAAAGAATTGCAATTTGTGCATCTTTATTCACAATGCATTCGTCAGCCGGGAGTTTAAAGGTAGGACATGATTCCCGGGGAAGGACACGCGCATGATACTCTGCCAACATGTGCACACTGTCCGCAACAATAAATATGTTTATACTCTTGCCAGCCCCAATCCTGTCCACATTATTGCTCTCCAACACTGTAGTGTGTGCTGTGTGGCGTGGGTCTACAGCAGCAGATCGCGGGACAACTATAGAGGACGAAAGCAAGTGAAGCCTAACATGATCGTGTTGTGTCAAAACATAACAGTTTCGCTTCGACATTGTGCAGCACTTGTGCTGAATTCTACTTGCTTTTATGCTGTTTTGGGGCTTTCTAAGGAAGTGGCTTTGTTGAGTTCCATGCAACTAGTGAGCCAGTCACCAACCTGAACGCACACTCTAGTATGAGACAGGCCTGCACACAAGAAGCATGTACTGGACTTAAGGAAGGACATTTTAGTTTTTTAAAGAGTGCACACAGCACATCAGAAGACTGTTTTTAGTGTACCACATATCAGCTGAATTCCATTATAATCCACTCTTCCACCCCCTTACTCCTTCACTCCATCCTCCAACCCACACCACCCTCAGCGTGCTGTCTGTGTGCCCTCACGCTTCACTGCCTGGTGCCGTGGGCGTCCTGAGCGTCACTCTGCATTACACACCACTGTATTTGTTGTGCTGTGTGTATGCGTGTGTGTCTGAAAAAGGGTGTCAAACGCTGCAACTGTTCATGCGTGTGCAAACCGTGTGTGTCCATCTGTGTATAAGTAAGCTCAATGCTATTTGTGTATAATGTGTCCATGAGTCTTTATAGTTCAATGCATGTTAATCAGAGCAGATTAATGTATTTCATTGGTTGTAATGGAGTTGTAAAATATGAGGCACATGAAGGGTGTAGTTTACTTGATCATGACACTCACCTTTGGGTTTCTGATCAGCAGCCTGTAGAGGAGCAGAAAGACATATACTTAATATAATATACAAAGGATTACATTTAACAGCTATTCATAACTGTAAAGTATTCTCATCTATAGGACAAACTTATTCAACAAGAGTATTATGCACTGTGGGTCAATCTTTTCAAGTTATTTTCTACCAAACTTTTAACAAACTATCAATGAATACAAAAACCTGAAAAAAAAAAAACACACTAACCCAATAACTCACACACATTCAGTACCAGTACCATTCAGTACCAGTTTAAGAGCTTGTTAGTTGACTCAAAATAGATACGCAGCTTTAGAAATAAGTGGGTGTTTGTGGCCGTGCATGATTTTCACCTTCACCTTTTTCTGAGCGACGTCCTTCTTGGTCTTTTCTTCTTGTTTTTTCTTTTTCTTTTCTTCCATCAAATGGTTCTCTTTCTTCTGTTGCTAGCTTCTCTCAGCTGTTCGAATAGAAAAGGAGAGAGTAATGAGTGTAACATTCAACTCAAATGCTCACTGTCCTTCACATTTTCATTGCTAAAGCTGTGTAGACCAGTGCATATCAAGTTTACACATCTATGGCATTCAGGCAAATTCACACCATTCACACGACATTCATATTTCAGACAAAAATGCACAATTACGTTCAGAAGCACACACACACACACAGTGCACATATAAACTTTCGACCCATTCCTTTTGATCCATGTGAGTTAAAGCCAAAGTGCACTCACTGCCTGGAAAAAACATTTCCATCCACAATCATCAGTTCACACAAAAATCATGGCAGACTCTTTCCTTCATGGTCAAAACTGAAAGGAAGAAGATCGAAAGGGGGACTAGAGGGGAACAAAAAAGGAAGACGAAAAAGAAAAAGACACGAGTTAAACAAAAAGACAGGGAGAGAGCGAACAAACAGTAAGGCAAGGGATTAAGAGGAAAAGAAGACAAAGGCCAACAGACTAACAGAATAAGACACAGGGCCTTTTTACAAAGATCTGTTTTCAGTGGGTGTAAGTCAAACTAGACTGCCCTAGGGCCAGGGAAACTAAGTGTTCCATTTCAGCCTGTATTTCCTTTGGCTGAGCTCTAGTGACAGCTCCTGGAAACTATTAGAGGTATGAGCTGCGCCATAGGGATTGAATGTGTGTGTGTGTGTGTGTGTATGTTGATTTTTCACTGAGTGCAATGGACACTAATCTATAATGCAGCAAAATTGTCATATCACTGAGACCATTCTTTAAAATGCGCAAATAAAATTAATTATCTCCATGTCAGACTAAAATAATGGCTTATTCTATTTGTAGTTATGCTGCGAACATCGCAGATATACGGATGCACACGTGTACAATAATCCACTGTACTTCATCTTTTAAAATGAGAGGACATGACTTTCTCTTAAAAACTGCCCCACTGCTTAAGAAATATACAGTTTCACAAAAGTAATCACCATCATTATAGAGCAAAAAAAGTACTTTCTGTTAAAGCCACAAAAGAATGTAACATCTACACCAGCAAATATTAGACCCTCCATTTCTCTGTTGTAGTCTTAGATCGCTTTCACACCTACAGGCTTTAGTCCATTTGAATTGAACCTGAGTTCTTGAGAACCTGAGTTTGTTTCCTCTCTTGGTGCAGTTTGTTTGGTGCGATGTGAACACAGTAATCGCACTCGGGTGCACAACAAAACAACTGCACCGAGTCAGAATAGTGAACTCTGGTGCGGACCGCCTGGTGAGAAAGCTTACCAAACTAAAACAGGACCAAAATCTCAGGGCATTGAATAATGTGTAGACTTATTTCATTAGAACACCTAAAACATGCTGCAAGATGAGTCGCGAACAAACGTGATGCTGTGAGAAGGTGCAGTGTCTCACAGATATCTGGTCAGATGAATGTTCTCGTGTGATTTAAAGTGAGGTATTTTGGTTCACTTGGATTTTTCCCTGTGTGAAAAGAAAACAAAAGCAAATGTACTAAGGTGCCCTTATACTGTGAATCGACTGTGTGTGACAGTCCTGCCTCACGTAGCCCAGGGATGTGTAGCCCTGGTCCTCGAATGCCACTCTTTTCCAACAAATCTTGCCCTATCCTTTGAAGATTACATGGATCAGGTGTGTTCAGTCAATTGGACGCTGGAACATTTCAGGGAGGACAAAGTGAACTGGTATCTTCATGCAGGGCAGTCACATTCGAGGACCAAGGTAATGTTCCACTGATTCTTTAGGATTTTCTTTCCTTCTAGTCAATCAACAGGAAATGAATGCATATTTTTGATGATTCAGTTATTCAAAATAATTTGTCAAGCATTATGCTAGCACTCGTAAAGTTAAAAAACAACTTTAATTAGCTCAATTAAAAAATACATCTGCAAAAAAATATTGTGTTAAGATGATCTGATTCTGATTAATGCTCCTAGCAAATATATTAAAAGCAAATATGAGTGTGTCTACACACTGCTTTGCTAAGATTTGAAATCTGAATGTATGAATGACTCATAACAGAAGATTAATGAAAGGTCTGCCTCCCACTGTTCTGCCCACTGGCAGGAGGAGGGAGTTGTCAATCAAAAAACAGCAGAGGCCTCACAGAGACTGTGTGATGGTGGGGTAATGTCTCTATAACAGAAAGGCAGAAAAAGTAGAGAAGGGTTACACAGGCATAGAGTGAGAGGCAGAGAATTAGTTTAGACCTTGAAGAACACTGGTGACGATTAACAGTCTAGTGACCATGGCAGACGGGTAAAATGGAACAAGATTTCCAAATCTCCTTCATCTGGATTTCCTCTTCTCCATTCCCAGTTTCTTTGCTCCCTAATGCTCCTTTTTCTTCCTCTCTCTCCTACATGCACAGTCCTATTTTTCATACTGAGGAGCCTCTTGAGTGTGTGTCATTGTGCTATCTCTGCAGCTAGAGGAAGGCAGCCCCCTTCCAATAATAAAATAAATAAATATGCAGTATGCGTAGTAAGTGCAGTATATAGTATGTGGTGTAGCTTCAGTTACACCCTCCAAACATGGCAACCAAAACAAAATAAACTATAAAATGAACCAGGAAAAGTGTTGGTGACAGAACACAGAGACAGCAAGTGAGCAGAGAAAGGGACATGTGATGTGAGGGGTAGAAACTGGATTTTTACTCCATGTGGTAGATCGTTTTCCCCTCCCATACTGACAGAACCTCTAAACCACAGCTGACCGCGTCATCCTGGTTGTCTCATATTACCCCCATAGACAACAGCGACTACCATATTTTATTACTACTGTTTATCTAATTTCCTGTTTGTTAACGCACCGTGACTGACTTACAATTAAAAGGTTTTCATTGTCATTTATACTATTGCTGGAAGCAGTCTGGTAGAAAAACAGTTAAGTGAAATGTGAGAGTGGTCAGTTTTCTTTTCAGCTGACAGGATCAACGCTCAAGTTGGACCCTGCCCTAGCCTTTGCTATGGTCCAGGTCTAATCTGTACCTGCCTTTCTCCCCAATTACTGTTGGCAGCAGCACCTCCTCAGCAGTGACCCTGGAGTGTCTCTGTGCTGCCTCCTGGCATCAGGTTTTCTCTCACTGGCAGTATGTCACTGCAATTAGGCAAAATATGTTGTGTTTAGGGTTACTGACCTACAAGTCCACAGTGCGTTGTTCATTCTTCTCTTACACTGAATGGCCTTAGATCATAACATAGCCACTAACCGCCGGTAAGCAGTACCACTAATAAGAAACTACAGTAATTACTTACTTAATCTTGCTGACAGCGACATTCACAACTTGACATTGTCCCTATTGATAACATGCACATAATGGTTTCCTTTATATGCTGACAGCTAGCAGGTTTTTTAACAAACACACCCAGGTATCAGCTGTTTTTTTCAAATGTTGCGTGAAGCTGGCAGATGCTTGTAGCCATTTCCCCAATGTTTCCAATCCTGTGCTAAGCTACGATAACCGTATGACAGCGTTATCATTGTATTCGATGGATATTAAAATTGTGTTTTATACTCGTATCTAACTCTCAGTTTTACAGTATAACAGACATCTTCCAAATAGCATTCTCTAGTGGAACTGATACTAGAATCCACCAAAAGACAAACCCAAGTGTAAAAGCTCTACAAGAAATAGTACATACGAGAGCCCATCACACAGTGGCTTTTCTTCATTACACAGACTTGAGTACAAAACTTCCAAAATCTCTTAAAACTGGGGCCTCTGGAAATTTTTGAAGAAATTGCATGGTGGGGCATGTTTTTGTCTTCCTGTGCTGCACAAAATAGTCACATGTGCTAGGACTATAGGGCTACGTTTTAGAGAAGGAGGTATGACAACAGGAACACAGGGCACAAAAGTGAAGAGTCTAGAAACTCACAACACACATAAACACACACAGACACACACAGGGAAGCTTGATGTACACAAGTGTGAGACAGTCTGTCTGATGCCTGTCTTTTTCCGCCCAGGGATGCAGAAGAGAGGGAGCATGGAGGAGAAGGAGAGGAGAGGAGGAGGTGGAGGGGGTTGGAGACAGGTGGAGGATGAAAGCAGACGCAGAGCAACACCAATTAAGAACGACAGCCGCTGGAGAACCAGACACGGCACAGAGAGGAAGAAGACAGACTATGCTGGAAGAGGGAAAAGACTGGGGAAAAAAAGCTCACTGGAGGAATGGAGAAGTTGGAGAAAAAACACTGAACGAAGCACTAGGCTAGCAGACAAGGAGAGCTGGGGGGGGGTCACTGAAAAATATTCATGCTTATTCATTGCTTGTAGTAGAAATGCAGTGAAGAAAAATGAAGGGAGAAGGGAAACCATGCAAGTGTGACAGAAAAAAGAGGATGAGAAGAGGAGTAAAGAAAGAAACCAAGACACCAAGAGAGAACTTGAAAAGTAAAAAAACTGCAAGGAAAACACACAGAATGGCTGTCAGACCAACTACAGACACAACACCAATCACACATATGGAAGAAGGGGAGAGTTTTTCCTATCTCAGCAAAAAATATAATTTGGTCAGGTCATGGCCACAGACTGTGGTAAATCACCAGCCCCCCCACCCCACCCCCACCCCCACCCCACACACACACACACACTATTACCATTCAACCAGCCACCCATTCCTGTGGCATTCGTGAAGCCACAATGTTCTCCTGAGTCTCATTACATGGAACATTATCATGAACCGCCCTCACCTGGGGAATAACTCCTCAATACCTGCTACAAACCTCAACTACTGTCCACAAATGTGGTGTGTGTGTGTGTGTGTGTGCGTGCGCGTGTGTTTGTGACTTGGGGAAAACAAGCATGTAAATTCCACAGCTGATAAGCAGTAATAACAATGTTGTTGTTGCTGTGTGTATCCATCCTTCAGTCACCAACACTCTCACTGGTTTGTAAGCATTCTGTGCATACCAGCTTTGCTTTCAGCAGCTGAGCAGAGAGCGGCTTGTGAAAATATACAACATGCTTCATTGCTACTGGACTGGACCTGCTCAATGAAATGTGGCAGGAATATTCTTGGTTGCTCGAATCTGTAAACGGAGCACTGAAAATGGCAATAAAGGGGGTTGCAAGATGGAGAAGAAAAAAGTAAAAGAATCACATTGTGAGCAAGTCGGAGTTGTGCTATAAATACCAGCTTTGAGGTTTGCCTCCTGAAAATTACCTCTCAGTGTCTTCCTCTGCCAAGACGACATGAAACTTTAACACAGTGGCAGCTCATTAAATAGAAAACAGCACAAAGTACAAGACCAAGCAAGCCTGCTCCCTGCCAGCATCACAACTAATGCTTACTGAATTCAAGAAGAAGCTGTCAAGTCAAAGGTGCTGGTGCATGCGTTTGTCTTTGCTTATGACTGCTTTGTGTTTATTATAATACATGGATGTGATGTTCTGCATATGCCAGCACATTTTATGCGTTTGTTTTAATCTGTATGCCCATGTGCCAGTTTAGAGTCTCAAGGTTAGGATAATTATGATGCATTAACACAATGGCTGACCTCCCAATATTAACCTCAAACAGGAGGTTCATAAGTTTTATCAAGCAATACACTGTGCCAACCATAATAAAAATATAGACACTAATGGTAGAACAAGACATATCCAAATTTGCTATTTAGGTCAATAAAGTAGCAAATGCCATATGGTTTATGGCATTGATTTATGAAGAGTCACATAAATCTGCATTGGCTGCTTTCTATTGATACCAACAAGTTATTAAAGCAGTGTAGTGCAGTTCAGGAAACAGACAAACAGCCTTCATAATGTGAAATGCAACAGCTATGTTTTGTGCATCCATTACCCATTGTTTGGTAGGTTAAAAGAACTAAAACATAAGCAGGGTCTTTAACTTCAGTTCCACGATTCAAGCTGTCATAAATCTGAAGATTCAGAATCAGAAGATGTATCACGCCTACACACACTTTACAGGCTTAGACAAATGAGCTAATGAGCTGGGCTACAGTGCCCTTAAGGTTACTTTGACACAACCCCCCCCCCCTGTATATAAAAACACATATACACCAAATGTCAGTCAGCAATTCAATGGCTGTCAGCAGTGTACGCAATAACACAGACCCTGAAAGATCCACAGAAAATGAGTGCTGTGTTTAGCTGTGCGAACAAAACCCACTCTCGTGTAAGGACAGAGAGCAAGACTAAAAAGCAGAAAGAGCAAGTGACTTAAGTGACAGCCTCCTCTGTAAAGCTGTAGGGATGACAGTAAAGATGCAGAAATACCAACAACTCTATAGATTGGAAAGAAAGAAAGGTAAAGTGGATGAGTTTCTGCCTATGGGACAAATTGGTTTCTTTTACTTGTCTATCGGAAAACTGACATTGAGCATTTGTTATGCTGAGATATTCATTATAGATCGTGTCATACTTTTATTATTATATTATTGAGAATACTACAAATTACTGCAGCTATTTCAGTATTAAAAGATTAGCAAAAAAGTCAAATGGAATGTTTTGGCCGGCTTATTTGCCCCAGTTCTTTTCAATTCTTTAGATTCTCAGTGCCTTAATGAACATGAATGAGGCTATGTCAGAAATTATATATTATAATTAAATGAGTCACAACTGAAAGATTAGAAGAAATATTTTACTGAGAATATCAGATCTGTTTAATCAAAGTGCTTAAAAATTTATGTAACCGTTAAAACACATAGTGAACTTTATTGACTATATCTAAGCTGATATTAAGAAGATGAAACAATCCAGATAGCAAACAAATTACCTGAACTTACTAGCCTAAGTCATGGCCCCAGAATAGGGGCAGGCAGCACATGTTAGTGCTATTTACACAGCTTTAACTGAGAGCTTTGTAAGTGCTGTGGGGCCTAAGTCCTGTTACATAATGAGTAAGGCTGTCTAATGTTGCTTTGGAGCAGGAAAAAGGGAACATTGTAGGTTGGATGTCCTGCATACTTTCTGTCAGCTACCATGTGATGCCCGTCTCCTTCTCTCCTCATCTCTACAATTAGCTGACATGGGACAGAGGGAGGGAAGGAGGTCCACACCAAAACACGGCACATTGAACATTCCCCTGGATCCCTGCCAAGACTCACAGGCAGCAGCTCGCTGCTTTCAGCTTCGCTTCCCCCATCCCCCTACTTTCATCCTGGCCTGCCTCATCCCTGGTGGGGCCCCTAAATCCCTGAGGAAGGGGGTTATACAGACCCCTCGCCACCCCAGCACCAAAAGAACTCTTCCTTAAAACTCTCCTGTATCATTTCATACAAAAGCCCAGTGTATGACATAACCTGTGTTCAACCAGTGTTTACCTCTGAGAACAAAAGTACTGGTCACAAGCAAATCCCTGCCCTTCACTGAGAACACGCTTTAACCCTCTTCTGATAAACTATGTATCACTGCACCATTTAAGAAGCGAATGAAGCTAACAGCCTTCCACAGTTGCAATAAGGAAGTGTATAATTTACAGCTGACAGCACTAGAGGATAAGATTATGACTATCACAACTTGAGATTACTTTCTCATATCAAAGCAGATCAGTGTCAGACCTATGGTGATTCCTCATAAACCACAAAAACCTAGGTTGAATAGTACCACTTTTTTTACATTTAGTTAAAAAAAAATAAAGAAAACCTGTCAAGATTAGGATCATCATCACCCTTTGACGCTTGACAGACTGACACTGTTGCTTTCAGGGTGATCTGAGGATGAGGATGCTATTTCTGGCTTCCTGGCTACCTATCATTACTAGTGCCAACAGTCAACATACACTCCCCATTTGCCGGTTCACACACCCATATAAACACTTCTCATCTAGTACAATGGCCAACACCAAACTCTACTGCCTGGCAATTCTTTATCCTGTTCCCATCCACAGAGCAAAGGAAGGTGGTAATGGCTTTTGGCAGCCTCCCATTGTATCCAGCTGATTCTACTGGAGCAGCACCCTGCGGCGGTGTTAAGTACATTATCTATCATGACTGTACCACTTGTTTGAAAAGCCCCATAATCACAGGTTCAGTAACTACCATGGTCAACCCTGGGCTAAGGTCACGGAGGAGGAAAAGGAATAGACAACACAAGCCTCTTTTCCAAAACATGACTAAGTGGGTAAGCAAAGAATGTCTGACAAGGGATAGACTGAACGTTTTGTTAAACGGTAACATTTAGTAATTAACAACATTAAATTAAATTTCAAAGTAGAAGAGCTGATGAGTGGATATAGTGACATATGACAAAGGACCATTCTACTTTGTCTGAACTTAACTAATCATAGCAACCTGATGTCAGGACTAGTTTTTCTTATCTGTGAAGGGTCAGACAAAGAGAAACAAGCCTTAAGTTTCCTTTTAAACAAATGATCTTGCCTCTTAAGTGATAAGGGGCTGCAGATGGAGTTGCTGTCAGGGTTTGCCCTAATGGCTTTGTTTCAATAAACTCTAATCAAAACAATGTGTAGATGCCAGCAGCCTACAGCCTGGTTGGATCCAGAGCCAACATGGGTTATGGGTTTCCTGCTAGTCAGCTGCCAAAATATCAAAAGTAGTAATATAATTCCATGTGTCTGGGCCCCTGTGAGAGACTCCATTTTCAGTTCATTTTTAATCATTTATACAACTCAAGATTGAGACCATTTATATTTCTAAAATTTCTGTCTCTACCTTCATTGATGTTGAGACAGATTGATCGACAATGCATTTAATCCCAAAGGCTAGTTTATGCTTTTCCCACCTAAGCAAAACTTAAAAAGAGCAGACTTTCCCATTCCTCCATACCCCCCCCCCCATGCTGTTCAGATGACCCACTTTGCTGTGGCGGCAGCTCTATACCAAAGCAGATGTGTCTAGGAAGGGTAAACCTAAATTAAGTATTTTCTTTCTTCCTATTCACTAGATTAAAATACACACCAGAATGCGCTTGCAACACTTCACGGCCCCCTGTGCTTGTCATCCTTTTGGAAAGATGTGAGTGCATATGGAAGGAAAGACACTTGACCTCGGGTGAGAACAGGGTTCTCTGTGTGTGTTTGTAAGTCATCTGGATGTCTCCGACACGCAGAAGGCAGCTCACAACCTGATTAACAACTGCAGAGCATTAACCAGCTGCCAGGGCTTTGGGTTTGACATAAATGGTCACACTCCCATAGCAAATACGACAAGCATTTCACGTGCGTATGCCGATCGACTCAGACAGAAAGACACAACATTTGCGACAACACGCTCACATTCCAAGACATACACACAAACAGGCACGGCGGCGTACACACGTAAGTGGATCTGCCATACGCACAAATAAATGTAAGTGTGTGTGTGCCGTTGCTTCTCACGCACTCACGCATTTTTCATTTCATCACCTCATTCGTGTGTGACGATATAGATAAGACAGTGGTGACAGGGATATCAGAGGGGGGGAAGGAAAAGGGGGTTCGAAATTGAACGGGAAATTATGTACTTCAATTAAGACATGCGGAGGAGATATTAAAAGCTATACTCCAGTGCCTGGGGACAGGATGCGGGACTGGGGGATGCAATAGAAGGCGACAGTTCAATCACAATCCCCGGCTTTCGCAATGAGCCGGGGGGAGGAGGAGAGGAGGGAAGAAAGACAGGATAGCTATGTTTAATAATGTACTTGGAATTAGTGTAGTGGAATGTACAATGGTGTGCCAGATACATGATGTGATACAGCTACTGAGTGAACCCAAGACCAAAAGGAGTGACAATCAGAATCCAATGTACTGCAGCTAAAATGTGCAAACAAAATAATTTAACAAAATCATGCAGTCCTGCTGTCAACATGTATAAAATCCATCAGCAACCAACCTATAAACAGCACTGTGTGAGTAAAATGCCTATATGTACACCAATATCCTCTAATAACTGGAGACACATTGAAAAAAGGTAAGCCACTGTTTGCCGTCAGTTCAACAAATCATCATATTACAAGCTCACATGTACAGAGAGCGTCTCAGTGCACTCAGCCAATCATAAAAGAGCTATGATATAACACAAAAGTTGCCAATATTAACATGCCAAGCCTATTCAAATAAACACTAAACCTAATCATAATTAACATCCAAAGAAAGCACAAGTTAGATGTGTCAATGTTTTCTCAAGGATCCAGTATTAGAGACTATTCCCATTTTTGCACGGGACTACCACAAAAACACATCAAGGGTGTGTGGGTGCTTACTAAGACTTTAATGTATATCACACTGATATAAAACCCAGTCTTATTTATGGGGATATACAACATTAATAATGTGTATAAGACCCTAAATAGGGGCACCACAAATAAAGCAGAGATCATCGTAAAGAGTGTTTTACAGATGTGACTCGGTTTAACTGAGATGCAGCACAGAGACCCGAGTTAATGGAACAACAAACATTGTCATACGAAAAAAAGCTATTCATTAGAAACTTACCTTGCGTTAACCACAGCTTTGGCAGCTCTCAGTGAAGAGTCGGTGCATGGCAGAAACATTATGCAGAAAAGCATTATCCGATGTCTTTTCTAAAGTTACCCGTAAATAGATGGAGCAGAGATTCAGTCGCAGACTTGGCAGATAAGCCGACTGCTGCAGAAGCAGCTTGGTGACAAAATACCGAGGTAAACAACGGCTACTCAGCCAGATATACACACAGCAAGTACGGTAATGTTTGCTTTCAGCGAGAAAAATTATAATAAAATATATACGAAATTACACTACAGTTTGTTAAAACGTCAACGATATAATGGGGGGCGGGGAGGGGAACGAAGCACCACTAACAACAAAAACAAAACAAAAAAAACACAACACGAATAAAATGACTTTTAAAAAGCAGCTAAATCATGTGAGTTACTGTTAGCTGGTTGGGTGGTGAGTCGTCGACCGTTGCGAGGTTTTGGAAACCAAAGAAATCAGGCAGCTTTCGTTAAAAATCGCCGATGACTTCTGGCGTCTTAGAGCAAGCCGACCGCAGCCAGCCAGCCAGCCAGCCAACTTGTTTTAAAGTGCAAAAGAAATGTTTTTGTTTAGGTCGCCAGCTGGACGACTAGCGACGGACTGGCTACCGCGAATGCAAAGTGAGAAACGAGTCCGGGGAAATACATTCTGTGTGGATCCAGACGGCGGAGCGGACAGTCATGGTAGGCGTTCAGTCAGCTCTCGTTGACAGTGGTCTCGCAGCCATTTTGTTCAAACTAACAACACCGCAGTCTCTCGCTCTCCTCCTCCCAGAGAGCACACAGACCAGGAAGTGGCTCCAGAGACGTCACCCCCGACCAATCAAAACGCCAGAACTCTAACTCCGCCCACCGCCCCTCCGGCTCGCCCACCCGGTTCTCCAAAAAACTCCAAGCGACCACAGTGGATGGACGTGGAGGCAGCAGGCTGCTCGTACGTGCAGCAAGAAGTGCGTGCTTTTACAACGACACAAATACTACTATATGTTTGAATACAAAGCATATAATGAAATTATAATACAGCCTACAGTATGTTAAGATCGCGTAGAAATTATGTCTAATTTCAAATAACATTTGTTTCACTGTCTTAAATGGTCAAATGGTGTGTATTAGGTGCTCCCAGCACACTTAAAATTAGTATATACTTTACTCAAGGTGCTCTAGTCAGTATTTTTATTTTAAGAATTGGTCAAATTACTACATCTACTACATTATCAATGATAAAGAGGCTGCTATCAAATTTTATTATTTATTGCCCAACTGCAGTGTTCCTTCCAGCTCCGCAGAGCTGTTTAGCATCTTTTTAGCTCATTGTTTTGATTTCAGGGACCACTTCGTTATTGGTATGGTTCACTCTTGCCACTTTCATGAGCAAAACTTCCAGATAAAGGCATCTGTTTTCAGTGCCAGGCTCTGATAAGCCCGCTGTACACTAGGCTGTGCTACCTTCCCAGCAACACAATGGTACTGACAGGATGAAAAACACAATGAAGCATTTAGAACTTAAAGAGATAGATATTTCTCATCATTGAGATTCAAAACAGAACTAACAGGAGAATGAATGTAAAGAAAACTAGGTGCCTCAAACCAGTACCCAAATAAATATGTTTAGTAACTTCTTGCTTTTAGTAATACTGTCATAGTATAGAAATATAATACATGAAATAGAGAAGACTTGACAAGCAATTGGAAACTTGCATCATGAACTATATTTGGCAGACTTAAAGGTCCACTGGAGGTTCTACCCAAGATGACCTTTGTCAAAAAAATTTTGATCACATGATGTCAAAAAACACTGGGCGGTAATGCCAGACTATTCTCAACGTGATGGATGAGGTCGCCCCGGTGCCCCCTGAACTGCGTCTGCAGCCATCCTGGAGAAAGAATACGTGGCCCCTATCCATTCTCTGCACTCTATTCTCATGGAAATGACTGCTCTGTGCACAGACAAACACACACAGGCGCACACACACCGTGTGGTGGGAACAGGTCAAGGCTGCGGTCTGCAAATGGGAAGGCTGACCAGTGAGAACTCTCTCAGCAAGTCTCGGGTCTCTATACATCACTGGGAGAGACTGCAAATGAGAAAGCCAGGGGCCCCGTCCAAGAGTTTTTTTTCTCCTTTTCAAGGCAAGATGCCCAGAGCTATTAAAAAAGCAAGTTCTAAGTGAATGGAGAAAGCAGATGTTCCATACTCAGGGTTAAGAGAGGTGAGAGCAGGGGGGAATGCCTTCAGAAACGCCTTAAGGGATATGTAGTTCACTGATCACACACTATTAAACTATATGTAGGAATTTGCTGCTCATTAATGCCACCTAAGTAAACATTTTGTCTCAAATGTATCTGATGCATCAACTAAGTGATATGCATGCAAACTAAACTATAAATATATAGATATACGTTCTATATATAAGGTGAGATCCAGATCTATGCATACAAAAAGATTTGAAATAACAATAGTGATTTGACAAGATGTGTGTAGATCCTTTCTTATATGCATCCGCCCTCCATCTCATCACATCTATTCTTTTAGGTGTCCCTGAGATGTTTCTTTGACTCTGCCAATTTCCCTAATTGCTTTCACATTTAAGCAGACTGCTGACAGAAGCGAGCCAATGGGAAAGGTCCGCCTGACATTCTGATAAGAAACAGCCCAGACATGAGCTGTAGGACTGCAGCGGAGGCAATCGCTCACTCCTTTCGTTCTCAGACAATACATTTCTCTTGCTCCTGCTCTTGCCATTTTGTGTTTCTCGTCTCCTCTCTCATTTTTTTTCCCGGTGTGCTCTTCTGACTTTTGTTTTAATTTCAGTCCAATCATGAGCTGCGTTCCGCAAAAGGTTTTAATTTCAAGCTTGCTGCCGGAGTCTGCCAGACTCATACGCAAACATGCACAGATTCACACAAGAATTCATGTGCATACACCAAGGCACAGATTCTTATGCATAAACATCACATTACAAATACACATACACACTTATATGTTATGTGACAACATGAATATTTAATGCTATAACATGTTTTACTGTAAGAATGTATCTGTCTAGAAACATTAATAATCACATATATTCATAAAAGGCAGATACATAATCAGACATATTATATAAAAGAATCCCAACAGGCTATTTTTTGCTTTAGAAGTATAATTCTGTAGTTTATGACAGACCAGCTAAATTTATAGGATCATTAAATGTTTTTTTTTAGCACTCAAGGACTCTCTAAATGCATCATTTTAACATTTAGTCTTATGATATTAGCCAAACAAACATGATCTGAGGGATAGCCATCCAAAAGCAGATCTTGATTTTAAATCATTCCCTTGACACTGCATTTGTGAAGAAGACATTTATAGTTTGCTGTGTGATGCAGAATGACTGATGAGTTGGGGGCGTCAGTATTTTGGTATTGATTATGAATACACAATCCCCCTTCACAGTCTGGACTTTATGCATGTGAGTAATCAAAATGCAGACAGCGAGCTACTGCTGTTTCGCTCAAAGTGACATTTCCAAAGGCATGACTTGACATATGCAAAAGGACCGTCATGATGATAATTCTTACAGAGGAAGTATTCAAATTAAAACATCTTCTAACTGCACATAAAAGAAGAACACTGCACAGCAAGTCTCCCAGTCCAGCTACTTCAAGGCAAAATTTGCAAGTGGAAGCAGTGTAGTTGAGCTGAAACATTCATTGTGAGTTTTTCTCACTCTGATTAGCAATGTGATTGAAGTGCCTATCCATTAAATAACAGTGCAGAGTGGTAAAACCCTGCTGAGTTGCTCATTGCTCATCTCCAAGGTCTGCAGCATTGCAATAAAAGATAAGGCAGACTGGAAGCTGCTGAAGGCATGGCAGTCCATAAGAGGAAGAGGGAGCCTTTTCATTAACTTTCATTAAGACTAAAGGGTGAATTATCCCAAGTAGAAGAGGTCTGAACATAAAGGAAATATATACACACACAAACTCCCATGCACTAAAACACATATGTGTACATGTAACCATGGGTGCAGTTGCTGTTCATCTGTTACTGTGCATGCTCTATTCATAGAAGCACAAAGATACACTATTAGACTATTTTCTGCAGGAAAATGCAGTGCAGACCTTGGCAACAAGATGATTCTAAACCTCTGTATACTGCTGTGTATTTGTATAACTCATCATATAGTATGGGGGAAGCACTGTAGCAGGAAGGAACAGTCTGTGTGATGACTGGTAAAAGGGCAGTACTGGTTGGTAAAGGGGTGGGGAAGGGGATATGCAGCTTGTGTGTGGTTTTGTATAGGGGTGCTATTGTGTATATGGATGTGCACACATGCTTGTTTGTGAGTACATGTCTGGATAGGTGTGTTTATGTATGTCCATATACGTATGTGTTCTGTATGGATGGAGGGAAGCAGAGCAGAGTGGAGTTTTGCAGTGCAATAGGACAACATTTCTGTGCTGTGGTAATTTCCCCTGAGACAAGCGAGCAGGTAAAGGCCAGCGAGAGGGGGAGGGAGGGAGGCAGACGGTGATAGAGGAAGGCTGGAATAGAAGCAGGGAGGGAGAGTGACAGCAAGCGAGTGTATCAGAGAATAATGAGAAATGATATTGCACTGGTGGAAAAGGGGCCATTAGATTCTCCCAATCAAATGTACACACACTGCATTAACAGCATCTCAAGGTTGCATTTAGTGGCTCTCGTTGTCAACACATTAACATTAATGTTTCTATTTTCATTTCAAATGCCTTATCATGTTAATGATGTTTCTGAACTGAGTCATTGTTTTTGTAATGAATTCAACTATTAATTACAAGTGCGCCTTTTTCTGATGACCTTGCTTTATTTTGTTACAGGCCGCAGACCTTAATATTAGCATACATTAAGACCTGCTTATCTTTCATCCCCAATAGCTAATACATCAAATTATCACCCAACAAAAAATGCACAACCACAGTAGTGGTTTGTATACTGAGGTTTTTGTGTATGTGTGCATGTGGGTTTGTGGGTGAGCACCCTCACTTATTAGCCACTTCCCCCTCCCTACTTGCAAACTCATTACCAGGGTATAAGACCTGCGTGGATTTTATGGTGTTTTGGGAACTGACTGGTTAATCAGATTTATTGCACACTTAAGCTTAATTGATTTCCTTTATGGATTTAAATGAATAATAAGTGCTAACAAGCCCAGTTTCTGTTTTGTCATTCTGAAATGATGATAGTGACCCACAGAGAAGGAAGGTTGTAGAAGTGTCAATCAAAAAATGCTAACATCACAGTTCTACTTTTTATCCATATTCAAAACTAATTATAATAATCATATGTGCAAATCGTTCCACTTGCCTGTCACTCAAAAAGATGCAAACCTTATCTTTAAACTCATACGCCTAATGCAGGGGGTTAATTTTTCTGTCTGCTGCTTGTCTCTCTGCTCTTTTTACGTATATATAGGCCTTGTCTTGTGTCATTTGATGTTTCTGTTAGAAATGAAGTAGTATAAGCTATTATATACCAGCAGTGAAAGGACATACAGTGTATTAACATCAAGGCAGCCCAGAGACAACATATCCTGACCTTCATATGATCTTCAACGGATCAATACTATCATCAGTGCAGACAAGCGGTCACAGATTAACCCAGCCTCCTTTATCCATCCGCAACTCAACCACACAGACACACACAGACACACAGACAGTCTCTCTTTCATGATCTCATACGTAGACACACAATAAAACACACACCTTTTTCAGTAACGGCCCCGTGTGTATTGATTGGTTTCTATTGACTGACAGAGAACCACCACATGGACACACTTGCTTGTTGACTTTATTTTCACTAGCTGGCTGATAACAATGCTTGGAGAAAAGGGTTAAATTTGAGTTAGGGTAGTCCTATATAAGGTAAAGAGTGTAGTAACAGCAGAGGTGGATGCACGCATTCACCACAGTAGCTTTCCCACTTGTTATATCAAAAATGATGAATACTGAGAATTTGAAAAGTTTTAAACCCTTGATTGTGTCTCTACTCATTGGCCAAGACTGTGTAGGATTTTATACCGGTTAAATTATTGTTTTACATGTATATTTGACCATAGAGAAAAGGGCAACATAAAGGTCAGATGAATAGGTCAATATCTGTGATCATTTTTCACATACAGTACCTCTACACATGCATTAAAACAAATGTCTGTATCTAAATCTCCACCATACATTTCCACAAAATATGCACCAACACAGAGAGCAAAACAAGCACATCAATATCCACACGTCTGCAAGTGGCCAGAAGGCAACTAACTCAATCCCATATTCAATGTAAATGTTGGTGGCATATCCACGGGCGAGGGCTGATATTTAGAAGTCCATTAACACATGGTGGACATGGGTTAATTTACTTGTTTGTAACTGGTGATCCAGATGCAGAGGGTCTAGAGCTTGAATGATGAGAAAAAAAGAGACAGAACAAAAGAGAACAAGCTACAAAAAGAGGAAGAATGTAAATAAAAGAAGTCAGAGGAAGAATTCAAATAAATGTGCAATAAGGTGGATGTGTGTGAGGAAGGTTGGAGGTGGGTGAATGTGTGAGTGTGGGCAGGAGGGGGGTTGTTGTGAGCATTGCAGCCTGCTATCATCCGCCTCAGCCTGGGCGTCAGTTTGATTAATGCTGCTTTCCTCCAGCTGACCTCCAAGGTCACTGGAATAGTGGGTACTCAGCCTCTCCCATTTGCCGCTGCACCAGAAGGGAGTAACGGCCATATAACGTGCTTCCCCAGAGGCTTTTTCCTGTTTCTGTTTTTCCTGTTTTCCCTTTTTTCCTCTGTCTGTCTCTCATTTAAAGTTTTTTCTTTCATCCTCTCGGACTCTCTTTTCATTCTCTCTTTCACCATTTCTTTTTCTCTCTATCCCTGTCTATCTTCATCCCAACTCTCTCTTCCAGCACTGTCTAATCTGAAATACAATCAAAAGCAATAATGGCAATAATGCAATGTGTTCGAAGACGCTACAGAGATGAGGAGGGAGCAGGCCTTCAAGGGGCTATTAGAGCACCCAATTAGGTTTAGATAAACATATAGATTCTACATACTGCACACACACACACACACACACACACACACACACACACACACACACACACCACTCCTAGATCTGTTCACAGACAGACTGCCAAGGTGAAGGCACATGAATAGAGTTGTCCTACACCAATAGACACTTGGCAGTGACACACTTCCTCTGGCTTTGAGGCTCATGGAAAATGCTGCATATGGTGCCAGACAGTCTTTCCTGGCATGGAGCTGGCAAGAGGTGAGAGAGAGAGAGAGAGAGAGAGAGAGAGAGAGAGAGAGAGAGAGAGAGAGAGAGAGAGAGAGAGAGAGAGAGCACA
>JAUYWH010000001.1:14271433-14284275 GCA_034779795.1 Ctenopoma multispine
GGCTTCCCTGCTTAGGCTGCTGCCCCCGCGACCCGACCTCGGATAAGCGGTTGATAATGGATGGATGGATGGATACATTAGCAAACATAACACATTCCTATGTGTGTCCAAACATTTGACTGGTAGTGTAAATCATTTGGCTGCTGTTATTTAAAATCTTTACAGGAATTATAATGGCTCAGTTTGCAAATATGACTTGCCAGTTAAAGGGTAAGAGCTCATATTGGGAGTGAAGGAGGATGTGGAATCATTTATACATTTCTGTGCCTCTCTGATCACACAATTCTTATATAAGCACTTACTGCCAATAATCTTCACAGCTGTCTATACAAGGTGAGTGAGCCAAGTAAGAGATTAATATGCATAAAATGGAAATCATTTATTATGTTGAATATAACTTTAATCAAGAGTAATTCGCCAGACTTGCTTGACTTAAATTGCAGCTTTTGTTCCCACCTGTTCTACATCACTGCATCACTCCAAGTCAATAAAAACATAAAAGCCTGAAAAAAAAACCCATCAAAAAGGAAATGGGATACTATCAATAATCTAAAGACACAAAGTGTAATCTCGATAATATCTGGTATTATTCTGTGAACCTACAGAGTAAAAAAAGTCCAGAATGGGGATGTCACAGATGAACAAACATGTTATTTTCCTCCCTCCCCAAAACCATCGGCCTGTGCCTGTGGGCTACTGACAGGAGAACCATCTCCAAATCTGCTTTCCCCTTTGGATAATTTCCCCAACCTCTAAATTAGTGGAATTTTCACAAAGTGGGAATACATTAGGGAGGGATCAGGGCAAATGGCACATTATGAATACTGTCAGAAGTGGCCTATTAAAGAGAAATCAGACATTATTGACGCCTATGTATCTGGAGAACAATCTCAAGTAAGTTAATAATGTGCAATTAATCATAGGTCACTTAGCGCAGGAGAGAATATAACATACTGTGGTGGAACCAGGCCTAATCTGTTGTCCATCCATCCGGAGGAACAGAGAGATAACAGAGAGATGGATGAAGGCAGGCTGGCAAACTGTAACTCTAGATGGGGAGCTGGCTTTGGGTTTTGACAGCTAGCCAGTTATGAAATGACTGAGACTAACCACTTGTCATTGGCTTACAGCTTCACTCTGAAGGCCCTAAGGGTACCCGCTATTACATTTTTATGAGTCTAGATAAGCATTTTTCATGAAATTTTAATATTATTTTCATTGGTTAGTAATGTCACCTCACGCCAAGGAGGTCCTTGGAGCCAACCTGAATAGGTACTTACTGCACACTCTCTCCACGTTCATGACAGTTTTCTATAGATACCTCAGTTTTCTGTTTATTATTAGCATTGCTGCTTCCATTGACCATAAGGACTAAGGTTAGTGGCATTGACCTTACATCTCTAGGTGCAGAGCTGTGACTTACAGCTCCTGAATTTCAATGTGTCAAAAGCAGAAAACTACTTCTTTGAAAGGTACAGTATAATTTACTGGCAATTCTTTGCACAGAGTACTTCAACATTCAGAGGCAGTTGGTTATTCTCATTCTCGTCTGAAGCACTCACTCTCAGAGAAAAAGGTAGAGAGTCTTGGAGAGATTTTATTATCCAGGCTGCACCTTGTAATGGAGCTTAGCTGATGGATTTCACGCAGGATGGTACTGAGTTCAATAAGGATGCAAAAACCTGTAACTACCTACTGCTGAGAAGCCCTTGTCCCGGACACATGGAAAATCCATATTTCAAATGCATGTGTGAAACCAATAGTGTTGTAAAGTAACATCATCACTATATTTGCTTCAGTTGGAGTTGTCTACAAGTTTTCAGGAGTAACATTTGGAGAAATATGCTGTAATGCTCAGTTATTTGGAGAGGACAAATGCTTTCTTATATTGCTTTATGTGCTATAACATACAGTAATTTACTTCACAATCTGGGAATATACTGAAAATGGGAAGACGTGTTTGTATAAGAACAAAGACAGGTACCATGGACAGGGGATAAGGGAGTATAATCTTATATCACAGCAAAGTTGGAAAGAAAATAGGAATTTAATCCATAGCTCAGTGACAGGGAAGAAACAGGAGGGTCAGAGAAGACGAGGCAGAGGGAGAAAGTGTGAGAGAGCGGTGGAGGAATAGAGCGAACAAGAGGAGACAAGCTAGGGAAAAATTCACTTCCACAGCTGGCTGATCTAGGAAATCCTGCAATCTCACAGCAGTCAGAAAGCAGAAGCAGATGAGCCATGTCTCTCCATCTCTCATCCTCTCTCTCTATCCATCTTCCTGCTTTCTTTTCCTCTCTCCCTTATTCTCCACATGAGTTGGCCTCAGTCTTTTTTTCATCCCCTTCTCATTCCTTTGTTCTCTCTCCTCTCACTCACGATCTTTTATATCGTGTTTCTTCTTTTGCCTCCACCTCACTGCACTCATGTCTGCTCCTAACTCATCTCTCTCCCTCTCTCATGATGTCTGGTACTGTTTGACTAGTGTTCATGCCAGACTATAGGCCCCAGTGGGCTCATTTCACACCTCCAGGCCCGATGCCAGCCAGTCGACCAGCCTGTGGTGTTACAACTGACAGACAGAGAGGATTCAGTCCTCTGATTAGGAAACATACGGAATAAGAGGGAAAAAAAAAGCCAAGTGCAGCAGGTTCATTTTATCCCACATTTAGATGAACTGGTTAAGATGAGTTAAAGCACAGGGATAGAAAAACGTATGAGCATAGATTTGTGGGTGTGCATGGTTTTCTGTGTGGAGCTGCATTTATCTGCCCACACTGAAGCCTTTTGGTGACAGGAGGGATATATATGTTTAAAACTGAATGTGTGCAAGCATGTGAGTGTTAGACCACGACGTCCTCATTGTACTTCACAGCAAAAAACCCACTGGCACTGAAAACCCACTTCTCTTTATGAAGACAATAAAGACAAGTCTCCATGCTTGCAGAATAACAACTGAGGGGGGTGTCACATATTACATAGCAGGTCAAGTATGGATGAATGGAGTATGGAGTAAACGACGCACAACAAGGACAAATTGAGATGCTCTAACAAAGCAATTACATCTTCTAATAAAGCTGTAATTGTGTTTCATTATGCCGAGACGACATCTATTTGCATCATCTTTTATTCCCTTGCTCATGGATTGGTGCCTGCTCGCTAACCTCTGAATGGCTCAAACAAGGCTTATTATGCTTACAGTGGCGATCACACACAAACAAAGGCAACATATAAATGTCTACACACTCATGCACACACACTCAGAGCCAGACAATGAAGTGAGGGAAGCCTCCAGCGCCACAGCGTCGATCTCTCCATTGAGAACCTGTAATTATAGACCCTGTCTCCAGATAAATCAATTAACACCAACATATAGCTTTTAATTTAATCCAGAGCTAATTAAAGTGAGGAGACATGCGGGAGGGAGGGGGGAGCAGAGAGAGGAGGAGGGACTGGTGGTGGTGTAGGTAAGATGGTGCAGGAGGTGTGTGTACATCTGTGGAGGCTGGAGGATTGTCTCAGTCCTTGGGATCAACCACGCATGGTGGAGATGATTGAAATGAATTCCACTGGCGGTTTGGGTTTGGGGATATATGATGTTGGCTCAACATTACAAAACATCACCTGGAGCTGTCTGACTGACAGGTGACACTTTAATTGAAATAATTTAGTTGCTCATTAATAGAAAAAGAATAAGCCTTGAAGAACAGAGGAGAGAGTGAGTATGTGTGTGCAGAGTCACACAGACAGAGAAAGTAATGGAGCAACTTGCCTCGAAGGAGCCTCTCAATGCTCTGGGAGATGCAAGTAAAAACTGACACAGCCCTAGAGCTTCTGTTACGCAGACTGGAAAAGGTGAAAGCCATTCTTAGCTCTGCCTTTGCTGTGCCAATGGGAATGTTATGAGAATGCTTTGATGGTAAACAAATAGATGCATTTTTAATGACAAGACTGGATATGCGTCTGCTAAAGACTAGATTGTTTGTGCATCTACCGTATTTGTTGTCTTATTGAAGAGATGGAGCTTATCTCATTCATTCTCTCACTAATCATGACTAGAATCTCTGCTGGCCGTGATGTAAAACCCAGCACTGATGGAAATCGCATCTTACTTCAAATTACCCATTGATGTGGTTTATGAGACGTGGTTCCGGTCCTACTGATTATCTCCTTTTTCAATCGTGCCACACCACACCACTGTCAGCTCTCGCTGCTACTCTGTAGGCTTCCAAAAATGCCATCTCTTTTTTTTTGAGATTGACAGTCCAGACTTACAACATGCAAGGCCACGAAATTGTTACTATAATGGCTTAGACTCTTTATTTTGGTCTGCCAGTAGGTCTTTTTGTAGAAATATTGTGGCTCATGAACCATATGCAAGTTAATAATGAATAGGTACAGGCCTATACAAACAGTGTGGAAGAAACATGATGACTTTATACGACTGTACAGTGTATACTGTATATGTAGGCATGCACAATACCAGCACTCTAGAGATGCTGCTTATGTTTTTGTGTTGTGTTTGTGTTTATTTTAAAACATTGTAAAACATTTAGTGTTCACAACTGTGAACTGTTCACAATTACTTGCATCTACAGGCAAAAAAACCCCACATGCACAAAAGGAGAACATGTAAACTCATAATGAAACGTTTTAACCAACGTAATTAGGTAAAGTAGGAGCTGCTTTTAATAAATACTTCCCCTTTTGAAGTTTCAAGTTCCTCTTGTTACATCTTAGTAATATCAGTAACAATTCAGTTCAATTCAGCTGTATTTATATAGAGCCAAATCACGACAGAAGTCATCTCAAGGCACTTTACACTGTAAGGTTTAAAACCTTTCACAATATAAGTATCTACAGAATAATGTAGAAATAGCAAGTAGTTGATACAAATGCATTGCAGTTTCATGTACTGATAGGAACTTTCACCAGTAATGCTGATCAGTCTCAGCACAGTGTGGTTATTCTTGGTGACGGTGGGGAGAGGAAGCTAACGAGGGAGATCTGATCTCTGATTCACTGACTGGAAGTTATGCTTTACTGGAAGCAACACATACCACTGTGGAGTTCAAGTTTTGTTTCAAAAACGAATCACTACAAAAGATGACACTGTAATGGGGATTTGGTCCCCATTAAAGTGCTCCCCATAATTTGCTCATGAACTGGGTACGGTCAGCCTTTTCAGTTCACAATTACAAAATCTATTAAACTGCTGACAAGACACCTCGATGTCAGTTACAACTTACTGTACTATTATTTTTTAGACCGAGAGAATTTAGTGTTTGTGAAACTGGCAGGACCACGAAAAGGGACACTAATGACCAGGTTTGGTTCTGCACAATATAGAAGCAAAACCAGAAATAGAACAAAAGCTTTTAAGGTGAACAACCTTCATGTGTGGGAAGCATATTGGAACATCCCCCAATTGGACCTCATCTGTAATCAAGATTTCTTTCTTTTTTTATTTAAATTGATTGTGAATCTATATAAATATCACGTAGGCTATCATTTAATTTATAACCCTTAATTTAACCTAGAATAAATTAATAAGGTTCTTCCACATTATTAAAATGTTTTTCCTGACTACAAAAAGTTTTGAAGATAGCGACACATATCAAAAATAACCAAAAAGAGGAAACAAAATAATGAGTAAAAGAAATCAAATGAATGACAGAGAACAGTAACAGATATCCCTGCAACTCTCATTACTTGGCCCTAGGGCACAATATGAGGTGACAGCACCATGTTACACATGTATGCACACACAAAAACACTAATGTACACTAACATGTTTTATCCCACACTGTTCACACTGTGCTTCATCTTTGTTCTGTGTTGCTTGCCGTCACATTCAGTGCGACTTAAAAACTGCTTGGCATTAATGGTTGGCAGGTTATTAGGAAAAGAGACAGGAAACGCAGTAATTTTGGAGCATTGAGAAAGGGACAGTTTTGTCATCAATTAAGGCAAACTTTTGTTCCTTTGTCACACATAGACTCAGTTTTAATTTGATCTCATTTGCCAACAATCACCCCAGTAACTGATAATATTGGACATTTCCATTGCCAGTACCACGCAAGTACTTGGTGACTATGAAAAATGTAATGCAGTATCAACAGCAGAATCTCATGAATAGAATAACTACAGAAAAAAATGATGGTAAGTGAGGACTGTTCATCTAAATTACTATAAAATTATATCCATGTATCATGTCCTTCATTTTAAAATGACTGAAGTTGCAACGTGGCTGGAAGGAAGCACTGCCTGGTTATGTGGTTGACAAAGTTGCCTTTCAGGCTCACGGGGTAATTAAAGTCACAATGAGGAGGACATTAGTTACTTTACATATCTGGGAGAGCAAGAGAGTGACTCTCACAAGGCAGAGAGAAGGAGGAGAAAGGAAAAAAAACAGACAGATCCAAAATGAATAGGACAATATACCATCCGTCCACCCGAACGTACTGCGCATACATCAACCAGCTACGCTGCTCTTACCGTTCCAACAAAGACATGAAATGCCTATTGTATTTAATGACTCTCTATATCATAATCCATATGGACACAACATACTGAAGGATTATATGTGTGTACATAGAGTGCATGACCATTACTGTCAACCCTTTCTGCCCGGGGGAGATCATAAAATGCTCATTAATTCCTTAAATTAGCTTAAATGCCCCTATTGAACGCCACCTTCATGATTATTTTTTGCTTATTAACTATTCCCTAAGTGGGCTGCAGAAGGTCCTGTCAGGCCAGAGGAGTGGTGTGCATGTGTGTGTCAGGGGATACGAGAAGCCAGTGCAGAGGCAGAGCTAACCCCTCCTCTCCCCTCTCCCCATGTCTCTCTCACAGGCCTATCACAGTTGCCTTGGTGATGCTGGCTGGCAGCCGATAGGAAAAGAGGCTGGCAAATGGAAAATGTCAATTACTGCAGAAGATATGTAGATCTGAGTGAGGGACTGGTGCACAGGGAAAGAGCTGAAATGAAGGATGAGAAGGAAAAGCAAAAAAGAGGAAGAGGAAGGGAAGAATAGGTGAGAAGAAAACCAAACAGATAGAGGTGTGGTGTTGAACTGCAGCACGAAAGACACAAAGACAGAGACAAGGATTGAGAGAGGGGAGGAGAGGTTGATGGCCATAGATAGCGAAAGGTTACAGAGGACTATGGAGGAGGGGGAGGCAAAGGAAGGATGGTGAGGAGACGTTAATGCAGTAGACGAGGGACTGAACTGAGCACTTGCTGCTGACGGAGAACGTCTGTCCACATCTATTATAACACCATTCCGCTTTCTGAGGCAGAGCGGAACTGCATGGTTGTGTTCATTATTTCTCTCTCTCTCTTTCCCAAGTTATCTTCCATCCACAACCTTCAGCACCAGCTTCTACCTCTAACTGGCAATTTGATTAAGCCTGGGAGATAAGGTCGCACAGGAGAGGGGTGGGGAGCTGGAGACGTTCTGGTGTAATCACTGGATTGATCTCCTAAGCATGTGGCCAGTGTAGATTATGAGACCACGTTAGTTCCATCATGGGCTTTGGAGTCTGAGATAAGTGTGAGTGTGTGTCTGTCTGTGTGTATACATATAAATCCAGAGCAGTTAATCATGCATACATATCCTGCATAGTGTACTGTATATGTGTCCACCCTATTTGTATGTGTGCAAATTTAGCCTTTTTAGGTAGATGTATGCATTTCCAGTTCCTGTGTGTGTGTGTGTGTCTGTATGCGCTTCATGGAATGAGCATATCCTATTTGAGTGTGTATCACTAGTCCTAAGTTGAATTAATGTGTCCCTACCCCCATTCCAATTTCTACTGGAGGTCTTCTGACCCTCCCACTCTGCAGACACATAATGGTCTATTTGGGTTTTAGTAGGATGCATTACCAGGGAGCATAGAGACAGTGAGCTAGACTGTATTTCCATAAGACTGGGACACAGAGGCCCTTCTATACATATATTATCCCCTTTGTGTCTGAGAGGCCTCATGTGTGGCTTGTCTACGGCCGTGCATCAGCAATGGCAAGCTTATATGTACACACAAACATTTACCTTTTCTAATGCATTATACATCTTTAAGTTTTGCATTTTTTCTTTTCCAATGAACACTACCTGTCGTTCATTTTAAGTACACTTAAGGGTTTCATAAACTCATAATAAAATTTGCAGCAATTGCAATAATATTTCATCTTAAGATTCATTTTCATGCACAAATTTCTTTCATAGTAAGATGTGAAACCTCACCTTGGTGCTTCTTCCATATCAATTTCCCCAGTAAATGGAAAAAAAGATATTGTTTGAAGTATCCTTAAGGGAACTATTTCACTGAAATCAAAGGTTTCACTTGTAATGGAAAAATTCAGTTCCATTTGACTTCAGCTGTATATCTTCAGTATTATGAAGTACTTCTAATAGACACAAATTGTCAGTAAGAGCTTAAATTGCCCTCAACTATAGGCTGGACTGTTATCGTCAAATCATTTGATTATGAGAATGCAGGACCCTGAGAGCACCTTAATGAATGCAATGCTAGGCTTACTCACATCAAACGCAATGTAAATCTCTCTCTGACGAGTCTTCTCTAGCACTCACACACAATGAACATCACACTCTCATTCTACAAGTATCAGCAAACAGCTGACATTGCTCTCTGTTGACCCACTTACGATGGTATCATCTTCAAAGAGAGGAGGAAAAAATATCAAATGGAAAGGAAGGAGAAAAGAGGTGAGAAGGGATTAAATTGAAGAAAAGGGAATAATTGAACTATGTTTTTTTAATCTGAAGTAGTGTGAGACACTGGTGCTTGTAGGTAGGTATAGGTTGGGTTGCCCAGAGGCAGAAATTCTCCTTGTTCATTTACAATTTACAGGCTGCTGCTGTTTTAAGCCAGCCACTCATCTTCATTTGGGATTCATACACTCCTGCCCATGGCAGATGGCTACTTCATCATCATCAGACGCACACACACACACACACACACACACACACACACACACACACACACACACACACACACACACACACACTGATGAAGTTATGTAGCATCTGTATCTGTGCGTATGTGTGTTTATGTCTGTATTTGTATTTGTGTGTGTCCTGGTGGTTGGGGGATTTGAAAGTATCATTATTCCAGCATTATTTCCTGACAGGAGCATTTGGAGTTAATTAGCTGACTGACCCTAGAGCTTATGGGTATTGTAGTATGGATAATGCAGACATTGTGCTTGGTCACACAGCCTAACTGAGACAGTTATCTGAATTCTTGAACAAATTTATCAGCCTTTTTTTTTCCTCCTTTGTGAGTCATTTTGAATTTTTCATACTTTAGAATCACATTGGTTTTTATTCATATTTCATTTCCCTTGTTCATTTACATTAGGTAATGGTAAATTAGCGTATTGTTAATATCAAATAATCTAATGTCTGAAAATCAATAATAATTATCTTATCTTTGCTGATTGAAGTGTCTATTGGATTTTAATTTTTATTTCGTCCTTTTTTCTAGTTGTGACCTTCATTATATTAGTGGCGCCAAAGTTTTAAGGTCAAGATACTTGGCTACAGAACGCAGTGTGTTCCTGGATTACAGCTCTCCAATTAGAGAATATTTCACTTTTCATCTAGCTCTAAATGTTTTGTATCATTATTATCGCAGCTCTTTGGCTATATTGTAACTTAATATGGCCTGAATAAACCTTTTGAATATAAATTTGAATAGATTTGAAATAGCTACTTTTGATTTTTTTAAGT
Organism: Ctenopoma multispine; assembly: GCA_034779795.1. Taxonomy (NCBI): domain Eukaryota; kingdom Metazoa; phylum Chordata; class Actinopteri; order Anabantiformes; family Anabantidae; genus Ctenopoma; species Ctenopoma multispine. The sequence goes on from JAUYWH010000001.1 coordinate 14,281,192, forward strand.
ATCATCATGAGATTTAAGAATTGCTTTTGGCAGAACATTTTGTGTCAAATTAAAAAGATGCATAAGGTATATTTGATAGCTTTTGTGCAGCCCCTTGAAGGGCGATTGATGTTTAATGCAAGATATCTTTAAATAGGTATGGGTCAGCAGCAGAGCAACTATGCTCTCAGAAATCAAAGCAAAAAAGTCTCACACGGAACTGTACCCCCTGAGGCAAACTTCAACTTTGGCATAGCAGTAACTACTGTATGAGAGATGCTGCCACCTACAGCAGAAATTTACCAAGCCTGTGCCTGGTAATGAATTCAGCTCAACACAGAGCAGCAGAGAAAGACCCTCTGGCAAAATTGAACAGAGGTTCCCAAATCTGCTGCAATAAGCCTCAATCATACCCTATTTAGGCTGACTGACAGTCAGTCAAAACAGTGGTATGAGTCACCAGATTAGGAGGGAAAATAGAGTAGAAGAAGGTGAAATTGGGAGACTCACTTAAGTTGTAGGCCACTCTAAGTAAAATCCTCACAAGTGTAAAATGTCCCTCCCCTCTCACATATCCTGTAGCATTATAGTACTCCACAGAAGATGTTGGACTAATTCTGTGCGTACCTTGTAAGTGGAGGTGAGGAAAAATCTTATGCAATATTTTTAAACTCTGTAGAAATTAAGTCAGGCTTTTCTGTGAGCTTACTTAAAATAAACCAACCTTGTTATGACTGACCACACGAATGCAAAAGAGACTCTCTCTGTCAAGAGATTGACAGAGAGTTGTATAATGCACACATGACGGGTACGTGTGCGTGTGTCCGTGCATGCATGTGCCTAGTGCCACAGAAGGCAGTAAATAAATCATCCAGCTCAAATGTGAGATATTACTTCGGGCCGAAACAAAAGGACAAAACAGACACGGCAACCAGCAAAAGGTCAAGGGGAAGCAAGAAGGAGAGGCACTGGGAAAAGGTCAACTGGCACCAGTAAAAATTGGCTGGATATGAACAGAGCTGGGAACAGCACGTTCTCTAACCTAAGTGGAGGAACTGGGAACAGAAGGTTACTGATGCCTGATTAAAAGAATGAGCAAGTCGATGAAGGCTTGATGACAGGGTACTATGAAAGTGTGAAGTTGTCATGTGGTTTCTTTAAATATGCTCTTTTTTCTTTCTTTTTTTTTTTGCCTTTTCGAAAAACCTGATTAGCTTCTGCATTGTGTCTCTGTGTGTGCAAGAGACAAAGGCAGCATTTAAAAAAGAATCTCAGCAACAAAAAAGGGACCTCTTTTAATCTAAACATGAGTAACTGTGAGCACTGGAGAGCCAGGCAATGCCAAGACAGATAATAACTTCCACAACAAAGCAGTATTACATAAATGATAATCCAATGAATACACACAGGGCTCTAATGACATTAAATCATAAACACATCCTCAAATTAATCTATCACCTTCATGTTATTCCTAACACACACACACACACACACACACACACACACACACACGCAACAATTAAAGTGCTAACTCGGAACATGATTTACATCATTATGATCATGACTGTAATAATTATGTGCACAGTTATCACTCTCATTATTAATAGCAATGACACTATTATTAGCCTGTCTGCTGGTGTGCTACTTTGACTGCAGGCTAATTACTGTGTCTGACTGTCCAGGCATGGTGCCGGTCCACAGCCCCAAGGTCAGAAACCTTCTCCTCCTCCTGTCAAGGGGCTCTCACACTTACTTAATTCTGCTACTCATAACCTATTTTAATCTTGTAAATGATAGTGAAAGTGCTAATTCTCTTGCATACAATTTATTAGGGTGTGTTTGTGCTACTGAGATCCAGTAGTACATTACTGTCATGGCTACTCCAATTATTGTACATGTATCTAGCCAGACCTAGGGAAAGAGGAGTGGAGGCATGGGGAGCAGGTAAAAAAAGCATGGTGGAAGATGGTGCACCCCGCTGTGGAGCGAGTGCATTAGGGAGACTTGTTTCCTGTTCTTTTTGGCCTGTTCTTTTTATCACCACTGTGATGGCCTGCAAATTGATGTGTGATCACAGGAGAGAGAGACAATGCAACTATGGAGCATACCTCTCTGTGTGTGGTTTGTGTTGGTGCATTTATTTCCATATGGACCCTGATTATTTGTATGTGCTGAAGTGGTGTGATGATGCGGCCCTTATGGGGGAGCTAAAGATTCAGAGACAAAAGAAATGGGAGAGGAGATGTTATCCATACACCTATACTCTCTCACACACACATACACACATTTTTAATCAGGACATTGATTTAACCCAGATCTGACTTCATGATGTTTTTTCATATTATGTGATAAAAAATATAAAGGCAAAGAGACAACTTGCTTCCATTTGTCTGGCTGCAAATATGGGACTTTAAAATAGAAAAGAGCCCACGTTGGGAAGAAAAAAAAAAAGATTTGTCCTTTCTGCCATAGCATTTCTAAATGGACTGCATGGGTCATGGACATGCTGGGAGTCTGTATTGTGTACAGGAAGGAAAAACACATTTCCCTGTGGGCTTAACTATTTATTAGGGTTTACTGGAACTGATGCTTCTGTAAACTTCTAATTTACTGCAGTTTAATTGGGAAAATTATACTTTTTATTACTCATTCACCCAGAATATGTTTATGTGGCAGTTTCAGTTAGTATTAAAGATTTTTGTGTAGAAAACATTTAAAAAGCTTTTTAAAACAGTGATAATTTATAAATTAACCAGAAAAATAGAAACCTCTTCTTCCACCTATATATTAGTAGTAACATGCTGTGCTGTAATAATAAATAATATTTCTAACTACATTAAATACCCTCTTCTTTAAGCAAATACTGTATTGACAGTAATTTGTGCTTGCATGGTTATAATAGATTGCACTGCAGAAAGAGGTTATGAAAGGCAAAGTTTCCTGCTTTATGGGATCAGAACTGAGCAGTAATTTACCTGCTGTTATTTCAAAACTTTATTCAGTTCCGCTTTCATTTTTTTTAAGTAGGGTACATTTTACTCAGAATGGTTCTTTCAAAACCCCCTGTCTGGGGGGGGGGGGGGGGGGGGGGGGGGGGGGGGGGGG
>JAUYWH010000001.1:14284285-14304968 GCA_034779795.1 Ctenopoma multispine
TGGAACAACACCCTGGACCCCCCCCCCCCCCCCCCGACACACACACAGCTCATCAGAAGACATTCTCACTCACTTGCTAGCTACTCATTTGTCCTCATTACTAGTCTTCTTGTCTTCCATTTTCCATCTATAAAAGGAGGGTAAACACAGCTCTTGAGACAGTGATGAGGCAAATAGAGTGATAAGTGATAGAAGAGAATGCATTTAGTCAAGGATGCAGGATCCTTGTGAGCGCTTCACTGTCAGCGTCCAATTTTATTAATCAGTGCTATTGTCGTGGTCCCTTCACAAACATCAGGACAGGATGCATCCTTTGTGTATGTGTGTGATTGCCTGAATATGTAAGAGAGAGGTACACTGTTTCTGCAACTATGGGATACATGGTGTACATGTGTTTGTATTTTGTTAATATTCCAGCAACTTTCAATTATTAAACTGGAGTTGTATTATTTGTTTTAATTAACAGATCCTCACAAATGCTGCAGCAACTTGAAAATATCATATTTGCATTTTTCTATGAATTTTTCTATTTGTTCAGAATTAAAAAAAAACCATACATTACAATCAAATGCCAGGCCTAGATCTCTTATTGGCCTAAAGGAAAACCCCTCAGGACAAGCTCACAGAAAATTATTTTTTTTATGATTGGTAAGTACATGTATGAATATTTATCTGCAGTGGACATCAGAGCATGCTTAACTTCAGAACAGGCGTTATAACTCTGAGAGCGAGTGATGCTTCAGTAGCCTAAACAAAGACTGAGAAAGAATGGAGCACATTTGATATACATAAAATATAAGTACTTAAGAGACTTACCAAACAAACATCTTATCTTATCACTTCTTTTAAATACAAAACAGCCATGTGTAAATTCGATCTACTGTATATTTTCAGTATTCAAAGATTAGAATAGAAATTAAGACTTTTTTTTCCTCTAATTTCTTGCAGTAATCATCCCATTGACATACTAGATAGCTTAGTGAAGAAATGTGAAAGAATTCACCACACACTCTGGCTGTTTTCATCCTATGATGATAAAAAGCACAACGAAAGAGGGGTCAAACTGTTTCTTGGCAGACAAGAGCTATTTCGAAAATCCATTAGTGGCTCAATGCAGCATCATTATCACCAGCTGCTTAAGCATACAATATCCTGGCTTTGACTTTTTTGTTTTCTTGGCATTTTCCTCTAAGGCGAATCTCAAAATACCACACGGAATAGGAAATGCAGAGAAGGAGATGTTTCTTAAATGGAGAAATAGAGGTTTGGTATTTTAAAAGCCATTTTTATGCTTTACTGAAATGAGGCTTTTCCATTAGCAGTCAAGTCAGCTTTGTGGCAGGACATATTTTGGAGCATATAGAATATTATGCAGCTCCGATACGTTTGTTTCTAGTGGGCTGTAATCAGAGTCCCACAGAGGAAAATCAGATGTGACAACTTTGAAATAAAGAGTTTAATTCAGTTACAGACATAATCAGACATTTACAGAGACATACAGAATGTATCAAAAGGTGTTCAGATACACAAAAAGACGTTAATAAGTAGACACATTCACACAAATAATTAACATCTTTAGTTAATGTAAAAAATTTCCCTCTTGGTGACTGACTTTCTTGAAATATGACTTTTGCATATATATCTAGTCTGTCTTCTGTCCAGAACCTACTGGTGTCTGACGGTGGAGGTTCCTCAAAGTTTGGTTCATATTCCTCACATAACTTTAAAATCTGCAATGTACTACTTGTCTAATACTGTTTCTTCAGTTAACCTCCTTTTTAAATGAACAATCTGGTATATTGTCATCTTATAAATGTACGTTTTATAGTCACTATATTTAGCTCTGTTCCTAGTCATAATAAACCATATCTAATATCTTTAGGTGTTAAAGATCCCCAGTGTTCATCACCAACGAGTCTGCCATTTGATTATGGGAATATCATGCGCAGAATCTACTTAATCTCTTTCTGTGATAACATCTGAGCATTGCGGCTGGAAGCAATGTTGATGAGAGTAGCACTGAATCAGAGAGCCAGTGATCAATATACACTAAATGGCAGACAACAGAGTCTATTGAAACTGTGGAGTTCACATTACTGTGTAGTGCAAATTTAACATTTACATGTTTATTAGAATTTTAAGAATACAGATTTTTTTCAAATATTTTAGTAGAAGTATGACCTGTGAAGAGTGTTTCTATCAAACAATCCCTTCCGAAAGGTTTTTGAGTGAGATTTTTCCCCTTCTAACCAACCAGACAGGATCAATTATTTCTGTTTGACTGATACATTTTGCAGCATTGTTATTCATTGTAATTTCATAATGTTGTAAAGGTTACAGTTTGTAGCTGGATCAAAGCTGAAGTACTGAGGCAGAGATGAGACACACAAAAAACATACAATAGCATGACTGACATGAAACACTGAGCATCACAGATGGCATCAGATCCTAGCAGCAGCAGCAGAAGGAGCAGGAGCAGCCATAACGTTACAGCAACAGCCCTTTTATGACCTGCTGTTTCTCAAACCTCAGCCTCTACCATTCAATAAAGGATGCTGATCCTTCATTCAGTAAATACATGCAAACAAGTGAAAGGATCCTGATATTTACTTTGGTTGAGCAAAAGGTGCAGCAATTATTCATATAGTTTATGTTGCCCTCACTCACACCCAAACGTATTGAGTCACAAATGCATAGACCAAGATGACCCAGGGCCAAGCTGACAGGATTGAACTGGTGTTCTTGTGTAACGTCTCTTGCTGGAGATATTTGTTCTGTGTGAGTGGTGGCTTATTAAAGGTGCACCAGGCTCCCTTGGGTTCAGGTGGAATTGGTGTTGCAAGTGGCTAACACAAAAACACACATATTGGCTTCTCACAAAAGCTCACAAACACTCATAGAAACAGACACACAGCATCCTGTGGCACAGTCTAATCAAACAGCCAGTTTGCATTTCAGTGTAGTTGTCTCAAAGGAGTGTCCATGCTTGGTTTGCAGTTCCCTGGTGAATGCCAGCCTAGTGTGTGCATTTGTCTTGAACATGTCTTGATCACAGTGGCAGGTTCTGTCATACACAGAGATGGTTAGTGATCATGAGACAGGGCAGAGTCAGGAGAGAACAAGTAACTGTAGAGAAGAAGAACCTGTATAAGGGGTCTATGTTCAGTCTGGAAATAATAACAGAGAGAATCCACCTGCCAAAACTGCAGACATTTTACTGTAGCAATAGCCAAAAATCACAGGTGGTCAGGAAAAGCAAGACCACTTACTCAGAATTATGATTTGATTCAGAATGGATTAGACCAAGACATAACAGTTGAAACACACAGTCAAAGGAATAATATTACCACATACTGTATGCATTCAGCTTGTAGACTTATTCACACACACACACACACACACACACACACACACACACACACACACACACACACACACACACACACATCCAGAAACAACCTCATTTCACTGGCCTGTGACACAAAATGGGATTACTGTGTTTGAGCAGAGGGGGTCCGATGGCTACAGAGGGACACCTCAAGAGGTGAGAGCTTTATAATCGCTGATGCCAGATTGGATGTCAGCTGCAGCATAAGTGACTATCTATCACCAGTGTGCAGCACATGAAGAGGCCTCTTTATAGATGGCTAGACTTCAGACAGCACAGAAAAATCCTCCTCCCTCCAGCCCAGTCCACTGCCCTGCAGGAGGGATCGCCACATGTGCACAAAGAGGCCTGCAATCATGCATACATACACGAGGCACATACATACAATATTCACCCATACAGTTGTAAATATGTGGCAGAGAAACATTTAACAAAACACACTCATGCTCATTTGCATTGCAACCCACACATGACTCCTTCAGAAAACACATCACAGATGAAGCCCAGGGCTTCCTCTAAGCCTTTACTTACACAACCCCACGTCACATATTTTGATTTTCTACTTGTGTGTAACATCTCACTGTGTAGCTCACATCAGTGCAGCCAATGGTCATCAGTTTAGAGGAAACGTGGTACAGTATGTTTGTTTAGCTTTTAGAAATAAATTAGCTGGTGATTTTTACTTGAAATTCAAATGATACCATCTGTGTTTCTGTTATTTCTTTAGATACAGTTGAAACCCTTAGAAAATGCTTTTGCTTGAGATGAGCGGTGTTTTGGCATAGATGTACCTGTAAGTTAAAAAGCAAAGAGGAATAAACTAAGAAAGCAGAAAGAGTGGTTGCAGTTTGCTAGAAAGGATGAGAGAATCAATGTTTGGTTTTATCACTGGTATCCTTTGTTAAACCATGCGTGCAATTTGCTCTACCATCTGCATTTGTACATTTGTGTGTGTGCATGTGTGATTGTGTGCTACTGCATGGCCTCTGTTTGCCAGTGTCAACATTTACAATATGCGTGTGTGTGTGTGTGTTTGTGTGTGCTCTGAATAGCAGCGACTACAGCAGCAGATGCTAATATGTGCTGAGAGTCATTATCTGTGTTTCCTGGGCCATTACACTAATGCTAAGGGATAACACAGAGAAGTGGATGAGACCTGACGCTAACAGGGGCTAATCATCAGGACCACTTCTCATCGAGTTCAGCTATGACACTAAATGTCCCTCAGAGGCAGGAACCTCAGGCAATGGCAATCAGATAATTACAGGAGCCTAGAGCATTTTATTAATAAAATTTCAATAAATTGTCTCAAATATTTGAACTAGCAGAGGTGTGTGTGATTTGATTTGACACTTGAATGGCCACAAAAGTGCTAACATTCCCTTTGTCTCTTATTAATTATTAATAATCTCAAATAATGATCATTTGATTGCAGAATAATTTTGTATTCCAATATGCAGCCTGAGTGTACATTGGGGTTTTTCAGTGGATTTGGAAACAATCTTTTGGAGTATTATTTCTAACAAAATGTTAGGTATGAAATGATGCTCAACACCTGCCCAAAGAAATTCAGGAATATTCTTTACAGCTCATAGTCCCTGTAACCCCCCAATTTACCCTAGCAACAACCATCTCAGAATATTCCTGGTGTGTGGCACTGGCGCTTTCCTTTTGTTATTCATCGGCACAGCACGGCAGCTCTAATCTGCATATCACCTGGTCTGACCAATGGATCACTTGCTGTTTAATCATACCATTTGACCTAGCAACCAAAAGTTCCCAGTGAGCTTTTACTGGCAAACAGTAAAATAGAATACATCCCCAGGACCTCAGAAGATCAAATGTTGAAGAAAGTGCTAACGATGCAGGTTTCTGAGCCTTTTTTACTTTTTAATGAGCCTCAACCCAATGATGGTGACCCTGCTGCTCCACGTTACACTGAGGCTTTTGAACACACCCCATGGATTCATCAAGGCTACAACTCAATATTAAATAGTCACAGGTACGTATTTACCTCGGGTTAATTCACTGTCTTAACCCCATGAGAAATAAACTAAACTGCGTAGTAAAATAAAAAAAACATTAAGTGAGAGAGGAGACGAGGGGGAGGTGGCTGTGTATCAGGTAATTTGCGACTGATAAAAAGAGAGTGCTTATCTGTACATGTACAGTATGTGTTTATGTGCAAGCAGCCTCCAACTGCTTCAAACTAAATCTTTGAAAGCCAAGAAAACGCTGTGTCCCTGTCTTCTGTTGTCCTTATGTAGCTGCGTTCTGGCTGCATTTCAAAGCAAGTCTTGCTGACTGAGGCCTGTCCACAGAGGATGCAAAAGGGGGGCTTCATATGATTGAAGAGAGACTGAAGAAATGCTGTACACATAAATCCATGCAGACACACACACACACTTTTTTTTACTGGAGGAAGCAGTAGTAGTCTCCAGCATAGGGTCGAGCTACAAAGAGACCCCACTGAGCCTGAGCAGACAAACAGAGGTGGCCCTGGACCGAGAGAGACGATTGAACAGACCAACCGATGAGGGAGAAAAACTTCAAATAAGCGCCAGGATGCAAAGACAAGGAAAGGGAAAAAGAAAGAGGGATGAGGAGGAAGAGAGACGAGCAGGAGGCCACAGCTCCTGTTATGCATGTGAGCTCATTCATTAGACGTTGCAGACTAAAATGGATAGAGTGAAGAAGGGACAGGAAAAGGAGAGGAGAAAGAACAGAGGTGGGAGGGAGGAGTGGAGGAATAAAGAGGGCCCCTATTAGCAAGGTCCATCACCTTTTGGCCTGCCTGGATCCCCTCATCTCCATAATAGGCTGACCCCCTGTGTTTCAAGCTCATTAGAAAGGCAGACAGTAGGGCCAGGCAGACACACGCCTGTCACCTCTCTGCTCCCACCAGAGACCTCGATGAGACATAGAAAACAAAGATGAATGGAGAGATGGTCAGAGAGAAAGAGGAGGATGGGATGGAAAGTTGAACCCCAGGTTTGATCAAGAGAGTCTTTGGTAGAAAAGAGGGAAGAGAAAGACTAGTTCTGCCCAGAAACAGTAATTTAGAATAGGAGGAGGGGAGTACAGGAAAAAATGACAAGCACACAATTTTCCGTCTAAACATAAAAACTCAAAAAAAAAAAAAAAATCAGAATGACTTATTCATCTCTTAACTGTACACAAAATACCAAAAATAAATATAGATGAAATAAAAAAAGATAGCACTTTCGTAATAAAGATGCAAATAGATGACGATGTCAGTATTTGTTGTGCTTCAATAATGGGATTATGTTACACTACCATTTTTATGAAAAACATGAAAGTCAGTTTTATCATAATTTATTATTTGCTGAATTGATTACTGCTGAATCCTGTACCTTTGACTGTACAAACTGCTACCGACTACTACAGTAGAACAGTTGAATTGATGATCAGAACTATTATAGCTTAATATCACAAATTATTCAAAATCAACAAAATTATTCCACATGAAGAAATTGCTGGACATACCTGCCTTTATTATTATTTCAAAGTATTCATGTAAACACCTGAAAATCAAGAGATTCTGTCATAAAACCTGAGAATCAAATAGCCAGAGGTTATTTGTACAACTCCCTGTTCTGTTGCTGCTCATCAAACCAAACAAGCTTGTAAGAACCATGAACTGCACATGAGCAAAACTGGTTGATTGACAGTCAGCTTGGCCATTTAAAAAACTGATGGTTTGCTTGTGATCCTCCCTTGGGAGCCCTTGTTTTATTTCACGCTGCTCCTGCTACTGATTAAACAGGCAACCCTATACCAGACTCCTGCTGGACCAGACACAAAAGTCAGAAGAGCAAGGTCAAGGGTGACAAGGGTGATGACCTCATCTGGCCTTTTCACTATTGGATAGTGATCAGTTACCTCATGGCTGACTGACCAATGGATTAAGTCGATGCTGGCTCCCCCGCAGGGAAATCATGGTTGATGAAATCAAAACTGCCCCACAAGGAGGCAGATTACAGATGATTGATCTGACAAGAGCTATATTAGGTATATGATAAGAGATTCAAAATATTTGAAACAAAAAAAAATGGAGCTTCACCAATTCATTTAAAATGTATTTAGAGACTCTGCGTCTTCCTTGACGAAAACCCTGTTCTCATGTTAGATGTGTCTACTCTTCTCTCATTTTATTTTTTAGTTTGTGTGTCATTTGACCTCCTCTCATGCATCACTCTACAGCTTTCTTTCATCCCCCAGTCTCCCACTGCTGTTTCTGTTGCTCTTTTTCATTGCCTGTTGTTTAATCCCTATACCAACCTGCTCTCTCTCTCTCTCTCTCTCTACACACACAAGCAGGTTGAGCTTTCCAGAGAAAATACCCGTCTATACAGTATATCGATTTGCTTTGAAGGGAATGCTTGGGTTTTCATGGATGTGAGTACAGTCAGCTTCACTGAAACACTTCTTTCCCCCAAGTGTTCTTTCAATGTTTTACAGTAAAAACTGCAGCATTTATCATGAATAAATTCACATTTATTTGCAAACAATATTTCAACCAATAATAAGCTCAATGTAATATATTACAGTGTAATATGTTAATGGCTCTTTGCACAAAATAACTACAATACAGGTTTTTAGCATGGGTCGCAAGCTTTCTTAACAGACAAAATATGAATATTGCACATTTAACAAAACAAACAACAAAATACACCAAAATGACCCATGTTAGTGTTTTCTGATCTGGTTCTTTCAAAACACATATGACCCTTATAAAAAACCTAGTAGTAATTATTGTGGTCTGGAAGTGTTACATTAATATGGGTTAGGATTAAATTGGTTAGGTGTGCAGACTACACAATTAAAGCTAAATTTAGCAACTTATTTCAGTTTTTCTAGTAGTTATATGCTCCAAAACTGAATGTGGGAAGCACATGGAGGAGCATAGCAGACGATAGAAGAGTGTAGTGGAGCAGGGAGAAACAGGGCTGGACAGAAGAGAGTCTTGTGCTAGTGCTAGCTTAAGCTGCATAGTATAACTAATATCATGTGAAAAAATCATAAAAAAGAAACTATCACTGAATGTTGGTAGGAAATGTGAAATCAACAGGAGTCACTCATGTCAAATGCTTCATTGACCCATCCATTCACACCGACGTCCTGTTTGACAGGCCTTTGTGGCAGTGCAACAATATCATGATACTCCCACATTTATTTTTGACGGACAGCAGTCATTCTTTGCACAGTCACAAGAGCTGCTGTCAGGAGAAACATAAGCATAAGCTACAGTAGCTAGCCTGTGTGCGTTATACTAGTATGTGCAGAATCAAGTCATCTTTAGTGTATAGTGCATTTCAGACTCAAATAAACTGATATAGTCTGTAAAATACAATAAACAAGCATTAAAAACACATCAAAAAAGTGCCAAATCAAAAACACTGCAGCAGCGAGCACTTGACATCTTTTCCAACAAGGATAACAAAACATAAAAGACACTAATGTGATAAAAACACGCTTGGTCAAACTTCTTTTTCAAATGCAACCACTTACTGACACAAACCTTGTGAGTACTCAAACATGCAGCAATCAAATACAATGTAGCCTGTAGGATAGAAAGAAACGGGCACACAGGATCATTATCAGCACACAGAATTAAAATGCAGCCCCCTTTTTCACACAAACACACACCCCTCCTCAGCAATGCACACAGAACTAATTGAGTGGATTTCACATTTCACTTCCTTACAAGTGATACACTGGAGATCCCTAAACAAATTTATCCAGATTTTACACAAAGCTTTCCCTGGTGTCTTAGATCAATGCTCCCCCAGTCTCTCCTCTATCGCTCTGTCTGTCTGTCTCCATCTCTCTCTCTCTCTCTCTCTCTCTCTCTCTACTGTATGTCTCAAAAAACTGGCTCTTGAGGAGCATGGCCATAAAGCTGGCCTCACCTGTCAAGAAGAGGCTGATGGAGATGGTAAGAGGAGAAATGTGAAGAAAGGAGTAAGAGAGATATAGTAATGTATGTTTGTGTGTCTCCTTCTGTGCCTCACACCCCCAACCACAAAGTCTGCTGTTTGCTTTAATTAGTCCTGCTGGCCATGACAATGAGCTCATAGTTTATTTTGATAAATTGAAAGGGATGCCACGCTAATAAATCAGGGCCAGTGATGAAGAAAAGCCTTAAATAGGATATTAAGATTTATATCAGAGACTCTGGTTGTATGCTGACAAGTACACAATTGCTCCCTCTTCTTCCTGTCTTTCCTTTTCTCAAACACATTCATTCCATCTTCCCCTTCTGCTCGCTCTCTCTCTCTCTCAAGTCAAATTGTCCTCACTTCTTTCGTGGCACCAACAGGATGATTTCTTATCAGGTTCCAGAAGGAGGGGGTGAGGAAGCAGGGAAGAAGAATCGAGAAGTAAAAAAGGAAATGGTGAGGAGGAAGAGAGAGAGAAAAAGGGAGCTAGAGAGCAGAGGGAGCTCTCTGCAGTCTTTTGTATTATTGGCTCAGTGGCTGAGCGTGAATGCAACACACAGAGCTTCATTACTGGAGCGCAGGGGCTATCTCTGTGACAGGATGCAGAATGAGGAGTGAGAGTGTGTGTGTGTTTGAGGAAGGGAGCACATATGTGTGTGTTCTGCATTCGTAGCAAGATGCAAAATTGAATTTGTGTGCCTGCTCCTGGGAGTGTGTGCACAGGCGTGCGTGTATGTGTGTGCATGCATGTGTGCCTTCCTTAGATCTTCGACGTGAGCACACACTCTCGCAGTGACTTATTTACTCCAGAGGCGAGGCTCTAACCCCAGGTACAGAGCCCCGCACAGAATAATTGCTTTTCTCCATCCCCCTGCATCACATCTCCTCTTTGTTCCTAACCGCTCACATGCAAGAAGTGAAATCTATTTGTGAGTGTGAGTGTGTTCGCATATGAATAAATAAGAATGTGTCTGCCTGTGAGTTCCTGTGCGTCTGCATGGATATGAGCCCCGGAATGTGTTCACAGAATTACACCAACATTTTCTGAGATGTATTTATTTGCTGTCCTTCTTAGAATTAGATGTGGAGATAAATATTAATTTCATTTTTGTGTAAATACAGAGATATGTGACGTGTTTAGCCTAGCTTAGCACAAAAACTAGAAGCAGAGAGTAACAACTATAGCCTCCAGCACAGAGGTATCCCCTGAATACAAAGTGAGGAAACTGATATTTATTTCATCTAATGCTCTATGAGGCATAATAAGCTAATGTTGGATTATTCATTTAAATTGTATCACTGGTGTCTGTGTTTTCAAATATACTCAAATTCCCTTTTGAAATTATGCAGTTATGCAAATCAACAACCACAAATGTGAGTAATTACCAGCTCAGCATTCGACCATCATTTCATTCAGTTGCAGAGAAAACTGCTCCAGTATCTGGTCTATTAGACTGTTGAGTAATGCTTTTAACTCCGTTCCCATAATTAAACCCAGTATACAATTGAACACTCAAAGACGGGTAACTTGCGTTGCATAATGATTGCAATTAAGGGTCGCACACAAAGCTGGGGCTGCTTTCGGAGTTGCAGCGCGTGAAGCTGGCAATTAATTGAAAATGCAAATACACAAGCTGATGAATGAAAAGAGTGCTGGGTCTACACTGCGTGAAAACACTATCCACCACACTTCAGAGGGCTAGGGGGAGAAGGATGTGCCTTGTATTCCTTCAGAGAGAAAATCAAACCAATTGGGTACAAAGTATAGCCGTGCTACCGGGGAGAGCATGCTGTTTGCTGAGACAGTGTGATACTGCAGACCTTGAGCAGACACAATAAAAAGCTGATCAGACAACAACAGAGTCATGGAAAAATCTTCAAATCTATATTTGCAACTTATGTAAAAGGCTGATATAGTCTATTTATATAACAAACAGCATAAACATACACATTTTATCAGTCAGATATAGACTTTCTGTGATTAGCCACACTAATAACTTTAATAACAAACTACCACCAAATATTGCTCTCAGTTCGCAAAGTTCTTGGGTATCTGAAAAGTACCAGACAAATAAAAATAGACTCGCAAAGACAGACAGGCAAATGGACACACAACCAAAGCCCCAGTGTATGGTTGTCTTGACAACAGAAGAGGAGCAGCATGCTGGACTCTAAGTGTGGATGGAGAATGAGAATGAGGGTGGCCAGCAAAAGCATCCAGCACTCAGTGCAACGACATCAGCCTACATGGGATATTCAGCTTTATCTTTCTTTTTTTCCCAGAGGAGAGGACATATTGGCAACATGAAACAATGGAGACAGTCCATTGATCTGAAACATTCAGCCCAGTTATGTTATCTAAACGGATTTCACCCCAGCTGTATTTGAGAAAATGCTAAATACGCTACTGTACCGGCATAACACTAAAAAGTTATCCATTATCCTTTGTTTCTGTCAATTCTTTGTCATCACTGCCTACCAACACAAACCCACAAAACACAAAAAGTCCAGCCTGATGCTCACTGTGAGTAACGGTTGGTCGGGGGTTGCTTATTGTACAGCAGGCAGAGTTTTGGTGTGAATCCGGTATTTATGTGCCCACTTAAAGACGTCTGGGAACTTAATCTAAATGTCATGGTACACGAGGAGTGTGATTGTGACCAGTGAATTTGATTCAGTTGCCTTTTCTGTGAACACAGGGTCTTTGGCGACTGGTGGTGTCCAGCTGGCTGAAGCCGAGAGTGAAGTATAAGCGCGTGGCAGCCAGCCTGTTTAATTCAATGAATGCAGGATGGCACAACGCCAACTTCTGAGCTACACTGCCACTATTTAGCATCTGAAGGAAACCACTGAACCTTTTATTGAGCCTGAATGTGTCACTTCCAATATGTTTTGTTCATTTTGAACCTAAACTTCTGTTATTAGTGTCTGTTTTTCCCTTATGTCTTTACATAATTAGAGAAACGTGAACAGAGAGCCACACAACATGGCTGATGCCAGTTGTGATGTATGAAGTTGCCTTGGCCTGGGTTCTTTGCACAGTGGCATCGGGCCACCATGAATAAAAGGTTCTTAAGTTCACTGCTCTCCATCATTATCTCTATTCTCGTGTTTGTACAGAAGGAATGAACCATGTCATATGCTATGAAGCACACATACGCACACAGTTACTAGTTTGTGTGCGTGTCTAGTGACAGATGGTGGATGAAGTTGTCAGACCCTCGCTCAGCAATGCTGTAGGCCCTTGTCAACGGGCTGCTGCTTGTTAATGTGTTAATTAGCCTACTTGCTCCTCCTGTTGGGTAATTACAGTCAGTCTGGGCCAGAGCACTCATCAAGGGCCACTGAAAGCAAGACAACAGGGCAGGCAGGGTTAGTATGGGGACATATGGCTGAGGTGGTATGTGGTACATGTATACACCAAAGAGTGTTAGAAAATTGGCCAAACTTTACCAAATGTAAAATGAGTGAAATCTCAATTTTATCTCTTTCACAGACTTTAATTTAGACGTGACTAAGAGCAATTCTCTCTTTTCCCAAAATGCCCAGTTCACACTGACACCTTGAAATGGTACAGTCACAGTCTGATTGGTCTGAGTGGTTACGGGTCTCTGACCTTACAATAACAAATGTAACAACACATGTAGTAATGCAGCTCTCTTGTACATTTATTTTGAAAATCTACACATCATTATCTCAGTAGGAATTACATAGACTCTGTGTTTACTGTAATGATTTTGAGAGTGTGCTGACATATTTGATTTAAAAAGGAATGAACATCAAAAACACCTGAAATAACAGACAGCATACATTAGAATTTGGAAAACACAGTGTACATGTAAATCCACAATCATCGTCTTTTAAGTGACAATTTACAGCCTACACTGAAAGTTACAAAAATGGGAAATATTTGGTAAAATATGCAAATAAGAAGTGTGAAAAACACCTTTATTAAAGCATTGCTAGAATAAAATATATTGAAATAAAACTGAAAAAAAGTTTCAAATTGTTTTTCAAGGTTTACCTTGAAGGTGGCAGACAAGGTAATAAAAGAGATGGTGAGAAACGGGAAAAACACACGTAAATGCAGAAAAAAATTGAGCAAATTAAATAAATATGCTGATACAAAGAACAGCATAAAACATGTTTTTAAACAGTAACCTTGAACGGGCAGGTGCAGCATTGGCGATGGGTTGTCTCCATTTTTTGCTGTTATCTCTTGCCATGTCTCCCCTACAGGAAGCAGTCAATTCATTTGCCTGCAAGTGTCCAACAGAGCCAATTAAGAGCAGTTTGTTTTATAGACGTAGGCTAATTGAGTTGGCTAGATTGCCGTCACTCGGTTCGTTCTCTATATTAAAGATTACATAGTTCCTGTTCATATCTTGGCAGTGCAGCTGCCTGACCCATCTATCTCCATTCCTCCTCTCTTCCATTCCCCCACTACCAGTATGTAAAGTGAGAAGGGGCTTTGGTCCTGTGTCTAATTAGAGCTCCTCACTCTCCCTCTCCCTCTGCCTTGTTCACTTCTACATTCTTGCCCCAGAGACCTTGTTTCACCTCTACTCTCTCTCTTTCTGATCCCTCCTTCTCATTATCTCCTCCTCTTCCTCCTCATCTTCCTCTTTGCACCACTCCATCTTTCACCCTCTCCATCTCTCTGTCATTATTCGTCCACCCCCTCTCGCTTTCTCACCACCGCACCCTCCCATGTGCTCTCCTTCTCAATGAGTTAATTAGGCTCATCTCTGGCACCCTCTTGCTAAAGTCTGTGCCCAGAGGCTTCGCCACGGCACTCCGCTGATGATTGGGCGACTCTATTTTTAGAGGACAACAGAAAGAGGAGAAGCACAGAGAGAAAAAGAGACAGCTGAAGGTCATTTGGTACTTTTACTTTGAACATATCTATATCAGAAATAGAAAGACAGGAAAAATAAAACAGAGAGAGCAGGGGAATTAAGCAAAAGTCTTGTGAAATCCATAATCTAAGAAAAATATATCTTTATGCAGTACTCCAAGTACAATAACTTCACAGAGGAAATACTGGAGAACACGACAATTCTTAAACAGTTTACTTAAAGTCACAATACTGAAAATCAAGTCAAGCCTCTCTCTAGCCAAGTTCTTCTATGAGGACAACAAACACAATTTAGTTCTCTAAAGATGCAGTTCACTGGACATCTGTCAGCAGATGTTGATTTTGAAAATGCTTGAAATGTAACAGGACCGATCATAGACTGCAGGGGCAGAATGAGTCATTCTTCATATGTAGGTTGTGTAGACTGGAAGTATGGAAGGTCTTCTCTGAACCAGTAACAATGTGGGCAGAGACAATGAGGAATCTACTGCAAATAAGTGGGATGATGAAAGCTTAGCAAATCCTACAATGTAGTACAATCGTGTCAGCTGTGTAGCAGGTAATGCCTTTTTTCCCCCCACTGGGAATAACAAAATCAGACTCTCTGGGTATTGATTTCAGCTGCATGTGCAATCCATAGGGCTATATTCAGTTTCTATGTTTGCTTACTTCGAGGGGATCCTGATCTTGTAGGCTACAGAGATCTAACACAAAAGAAAAATCTGTCTTCAGATGTGTAATTTTTCAAATAACTGGATGGGGTCAGTTGTGGCCATTTTTCATTTTCAAAACAGCTCATTTCAAGCAATAACTGGAGGCCCACCTGGAAGGTCCTGCTATTATGGAATGACACACCACAGAGTTAGAAATCCTCCACTTACGTCTTCTACTTTGCCACATGCTGTCAAGCTGACTTGGATTGCATTTTTCTTCACTACCACTTACCACTAACATACCATCAGTCTACTGTATATAAACAAACAGGACACAGGGCACATTTGCCTAATGACAAATACAGACACTAAGAATAGCAGACTGTATGAGGAAAAAACACCAGGAGTTCATTTATCCCTTCCCTATAATAAACAAAGCAATCAGTGACAGTCAGAGACACAATTATGAGGTAATTACACAAAATAACAGATTTCTCTCTCCACCTTCCATGTATGTTTCACACGGGTACCCCCACAGATTACAACAACCCCTCCTCTCCAGTGTAACAGTTAACCCCCCCCCCCCACACACACACACACACACTCCCTAAACACATACTCGCTCACACGTACTTACACAACATGCGAGTATACACACAGATATACATGCACAAAAACACACACAGATTTATGCAAAAGGTTATTCATGCAAGTGTGCACTGACTCACACACAGAGACAGCCCCCACCCCCCCTTCCTCCCAGAGTTCGTCTTAATTAGCAACCAAGTCCTCTCATGGCAACACACTCGTCAATCTCCCTCTATGTAGCCTTGTACTAATTAACTGATTTAAATGCTGTGTGTAGCAAAGTGACACAAGGCGCAGGTTGTAGTCCCTGAACCATCGCAAAATATTCTCCCTAATATAAGTTTCTATCTCTCACCTCCTAATTTTTCTGAATCCTTTACGCTTTTCTCATCTTATGCTTTCTTCAGTGCCTTTCTATCATCCAACATAACCACTGACTTATTCAATTAAAGTTATCAACCCATGCGGCCTCTTTGCCCTTCCAACTGGCTAGCCATCGTGCCCCTGTACCCAGATGGTTCACAGGCATCTCCACGGAGAGGGATTCCCGTAATTATGTAAATGAGACCAATGTTGAAAGGAAAGTAAAAGGTAATGTTTGAGAGAAGCCTGCTTGCTACGTCCCAATGTCAAAGCATTAGATGTCAGTAAAAGTGCAAAATTACAATTTGAAGAGTCTGTGGTACATCTTACAATCAAACTGAGCCAACAGCCACAGGATAATGGGTAACTGCAAAAATAAAATCTCATTTCCATAAAATGAAATGTAACACAATCTGTCTGAATGACATTTTTTGTTTTACAGATAATCCTGCCTCCAGCAGTTTCAGCTCCAGAAATGTCTCTGTTTTTGCAGAAAGTGATCGAATTCTGTTTGGTTGAGTATATTTGGGAGGCATAATGTAGAAATCAAAACTTTGCCTGTTCCACTCAACAGCCAGAATTGATAAGATTGGTTTCACGTATTCAACATAAAAATACAGTCTTTATGTAGAATGGGGAACAAAACAGACTAAACATAATGTTGGGGTCAGTCCCAATGGAGATGAACTTAGCGGCATTTGGATGATAAATTATGTCCAATTAATATGAGATGGGAAAGTAGAGTCCCCACAATCCTCTGTTTCACTCTGCTAGGCATCATGGGAGGTCCTTAGTAGGAGCAGGAGTTGCTGCTGGCTCTTGCAAGCTGCCCTGAGGGTCTTTCTCTCTCCTGCTGCTCAATTACAGCTGAAAATGATAAAGCACTTCATAGTAGCCAGGCTACAGACCTGCAGGCTCTGTGTCAAGCCCTCATCAATATTTCAGCTCCTTTGCTTTATACTGTATTTACCCTTACCTGGACAATGATAGGCCACATTACACCTCAAACCTCCCTTCCCTCAGGCAATGGGTCGTGTTAGGAAGCGAGCTGTTACTCCTAAATGACAACAAAACTGCACAGATACAATTTCAGAGTGTATCGGAATCTGATTTATTACTGTTATTTATTAGTAGTGTGTTTCTGCATTAGCTTTCCAAATGTACACATAAAGCGAGAACAGAATAACTCACTCCCTTTCTGTAAGTTTCACGAACAACCTGCGTTCATAAATTAGATGTCAGCTTGTTCATAACCTGTCACAGTCTGACTGTTAGACCACTCAGTGTTTCATTGCACTTTGCTTTAGTATCATCACTTTGTCATAGTAACAATGTTTTTACTATTAGAGATGATGGCCAAACCCCAAATAAGACCCACATTGTAACAAACCAAAAATACTCAGCAAGTCCTCCAAGGGTTTTATGCCTCTGTGAACCTGCCAAGTTACAGAAGATGATGGCGACATTTGACGTGGCAAAATGTCCTTTAAGATGTTCCTGAGATATCACGTTCAAGAGTAAATGGAAGGACGGACAAAATGTAACGCCTCTGGCAACAGCTATCACTGGTGCTGAGGCATAAAATTTTTGTTTTGATTTAGAAAAAATTTAGTTGAAATAATTCCAGATTAGCCAGATCCTTTAGCTGTGAATCAAGCTCTACTTCATAAGGGTTGGGGGGCCTTCCATCATCGTACTACTACAATTATCGTGGCCATTGTTATAAGAATCTAATGCTGACAGGCTGTTGTCTGTTGATAGAAAATGTCCCTGTCTAGCTGAGACTGACAAGTCACCAGAAAGCTACATAAAGATATTTATTTTCTGAAACAATTGTTGATGTCTCAAAAAGAGAGGGAAAGGTAAACAAGAAATTAAGTAAGAGTGCTGAAAGTAGGGGAAGTATCAGGGAGCCTATTAACTGACAAGCTGAAAGACAAGTTGTAAGACCACTTTTCTCACAATTATAGCCAAACTTATCAGAATAACCACCCTACTAACATGCACATACACACTCTCACACCATGTAGAGGCTGTACCCCCTCCTGAAACCCCCCGGCTCTCCATCACGGCTTGTGGTGCCCATTTTTCACAGCAGGTAGCTAATGCCGCTTTTATCCCCAAGTAATATTGGACTTATCGCTCACGCCACTGCATCCCTGCCGAGAGAGCCACAGGGTGGGGGCAGTAGTGGCGGGGATGAAGGGAGGCGAGGCAGGTGCTGAAGGAATGTCAGCTTGGTGGAACTGATTGCACTTTGCGGCCACAGAGCTGTTGCTCCATTACACACAAACACAAACACAAAAACACACACACACACACTAAGAGTGAGAGACAACAAACTCCCCCAGGATCTGCTCAGTGAAGCCCCTTCTTAGACCACCAGTATTACTACTGATATTGCCTTGGTGTTACATCATGCAAGATGTGCACACACACACACACACACACACACACACACACACACACACACACACACACACACACACACTTTCTTGCTATAGTTTTGGGGACACTAATTGACATAAGACATTCCCTAGTCCCCACTCAGCCAAAATGTCCTCACACGAATGGTTACAAATTAAGCTGTCCATACAAGTCACACATACAACAACAGGGGCAGAGAAAAACCATTTTCCTTTTTCACCCACCTGTCTCACTTTTCACTTTTTTTCCCCCCACATTTTCTCATTCCAATCCTCAATTACAAGTGAGACCTGGGGCTCCCCTTGTGCCCATTCCCTCTTTCAATGCCACCCGCCTCACCTTCCTAACCCCCACCCTGAGGGCAGGGTCCCTCCCTGTCAGTAAACAAGGTGCAGATGTCAGAATACAGGAGCCTGGTAATGTGCTGTGCCACACCATACATCGTCACGTTATGGTCTCTTGTTGTCGTTTACCCTTACAAACACATGCACACATACAAATAGACTGACACACAATAAGCTAAATGCCATTGTCTGCACACACAATGAATTTAGATTGCCTGCTATACACCACATCAAGCTTAATGCACTACACTTGAGCATTCCCATCCAACTGGGGACATTTCTCCTGATGCCTATCTGTGCTGTGTTAATGAAGATGTATGGCACAGGTACAGTGATGACATTTTCATGGACAGCAAACAGCTTCCATCTGTCCTGAGGCATTGGCTCATACCACAGCTGTCTGCTCTATGATTTGGCAAGTCCATAGTTTTGGACACAGTGATAAACAGGAAATAAAGAGTTTACAGGAATGAGCCATCCGTACTGTCACACTAAAAACTACAAGTTAAGACATGTTGATTTTATTCATTGTTTTCTGGCTCTTAAATGATTAGTTGGCCCTGACTGACTGCATGTCATCTTGGTTTACATCAAAAAACATTCATCATGTTATTAAAGGATAATTCAAGTTCATTACAACTTTTTGTAGCTTGGGTTTTTGTATTTATATGTACCAACACAGCAATTATTATAGATATTTCGGAATATGGCAAGGATACATTAATGCAACAAGTCTAATTGAGTTGTAAACAAGACAAATGTTTAACCACTTTTACTGTAGATAAAGATTTACTGGTTGCTTGATCTCTAAACATAGTGAATATTTACAATGGACACTGGCAGTGAGACACACTCAGATACCCAGGTTGGTGCAAGAATTTATCTGTTCTGGTTTACTATTGGCTAATGGGGTTTTGATTAAATTACCTGTCTGACTTTTTTGCACTGCTGCTATGTTACCAGATTTTAGAAGTTACTATGGTGAGTAAAATGTAAAATGCATAATAGGAATGATGTGCAAAACCACAAAAATAAAACCCAAATTATTATAATGCAATGACAGAGAAGCCAAAATAGTTTGTTGTGTAACCTTCAGCGTGTAACCTTCTATTCTAAGCCTCAACTATTTGCTTTCTGTTGCTTTTCTATTTACCTTTCCCTCCTATCTGCTGTTTCTCTTTCTTTCTGCATCAGTTTACCTCATCCCTTACTCCCCCCCCTGTCTCCCCATGTGGCACTGTCTTTCGGTGATTGTAGCTGGGAGAGGTGAAGTGCTGCCTGGCTGATGGATGCGGCTGAGCGCGTTGCCATGGTGCTACTTGGTGGGGAATGTTCTGCAATGGGAAGCCAGCAGCCTGCCAATGGGAGAAAAGGGTGAGAGTGGTACTGGCAAAGTGGTATTCATGAATGGAGGGGGGGGGTTATCTAATATCACAAATACAGTACATACACATACCAGCTCAAACAAAACCTTGGAGGCATGCATGGATTTAAGCAAGTACACACATTCACACAGATGCACACACACTTTCCATTCTGTAGAATTAAATCTCAGTGCTTCCAGAGACGGTGCAGTTGAATTATTTATGGCTGCTCGTCTCCAGGCCAGGCTGTAATAAAGTTACGGCCGAGACTAATTTGCAGTTTGATGAGGTGGGCTTTTAGCAGTGGATCCTTGGCCAACATTAAGTACATATTGTTTTTACAGATTTGATTACCTTTTTATTGTTATTGTTATTAATGCACTGGGTATATGCATAGGGTAAGAGGGAGGACAATCCTCCATGTTTCCTCTAGACAATACAAAAACCTGACCAGAAGAGAGAGAGACAAAACTGAATAAGCAGTGTGTGGGGACCATTAGACATATACAGGACGTAATCTTCTCACTTCTCAGTGGCCAAAAATCTAATAAAAGTGGCAGCTCAACACCTTTTATAGCAACCTGGAGGCAATCTGCTTCTAAATACATAAACCTCAGCCGTGAATCAGCTGTGAATTGGACCTGAGCCATCTGTCTGCACATGCAAACACACACACACACACACACACACACACACACACACACACACACACACACACACACACACACACACACA
>JAUYWH010000001.1:14322561-14450457 GCA_034779795.1 Ctenopoma multispine
CACTTCTCACGTGTACACCACTTTGTATTGGTCTTTCACGTGGAATTCTAATAGAATTGATTCATGTTTGTGGCTGTGATGTGACAAAATGTGGAAAAGTTCAAGGGGGCCGGATACTTTCGCAAGGCACTGTATGATGTCGGAGGCTGACAGTGGGAAATAAGTTTTTTGCACATGCTGGCACAGGCTTGAAATGTTACGGCTGTGGACAAACAGTAGGAGGCAGTGGTGCAGCATCAGCAGCACAAAATCAAACACATCTACACTCATTTTTATAACATCTTTGTGCTACAAAAAGATGATCATTCACTCAAAAAATGTAAGTCACAAGCAAATGATTTCACTGAGTGGATAACATCCTACCAAAATGAAGTGTTTTAAACACTGTTTAAATATTATAGACTTATTTCAGGTTATTCACATTTCCAGTAAGTTTTAGATTCACATTTTATATTTAAAAATAGTGTAAAACTGAAAATACAGTAAATTAAAGTACAGTAAAAACAAAACTTTCAAAACAAAAAATTCATGTAAATTAATGCTATTAGAATCACTTTTAACTCTTTGTTGCCTCAGTAGTTATCTAATTTGTGGGCTTTGTACTAAAGCAAAGGTAACTGATGTGCAGTTTTATTACTTTTTCCCCTCCGCAGACGCTCATGAGTTTTTTTTTGCAGAGAACAGGACTTCTCCATCTGTATATGAAGGATTGTCCTTGTCACGTCCAACATACACATTTGACTGCACACAGACTACCAGGCTGAATGTAGCTGTGACAAAGAAAAGTTCATGGCTGAGAAGATACAAGACAAGCATTCTATTAGCCCGCTCTGGGACATGCTGCTCTACCTGCAGAGAAAATGAAAGGACAATCTCTCTGGTTGTATGTGCACTGCAGGCTCAAATTAGATTATTCCCCCACCTATTGTGACTCAGAATTTGATCTTTTTATTTATGTCCAAACAAACACACTCAGTCTGATTTCCTCTTCTATTGATGTAAAATGAAAACCTCACATACATGCCAAAACTGCAAAAGAAAGGAAAATTCAGTTTGAGGGTGCTGTTTAATTCTTCTTCAGAGCAGTACAGACCACAGAGAAACAAAATGTGATTCACATTATCATGACCTCGAAGGGGGTTTCATCACAGTGTGACTGTGAGGATGCCAACTCGGTCAATGGTGCATGAAACTGTCTCCTTTTATTGGCATGGCATTCAATCAGTTCCTCTTGGGTATATGTCCTTGGCTTTGCAGTGGGGGCCACCCATTACAGCACTCCCTGCACCTGCCCACATCTTACTATACGCAATCCTTTTTAATGCCTTCCCCCCTGACTTCCATCCCTCCGTAAATACAATCAGCCCTGCAGAGAATGCCCCTCGCTGTGGCGGAGTCCCTCTCTCTCTCTTCTATTGTTTCTGATTGATCATGCAGAGAAATCAACACTCCATCCTCCCATCCCTCCCCAAGTCTTTGAATTCAATCTGAGTTGGCTCGATGCCAGCAGGTCCTCCCACATCCTTCCTACTCTGACCTCATAAGGTGCCTATACCCACCTATACATCACCCTTGTCCACCTCTGGTAGGTGATAGTCAACCTTAGCCAGTAAAAGAAGAGGGAGACAAGGGGGGAAGAAGGCAACCTTTGGCCCTTCATAAATTCATATTAAAGCTGACGCAGATTCCAGCATTAATCCATTAATAATATAAATTACGCCCCCGCTCAGTCAGCCCCCTCAAACACTGAAAATAATGTACTGAAGAAGCAATAGGTTTTCTTTCAATCAGCTCACAAGGGATCAGACTCTTTTCCACACTAAAAAGAGAGCAACATTACAAATCACGCCTCATTTTATTACTCAGACGTACAGGTTGCTGTTTTCTATCATCAGCCTGGCAGCGGTGGGTAACACAACTGTCTTGGCATGCCGGAGCACCTTCAAGGCTGATGGGAGTCTATATTTCATTGTCAATTGCTCCTGTTATCATGCCATGCACATTCACTCGAGCTCTGCATCAATGGGAGTCTTAACTGATGTGCCAGTCAGTCAGCACCATTAAACCCCAAAGCAGTCCCTGGGCAACCCTTTTGTCTTCACTATTTGTTCCCCTCAGAAGCACTAAACAGCAGCTCCCACAACATTCACTCCTCCTAAACAACCTTTGCCTCCCCAGAGAGGTATGCCTTCTCCTCTCCCACCTCCGATGGTGACTTTAATGAAATATGCAGCTGTCTTTTAATCAAAACAAGGCTAATTTGCATACAGACAGGAAGGGGTGGTGGATCCACCTCCCTCCCCCCGCCCCCCCTGACCGCGCCATAGCTGGCTGTGATCCAGGCAGACGAGCGCCCTAATGTTGGAGCGGCAAGAAGGAGATGTAAAGAAGGCGGAGCGGAAGGAACAGAAGATGTGGGAGGTTTGGATGGAGGCAAGGGGAGGGAATGTTGGGGCAGGGGGTGGGAACTTAGCTTGAAAGAAGCAAAATCCAAATTAAGCAAACTAACAGATGGATGTGTGACAATAGCATACATCAACAACAAACAGAGGTGCTATGCTTCATGTCCAGGAAAGAGAGTTGGCGGGGCTCAAGGGTAAATCGGGCAGAGGATTAGACAAAACACAGTCTGTGTGTTTCTGCGTGAACACATATTTGTATTTAGTTGGTGATTTTAAAGGTAACGATTAACCCAGAGTGAACAGGATGACACGAAGCACAATCATCAGCATGCACATGTTTAATAAATACAAAGCCATTATACAAAGTGGTTAATTATGAACAAATTACCTTGAGTCGATTATTTTGGAAGCGCTGGATGGTGAGACGGGTGTGTGTGAGCTGGGCAAAGGGTAGCGATCTTTTGTTTTGAGTTGTTTTCGCAGCTGAGGACTGAGGAAAAGGCAGTTACAGAGTTCTCTCCTATTCTCTGTGTCTCTAAATAGCTCTGAAGAGGACAGAGGCTGATGAAAGATATCTGTGTGTGTCTGTGTTTGGGACTGAGAAAAGCAAGACAACTAGCCACTGGTGCCACACCAGCACAGACAGGCGTTGGCTCGCTCAACGATAGGCTTACCAGCCAGATGGTGAACCGGCTGACTGAAGTCTCTCTGGTTGGCTCGTTGGCTGTCTGGCTGGAGGTACTCTGCCTGGTAACGATGAGAACAGTAAAGGAACAAGAAGAGTTGTGTTTTACAGTACAGTGGAGTTCTTTTTCTTCTCTTTCTCCTCTCTTAAAGTCGCAACTTGTAATTTTTTGGGGTATTTTGATGTAAATGAATGGATAGCCATGTAGCACCCATTTATAAGATAAACAGTCATTAATGACTGAAGCACTGTTACAATGCTGTGGTGGAAAAGACAGACTGTTGGGCTATACTGGCTTTTTTTTGTACATTAATGCAGCATGAATCATTGTTTTGCTGCCAGTAGACACTGGTGATGTGCCACCACAGAGCAATATGGTGGTGGGTGAAGAGCAGTAATATATTGGGTGATATGATCCAGCTGAGACACATAATGTACCTGCTGTTAGATTTTACATGAGTTTCCAATTTCTAAAGGAACACTGATGTGAAAGAAAGGAATGCCACCTTCTTTACCTCAGATTTGAACATAGTTGCAGACATCTACATTTACATCTTTCTCATCCCACTGAAAGAGGAATAAGCTCAGTTCTATACTATCAACTCTGCAGTCTATTTACATCTACAGTGGTCACTACTTCTGAGATGAAGAAGTACACATCCTGGACAGGGAGGAACGCTGGTGTGAGAGAGGAGTCAAGGCCTAAGAGTACATCTGTCAACATCTTACAATGCTTTGATTGCAGCCATTCCCCAACTCTCTGTGAATGGTTCACATGTCCAGTGATCAGTGGAGAATTTACATAACATTGATCACACAGCCCATTGTTAGTCAATGGTGCTAGTTTTGGCTATATATATATATATATGAGACTGAAGAGGAGACTTGGATAAGTCTTGAAACATATCCCCCACTTTGTCCAGATGAACAGAATCAACTTTCTAGGATTTCCTTACCTGGATTACTGAGCATGTATCAAGACATTACTATCAACTCTGCTGGAAAAACATTCATACCTTGCCAATCTCCAAATGCCCCACCATCGCTATCAATCCAGTTGACATATCAACACTGATCCTGTGCCCAGCCAGCCACATGCAGACGGACCCCTCACCATCTAAAAGAAAGTTATGAAACACATTTCACCATGCTGTCAAATTTAAAAGCTTGTCAGATCTACCTTGCTTGAGCTGATACAACTTCAAATTATGCCTCTGTGTTAGTGTAGCTAAATGGCTAATTAATTCAGAGCTCCCAGTGCTTCACAGTGTGCTACTACACGTTGGCTCACTGCCTGAGCTGAGGATTCACCGTCTGCAAGAATGATCTGTAGCTCAACATGTTTTGCATCTGCTAACTGTGGAGATTACTCAAAAGCGTGATTAACAAAAATACCAGGGGAAGTTTCCTCTGTTTGTTTGAATTCTGTCTACATATTTAGAGGTTAACGCTATGTTGAGTGCTGATGAATATAAGTCACAATGGTTTCTGAAGTATTAAAGTGATTAGAATAGAAATCATACTGAACTACAAAGGATGCTGTGATAAGTTACAGACCCTCAAAGTCTCTGTGTGCAGAATTATTTCTATGAATAAATCAAGGACTGATCCTTTTAGAGCCAATATAATCAAAAGGTGCACACGCATTTTGGCAACAGAAGTAGCGGAGTAGCCCAGACATTTAAGCGAACGAACAAGCCGAAAACAGTATTACAAGCATCAAAATGTCTTCTTGGTGTGTATGCAGTAGCCAGAATCGATATTCCCCTGGTGGACTCAGGTTTTAGGAGGATTCAACTGAATCAAGACAGTTTCAAAGCAACTGACAGTCTCTGGTTGCGTCTTCTAATCATACTAGAACGCAGCGGTTAAATTGGTAATCAGTTACTTGATAACTACTTAGCAAGCCGACAATTGAAAATAATTATTCCTCTGCTCTGCAGGTACGACTAGCTGTCAAGACGTAGTTTTCAGATTTATTGATTATAACCTATGCCTCTTAATGGTCTTATGTCCTTGTCTTTAAGTAGGAAGGACCTCTGATTTCAAGACACAAACTTCTTCGAGTCTATGTCATCGTAATTTATGTTCCTTAAATTAAACATTTTAATTTACAGTAAATAATTCAGTAAAGTTTAAAACAAAATTTTCAATAGGTAAATTCAGAAATTCATGACATTATCATCATCATCATTATATCATTAGCAGCTCAGATATGCATTCTACGTGGATTTCATGGCTTCACACATTTCCCAGTGAAAACAAAAGAAAGAAGTAAATGTGATGGATGTCATTAATCAAGAAAAGGGTAGGTTCATATTGTGGTTTATTTGGTTACTACAGTAATCAGTAGGCAGCCTAAGGTTGGTAACCTGTAGTTAAATAAGTAAAAAAAAAAGTTCAACAGAACAGAACAGTACACCGATTTAAACACATTATGACAAAAACGCTTTCAAAATGAAAGCCCTGGAACTGCACCTGGGAGGATTTATATGAGCAGTTGACTTCTTCTGCAGAGTGTCTGATGTCTGTCTAGCCATTCAGTCGACAAGACAAGCAAACATGAAAGAATGACAATGCTTACTAGAAGAGTGTTGATTGTAAGAAGACACCTCCACATGCAGGAACTTCATCAAGACCTTTACAGAACAAGCAACAGCCCCGCCTGTATATGCACCACAGATTGATGAATCTTTTCCAATTATCCAATAAGGTTTGAACATGTAGGCCCGGCTAAAAAGGAGGCCGCACCTTCAACAGAGAGATTTCAAAATAAAAGTTTTCAGAACCTCAAAATAAGCTCTGGAAGGATAAATGAGTATATTAATATACTTATTTATTTAGTAAAGCGAAATATTGTACTTTGCAGAATAGTTTAGTAGATATATATAGGTATTATATGTATAATTATTCAGGTTTAAATTTCCTGTACTTTGTGTGGTTGATTTTATGTTGGAGGTTGTGCCTATTCCTCATTGGATAATCAACGCATTTACCCGTGGCATGGCTTTCAAGAGTTTCGTAAAACATCTGATAGTCATGTATTGACATGTACATGAAGACTCTTCCAAAAACTCTGTTATTGTTGCTAAGTTATCTATAAACCAAATATGAGCATAGACAAGTTCACTGAAGTGCCTCTCAATATTTAGATCACATTTCCCAAAATCAAAATATGATCTTTGCTTCTTTGATCAAATGTTTTCTATTTATCTTTTATGTGGAGGAGACACATGTCAGTCCCACAGTTCTTTAATATTTTTGTGCCATCTGCCACTTTCACAGGCACCAAAAGCTCAGTTTGGCTCAACCAGTCCCTCTCTGTGCCATACGTTAATTTGTCTGGTTTCTGAACAAATCTGTCCTGGTGTCACACAATGTAAAATGCAGTGCAGACTTTGTAAGAAGGTGAGAAATTCTTGGTTACACTCAGTGCAACTACAGCTTACTCATAGCCTACTGATTATTTATGGTTTACATTTTGCAGTTGCTTTTACTTTCAAGCTTTTATACATTTTATGTGAATTACCAGTGGAAAAAAGTAATCAATGAGAGGAAAATAAGCTGTATCAGTGAAGAAGTACAGATTTTAGTTCATATACAACACCAAATCGTTCTGGTACCTGTAACAGCCAGTGTACATGGTTCTGTTACAGCAGTGCCACATATGTCATTATCACTCACCTTCATGATTCAGGATGACTGCCCAGTAAACAGTTTAGGTAAAGGTATCAACTTTAGGGGAGTATTCAATACATACTCATTTTTCAGGAACTTTCAACAGCTCTCACCTTCACGTTTGTCATTAGTCACCATAGGGGTGTCGTCCTCAGCACAGAGGATTTTCAAACCAATAAACCCAACACAGACATGGCAGGAAAAGCCACAGCAGGAGCACAGCATGTGAAAGGGTGACAATGACCTCCGACAAACAACACTGTCAACACATTACGATCAGCAGGGTAGTTGAGAAAGAGTGTGACAGAAGGTGTAAATGAGAAGCTCTGTTAAACCAGTACTGTGTGAGCATGGTGTGATGCCACTCCAAAGCTGCAAATTCACATCTCCTCTCAGTTGGGTTTGTATTGTAAATGTGGTATGCTGCTAAATTCAAACTATTATAAACTGAGCTTAAATGATCAGTTTTAAGTTTAGACTCATGCGTACTGTTGACACAGTTGACCAAAGTCACCTCCAAATTATTACAAGATTTTGATTCACGATTTGTCAATCAATAAAAAAACAACTAGAAGTTCTTACAAAAAAAACATCTGTTTGGTATCCCTACAACTCTGCCAGTCAATAAAAGCTCCCCAACATTTGTGTATCGGTGTCTGTCAATTTTAGGTATGTAAACAAATCTTCAGTTGCAGAAAGGCTAAACTAAGTTGAAGGAGTCACCCCCAAATTTTATGCAACAATTTTAGTGGTTTACTCCTTAATTAAAGACATTACACCACTGTAAACATTTAAAGTTTATAAATGATTCAAATGTTTAGATGCTTATTAAAAGATTTGAGTCCACCAAATGAATCCCAACTAATAAAACATGCTACCATTTTCATTAACCGGTGATTTTTCATGAGTTTAACACTTATTATATTATTATTATATAATTATTCTAATTAGTTTAATCTTAATAATCGACATTTCATTGCCCCTCACTGGATAAAGTTTCTAATTAGGTAGCAATCAAGACAGTCAACTTAAAACAATAAAAATATCAATCACTTTTTATTCTTTGAAATAGTATATCAAAGATAAAACCTTCTACCATACCATAACGAATTACATAAAAACTATACCATGGTAAACATGTGAAACCCAATAACTTTCTCTGGATAAACGACAATAGTTGGCTTGGTTCTTGAATTTATTATCTCTTTGCATGTACAGAAAATATTTGCTGTGACTTAAAGAGGCAAAGCATAGACTTCTGAATTATATAAATTTAGATATGCCCTCTAAAAATGTCCCTTGAGCTTGTATGAATGCACACATTTTCACAAATATTAACAAAAATACAATTGTTGAATGTAATTTTATGGGCTATATTTAAGGTCGTTTGGCACAAATTATTTTCCTCAGTGAACAGTAAAACATCCTCTGCTGACACGATGCTTGTAAATGCTTCTGTTCAAACCATAATCTATTGGCAGGACAATTATTAATTATCATATTCAATGTACAAACACAGACCACTTCAGAACTTCACTAGCAGGTTAGGTCCTTTGGCACCAGCTACAGTGCAATAAGATACAACATGCTGTATGAGTGCAGGCAACATAAAACAAACACTGTCTAAACCTAAAAGATCATCACTGTTTAAGACCTGCAACAAACCTCTGGAAGCCAACAGCTGGAATGAAAGTTGATTAAGCCGTTTACACTAAACACACACATAAATATCTATTCATAAATCAACTCTATATACTGCGTGTGCTTCTCCTTAGAACAAAGAACAAATCAACTTTTATTTGGTTTATAGACAGAAGAAATGAACAAAACGGATGCATGAGAACAACAGTTGCACAGATTCCTCCACAACCTGCCTCTTATACAATAACATTAGAACATGGACAACAGCAATAAAAATACAATAGTAAATGAGCAATGTAAAACGCAAGCTACGACTGTATTACACAACATTGGCATTATATAGAAAGAGACACGATGGTTTGGCAAAAAGGGGTTTTAAAAAGACAACAGAAAAATGACAAGGGGACTACTTTTTCTGAAAGTTGCTCCACACTGCTCTCGCTCGTTTTTATTTTGCAGTACGAAGGTGTTGACAGTATCTTCCATAATACTATAAAACTATTATAAATGTCCCTACTTAATCCTAGTATCTACACAGAATTATACACCACAACACAAAGCAGACCAGGCCAGCGACACCAACAGTTATTTCTGGTTTAGGGCTAATCTTTCATTTCCTTTTGAATTATGACATTTCTACTCATCTGTGAAGCCCTTCATAGTTAACTCTCCTACCAACCCAAGATCCTGCAGAGGCATTCTGTATCCAAAATGTTTCTTTCACCTGCACACAATTTTCCATCATTCGCACTAATTCCGATCAAAACTGTCTATTGTTTCACTGTTAAGTCACCTCCACTTTACTTGCATGGTTGCTGTACTCCACTAAAGAGCTGACAGTCTGTGAATACATAAAAAAACATAATAGTCAAAAGCTGACTAATGAGACATGTATACTGTATGCATTCAGTTTTGCTTATCCATAATCTGACATCTTACATGGTTTACTGTAAACAATCCTGAATGCTAGATTGCATTGGGAAGTCATGCAGATAGAAAAAGAAGAGGAGTTCTGTGCAATGTGAGAGTCTGCAGTGAAAACTTCGCTTAGAACATTATTGATGGAAAAAGACAAGAAAACACCCCACAGATGGAAAATGTTAAAATTTAGTCTGAGTCATGTGTCTTGTATCATCCTGATAAATTAAAACATTGTGTTTAGGTAGTCCTTCTAGGTAGGAAAAATAGTCTTCACAGCATGAGTGTGTGTCTGTGTGCATGTGGGTATGTTCATGTAAACAGAATATATGTGTAAGTGTATGTTTTGTGCCTAGCAGTGGCCTGAAATCATAATTTGGCACTACACAGGACTCTCTACATCTCATGGGATAGGGCTTCATGCTGGGCGGCCACCCCGTTGGCCTGTGGGGCACTGGGCTGCCCCTCAGGCTGACCATTGGTCTTTGACTGAAGGGCAGGATGTTCAGATGGGAGAGAGGTGAAATTAATGTTGGACTCATTTAACCGGCGGACGCGATATGTCTCATAGTGAATGCTGCCTGTGATGTCCTTGATGTTCTGCATGTGTGTCCTGAAAGAAAGAATAAAATATTATGACACTAGCAGCTTATCAAATGCCTACCACTGAAATAACTGTTCCTATGTTACTGTATATGTTTAAGCCCAGTAGTTAACAGGGTGCGTGCCTTGAGGGTATTCAAAATGTGCTGCAAGATCTTGTTATACTATTTTATTTTTGTCTTGTGCATGTTCACTACATTCTGGGTTCGCTACTTCCCATTCATTTCACCAACTCCATAAAATAAAGTAGGTAGTTTGTGACCTAGTAGGTGATTTTAACAAGTCCAGTGGAAGCTCACCTGATGAGCAGGTCTCGCAGGTAGGCAAACTCACAGTGTGCAATATTCTCAACTGCACGGAGGGAAATAAAAAGAGGAGACAAAATAGGAAACATT
The DNA here is from genome assembly GCA_034779795.1 of Ctenopoma multispine. Lineage (NCBI taxonomy): Eukaryota > Metazoa > Chordata > Actinopteri > Anabantiformes > Anabantidae > Ctenopoma > Ctenopoma multispine. The sequence continues at coordinate 14,332,884 of JAUYWH010000001.1, forward strand.
ATTTAAACTTGACAAGACAGTAATAAAAGTAACCTTGAGCTGTCAAAATATATTAGGGCATAACTGGTAAAGACACCTGGCATAGATATTGTAACCAAATGATGATAATGTTTCCTCAAAAATCCTTTTGTTCCAGCTCACATGATGTTCTTCAATATACCACAAGGTGGCAGTGTTGTTCAAAAGTCAACTGAAGAGCGTGACATCTCCAGCAATTTTCTTCAGCCAAGATAACAGACTCCTCGACTTTCTAGTAATTTAATACATCTTGACTCTCTTCTATACTGGAGAACTTTAAGTGAGCCATTTTAACAAACTCCCCGTGACAAGCTGCTGGTGCCTTTAGTTGGGTTTACACATGTTTGAATTATAGATTATGTCAAGAGTGTAAATGAAAAAAGGAGGGCGCTATTTATGTAAAGCTTTGAAATCCTGGGGCAGGAAATTAAAATCTCTTTGAAAGGAGACGAGTGGAATAGCTGCTGGTTCTCAGAGCGCTGATTAGTGGCGTCGAGGGAACATGCTACTAACTTGTGAGGAGCGGCTCTGCTGGTATCTTCACTCTCTACTTCTGGGAAAGCATGAACTCCATAAATAAAGTAGAATATATACATTTAAATGCATGTCTACTCTACTATTTTTCCTCTCTCCATCTTTAATTGTCTTCTTAACCCCTGGAAATAAACAGTTTCCTCTCCGCTTGTGATATGCAGACTTAACTGCCGGCTTCTCCTCTGAGGTCTAATTTATTATGTTGGTGCCGACAAGTCCAGCAGCCCAGCAGCTTCCTCTCTGCTCCTTTTCCTTGTTCCCTCTCTCCTGCCACTTGGCTTTACTAGAATGGAGACATTGTTCTTTCAGCTGCACTACATTTGGCATTTATCCCACAGTCCGTGTACTTCACTTCTCTCACCCTGCAGCTCTGTGGAGTTAATTTCATAAAGCTTGCTGAGAGGGTAGTAGTTCAGATTTGTAAACTAAAACGGTGCATGTTACTAAAATGTCAACTTTTTAGTAAAAATAAAAGCCTTCCATGCTTTTTCTTATTGTTTTAGAGTCATTTTAAAGCTTTTAAACTCATATAATAAATTGTGAAAATCCCTACAGTGGAGGTACAGAGATTTCAAAAAGGTGAGCTCCTTAATGTCATTGCTACATATGTATGTCAAAATGATTTGTAAGTCATAATAGTTAAACAGAAAAGAGAAGTTGTCCAAAGTAAGAATTAATCAATTATAGATTTACTGTAAATATTTTGGTAAATAAATTAGATTTTACAATGCATTTACAACATGGACAATAAATTGAAGTTGAATATGCAATAGGCCTCCTGTCATTCAAGATGGATGTCCTCTCTCTCCCTCTCCCTCTCTTTCTCTCACAAACACACACACAGATACAAAAATGAACTCATGGGTCAGGTAAGGACACTAAGAGTTAGTGCTAAGAGTTTCCTTGGCAGAGCAAGTTTACACCGCAGGCCAACAAATGTAAACTGTGTCTGCATGTGACTGCGTGTGTGCGTGTGTGTGCGTGCGTGCGCGAGATAGAGGCAGTATGTGCATGTTTTATGTTTGTGTGTGTTGTCCCCACAGACACAGAAAGTCCCTGTAAATCTCTTCCTCCTGTCTCACACATCTCCTGAGTTACAGACTCAGAGAGACGCGCATAAACAAATGCCTGGTAGTCAAACAACAGACGGTTAAACCAGCTGGACAGATTTTAAAGCTGCAGTTTGTAACATGGACGTTATAATAGATTATTAGGCCGATCTGTAACCCAGTGCATTTCAGCTTTAACTAATGCTGGCAGTGACACATGAACATGGCTGATCTGCATATAGACATCCAGGAATTATATATATTATTCTGCCTGGTGACACATTTTCAGTGGCACTAACCAGCTGTGCGCGTGTGACTGTGTGTGTGTTTTAAGCTTTGTGTGTCTTACCCTCTATGGTACCCCATTTTGTTTTCCTCCCCAGAATCCTCTTCCCATTCACCTGGTACTCATGGTCACTGCCCACCACAGCAAAGGGGATCATCTCCTGTTGAGCGCACACATGTAAACACACTTGCACATCCGCTCACATTTGCTTAAGTGTTATTTTGAGGTCATGCCTTTACTAAAACAAGATGCTGTAATTGACTTTTTGTGGCAACAACTTTTACATTTAACATTTTATTAATAAGCAAACTAAACAACGCAAGATGAAGAAGCGACAAAAATCTGAATTTACATCTAATTGAGACTTATTTAAAATTGCTAAATAAAACTGCTAAAGTCACTGGAGTTTACCTTTTTATTGTAGCTGTTCAAATTTGAACCTGAACCAGACACTGAACTTACCCTGATTTTGTCATTGATCATCCTGTCCTCAGCATCCTCGTCAAACTCTTTCTGAGGATAAACATCAATCCCATTGGCTCGCAACTCTTCTCTAATCTGTACAAAGATCACACAATAACAGAGTCATTATATGAAAAATATCTAAAAATAAAGAACTGACATGTATGAAGTGATATTTCCCCAGTCAAGATAAAAGTTTCCATAATGAGAACTGAGGCAGGGACTAAATAAAGGGAATTCAGTTTGGCAATTATAAACAGTCAGGTCTAAATCCTTCCATCCATCCATCATGTCACCGTCCCAGCACTCACTCCACAGCCAACACTCAGTCCAACCAGGGACTTCAATACACAAACACACTTAATACCACATACAGATACTGTATTTAAGTTTGGGCCACATAACTGAATAGAAACTGATCTAATCCACTCGAGCACTTAAGTAAACAGATGTGTTACACTGGCCGGGCTGACTTTAAATGTTCCTAATAACCTTCACAAAGAGGAGTTAACATGGAGGTTAACCACTCTTAGGAAAAGACATTACATCCAGACAGAGGTATGGTGTATAAAAACAGCCACTCCAATCCTATGTCTTTAAAATGACTGAAACTCACACACATGCAGAAAAACAGACAGACAAGATTCTGGGAGAAATGCACTTTTAATGAATGACTGTTCACTCCCACAATTACTACTCTGACAATTTCCACTTGGTTCTTGATCAAACATTTCATTGTTTATCCTTGAAAGCTTTCTCAGGGTTACATTATAGGATGCAAACCATGTGGAATTCTACAAAAAAGCCACATCAACAGATGGTTAGAGTAATGCAACCAGCCACTCACAGCTGGACACGCTGAGGCCGAACATTTAATAGAAAATCCTTCTTATTCTGTTTGCATCAAATTTTCAAATTACAGAAAGGGAAATGGGGAAAACATTTGGCACAAGAGGCTTCTTGTCAATAATCTTCAAGGTCATACAGAGCATGTGCAGCCAACCAAAACAATCCGGCTACAAGCCCTGCAGCTTCTTTTCTCTGCCACGGCCAGGTCTGCTTTGTTCTTATTGGACGGTGTTACAAGCATCTGCAAGGAAAACAGTAGCCAAGATACCCATTGTGCATCGACCTCTCTAAAATGAATAAAGCTGTTAAAGTCTATGTTCTTGGAAAGAGTAATGGAGGCATAAAGGAAGCGACCGAGAAAAACAGGTGGCTGTCTACCTCCTGTGGACTGAGAATTATCCAACAGAACCACAAAGAAGGGATGCAGCAGACACCATTTAAGACTCTGGCCAGGTGGAGCTAAAATCTGTCGTAGCTGGGAAAGTGATGATAAGGAGGAGACAGCTGTATACACTACAAGATTATCAGCCTGAGCCGTCTCGCATTTTAGTCTGCTACAGTAACAAACTAAATAAAAGCAAAATAAATGGACCAACAAAGGGCAAGAAAGGGCCTCCTGCTATACAGATGTCTGTGTATTGTATCAACTGTTGTAATTTAACAATGTTAACAGGCTGATATTAAGCAGGTTAGCAAGTCAGAGAATCTCCAGTCATTAGGATACATCAGCTGAAAACCACTGACCTCTCAAAATCATCCAGTAATTATTTCAGTGTGGACTAATGCTGCTAGCGTGGATAAATTAAATAGGCAGCAATTGATATCAGAAGTATCAGCAACAATAAAATGTTTTATTGTAACTTTCTTTAAATCTGGTCTGTTTTAAGGACATTTTTCTCATATGCTGCACAGTGGAGGCCTCAGTGAAGACCTCAGAGGTCTCACTGTGACACAGTGGCCCAGTAATTCACTGGTAATGAAGGGCCAGCCTGCTCTGTTAGCAACTGGGCAGAAGTTTCCCTCCTAAAAAAGAGCCAGGCTTAGAAGTCGTGGAACGCTGCTCACAAAATAATAGCTTCAAATAAATAGTTTTTAAATGCTTCTGTCTGGACAGAACATGGCTACTACAGTTAAAAAGACCATACAGTATTTCCTAGGATGGGTACTATGTGGGTTTGTCCAGATGGCTTTTGTTTGTAGTGCCTGGCAGCTCCTCACGTTACCAACCTGTGGTACTGCATATATATATATCTACTTGTGTTTGTGAGGGAAACCCACTCACTGTATTTTAAGCTTACCTTAATTATCTGCTACAGGTTATTGCAGGTGTGATGGTAGGAGGATGTAACCAAATGTATGAATGAGATTAGGTCACATGTGAAAAACAGTTCACACACGCACATACACACATGTAACAGCACCTCTTCCATCTGAAAACACACATCCACAAATACCTCACACACTCCTCTCACCGTCTGTTTAAAGTAGTCCCTCTCCTCCAGGGTGAGTGTGTCTGCTTTGGCAATGACGGGGACGATGTTGACCACTTTGCTGAGACGCCTCATGAACTCCACATCCAGAGGCCTCAGACTGGAGGAAGACAGAAAAAGCAGAGTTCAACTTCAATACATGCATAAAGTCTGTAACTATATGTTTGTGTTGCCTGAGTCTTGGTGCAGAAGAAAGAAGCAATTAAGAAATAATGGATAACAACTGACAACGCTGCACGTTGGGGATATTTACTCACACCGATATCTCTTTTTATTTTTGAGATAAAAAACTGTCTGGTGCTAGATCCCATCTGGACCTAGTACTGTATTTGTATTTTTTCCTCTATATAGTACAAAAAAAATATTGTACTAACGGAAGTCACAGCATTGAATTCTAATATATACCTAATATATGTAATATGAGATGGTCACCACCAGAGGGCAATCATAGACTTTTCCATTACAATCTGTCCACCGTGGTTCCCTGTGTTGACATTTAGGCAGCAGCATTAATATATGGTACTATTTTCTGTCTTATACTCACTTGAACACATTTTCTGTTACACTCTCCTGGGTGTGATTTTAGAAAACAGCTTGCCTAGTAAAACAGTATATAGCAGCTCCTCATCTGCTGTCTGTTATTTTTGTATATCTGCTTAATCTTGATTGAGAGCTTATTTGAATAAAAGTATATTCTCCATGTTTATCCTACCATGTTTTCTATGTAAGGTTTTCCCTTTCTGTAACAGCCTTGTGATCGCCACTGGTAAAGCAGCGACTAGCAGTACTGTTCCTTGTTCTCTCTCCATTTATTTTTTCTGTCTCAACTTTGCTGCTAGTTGCTCTTCCAGAACAATTAGCACCAGTCAAGCCATACCAGCCTGTTTCAAACACAGATAGATAAGAAGAGGGATAGAAAGAGATTGAAGAAAAGAACCAGAGGTTGAAGATCTTTCTGTGTGAATGTTCAGTATCAAATACAGTATAAATGGTGTAGCTGCATACATAAACTGTATATGTACAAAAAGCATGAATGTACAAACAGCTACGTGTGCTGCATCACATGCTTGACTGAGCATACATGCATTCTTTCATGTTGCAAACTAACATGCATGTATACACAAATGTATATTCCTTATATGCCCACATACACACAGAAGCTGTCCAATTCACGTGGATTGAAAAAAAAAAGCTGTGTTTATATAAACTGAAGACAATAACCTCTGTGGTCGAATGAGAAATTGAGTGAACAACCTACCACAGTGTACAAAGGTTTGCCATCTCTCCTTTCTGGTAATAGATCAGAGACTATCTCAGAGTTCAGAGTCAAAGTGCACTGTTTTTTTTCTCAGGGAGATCTTAAATGAGCGTACACCAAGACTACCCAGAGGGAAAATAGTGCGGCTGACTCTGCCATTATCATAAATGGCTGCTGATGCAAAGGCTGTGTTCTGCTTCACTGAGCACTGTTCATCTATCTGAAACCACAGAAGCAACTTAAAAGCAATTTGCTGACATGCAAATTACATTACAGTCTCGATAAATACAAACTGCTGTTTAAGATGCTCAAAAGAAAGAAAGAACACAACACTTTTCAAATGATAGAGGCCTTAAAGAGCTACTAGCGAAGTACTGTCATCATTTTTCTGTCTGTCATTCCTGGACTATGGACACATGGCAGAGGAGGCGTCCACAGGCTTTGGCACTATGTCAGTGTAATTGGTAACAGGCCTAATTTAAAACTGCAAATCTGTTACTGTGCTAAATGAAAAAAGGCAAAATAAGCAAAAAAAAGAAGAAGAGGAAGAATAGAGGAGAGGTTTTAGATTTGTTCCAGCACTTTCGTGAACCAGGCTACTTGTCTTTAACTAAGTTTTTATTTGCATAGTAATGGTATTGCAGGCGTCTACTGTAGGTTTGTATGTTGCTCTTATCCTTGTATGGGAACATATGTAAGCTTGCAAACTGTCTATTTAAGTATATTCATCTCTATGACAGGTCACAATGGCAGCCCAACAGATGTCTCCTTTGTTCTCCTGCCTACGCTCTGGTTGGCTGCAAGGAAGACACAACTTCCTGGCAGATGTTTGCATCTTTGTTTTCAACATGAGTGTGTGTTTTCATGTTTTCATGTTTCATGTGCATATGTGGAATGTGTGTGTGTGTATGTGTCTCTGTGCAGAGTGACACTTCAGGGACAATGCTTGAAGATATAGCTCCTGAGAAAGAAGAGCAATACAGATTCATAATGAAAGAAAGAGCCAAGTGGTTTTGGTGTTGTTGAACTGGCTGAACTGTGCAGCTGTCTGAAAGATGATCCACATAAGTGAGGACATCCACATAAGTGTAGCTGTACAAGTATTAGAATGCCCACTGCCCACTTGAGTCCACTTCCTGCACTGCTTTACACAAATGGGGGTACACACACAGACATTCTCTGTAGCAGCAGCTGTGGTGACATGAGCAGATGATGAGGGGGTCTGTCAAACACTCTCATAGAGACTCATAGAGTTTAAGTGGCCAACTGTTGAGTTAGAGGCGCAGAGAAATATGAAGCAGCAGTGGATGGAGCAGTCACTGAGATATAGTATGCGGTAAGGTGGTTAGTGAATGAGTGTGGGTGCACGTTCATTCATTTCTGTACAATACAGTGCCCCTATGAACGCTGTTTCAGTCATGTGCTCCGCCGTTTGTCTGCATGTGTGGCTGTACGCCCTTTATGACCCTCAGTGCACATGAGGACACACCACTCATCACAGTCAACAATAAAACTGAACAAATCATAGAGTCAGCTGGACAAAATGACCCCAGTGACAGACAAAGCAGAGAGAAACGTGGTTTGTATTATCTTAGCATTAGTGAATTGCAGCCAAAGCAAACATCATGTAGGTGAAGCAAACAGCTTCCACCTGGTGGTTCAACAACAAGCGCATACGGTGCCAAGACGCTGTAAGGACACTTTAGGCATTGTTTTGATTCTCAAAAGTATTTATTCATTTAATTTACCCACACATACCTTGTGTAAAATGACTGCTTTAGTATTGCTGCAATATTAGCGACTGTGGTCTGTTAGTGTTATTGAGGCAAATGTTTTTCAGCTTGTGTTCTGGTACTGGTACACACACACACACTCATTAAAATGTGCTACTTCCTGACCACTGTCATGTTGGATTGTACCAGAAATATCCACATGAAGCCCCATCTAAAACGTGGTAAATGTGTTCCAGATGGTTAAAAAAGATGTGTTCATTCAATGATCACATCTTGAAGTCAGTTTTTTTTTTCCAAATTCTAATTCATCAAACAATTTAGATTAAGAAGTTGGTAAATTAAAGCAAGTTAAACACGGTGAGAGCACGTTTGTCAAACACTGTAATGGTGAACACACCAGTGTTAAAGTTTGGCATATTTCATGTATATTGCTTCTTTAATGCTTATTGTGTAGAGGTGCATTAGTGCACACCGCATGGGTAACCTGCATCTGTGAAGGTCCCATTAATGCTGAATATGTATACAGGTTTTGGAGCAACATATGCCGACAACATTTTTTTCAGATAAGATCTTGCTTATTTCAGCAAGACAATACCAAACCAAACCACAATCTCTAAGTATTAGAACCACATGACTCTGCTGTAAAATCTTTTCAGGAAAAGATTTTTCAAGATAGGCCAACATCTACGTGCTGACAGGACTTCACCAAACTCTCTACCTCTCTCAGCTTTGAGATCTCTGGAGTCCAGTTTCATTGTGAAATCTGACTCTTCAGCAGATACTTTAGTGTCTTTGAGGAGAGAATGAGTTCCACATGTGGTCACTATAGAGGGAGACAGAAATAAAAAGCTGGAGAAGGACGCGGTAAAGAGCTGTGGAAAGACAATAGGTCAAGGGAAAGATTCCCAGAAGGCCTGGTTCATCTGTGCAGCTGTGAGAAAAACTAGTGGGATGGGGAACAAAAAGTGGGGCACTTAGTCACAAGGATGCATGTCCCTTTGATATGTTATCTTACCAGTGGCCAGTGGGAGGTATGAAGTAAATGCAGCAGTGCACCCTAGAGTCCGGGATCCTCTTCTTCCTGTTGATGTTAATTTCCTCCTGCAGGTAGACTTCATACTGGTCATTGATGAACTTCATAATGGGCTGCCAGCTGCCAAAGGAAACAAAGTTCAGGCATGAAAAGGAAACGCAGACAATTTTCAGCCTCTTAATTTTCTTAATCACAGAATGTTTTACATCAGCTAAATCCTCCAAAGCCTGTGCTATAACTAAATTAAATTGTAAAAGGTGTTTTTATCAAAAACACTTTTCGACATTTGGCTCTTTTAATCTAGTTGAATATTTAACAGTAACGTCACAGCACCTGCGGCCTTGAGAAAAGATACTGTAGCATCAGCTCACCAGTTTTCGTTGTTGATCTGGTCTCCAAAGCCGGGAGTGTCGATTACAGTCAGCTTCATCCTCACTCCTTTCTCCTCAATATCTAGACACAGAAAAGTAATTTACTGTTATTTGTATTCTGGATACACACACACAGAAAACAACAGATCAGTAGTGTAATGCAGCAGCAGGAAACACATTTTGCATATTAGTAATACTGTAAATATTTAGGGTGTGGGCTAGTGAACATGAGCGCTGGCTAACCGTGACTGATGGACTTTATCTCGATGGTCTTGGGGATCCTCTCCTCTGGGTTGGGCTGAACTGACTTACGGCTCACTTTGGATTTGAACAGGGTGTTCATGAGAGTGGACTTCCCCAGTCCACTTTGCCCTAAACAGAAAAAGACACACAGAGCAGTTAAAACAAAAATACACACTCACTACTGATTTTAATACTGGCCAATCACAAGGGCAAAGTTAAAGAGGTCGTATTATGCTTTTCATGTTCTGACGTTACATATATATGTATGCTTTTGTGATTGGGTATCCATGTTACACACCTAGAGGCCCAAAGCCTGAAGCACAGGTGTGGATGCTGGCTTGTAATGAAATGCCCACGTTGCAGTCTGGCCACGTATTTGTACTTTTTAAACTTGAAAATAACATAATCTTGTATCAGTGGAGCTCCAGAATGAAATACGGAGCCTAAATCAAGCACAATATGGACACTTTAAAGACAAGCACCCCATTCATTGCAGACAGTAAAGTTTGAGTTTTCTCAACAAAAACAGCCAGAGTGAATATGTACATGACATCATTGCTGATGTATGGGCTGTGTAGTGAGTGTGTGTGGTAATGGATCATGTGCATAACAAGACAGCTGCATACACGCACAAAAATGTCTGCTATTCTATGATATATCACTGCATCCAAACCACTAGGGGAAGAATTCCCTTGCCCCACATAGCAACATCGTGCTTTTATTGTAAATGGTTGCACGTGTTTTTAAAAAGCTGTAAAATATATATGAACTGAACATGGTGAGTAGGAGAGGTGAAGCACAGCTCAGGTCAAAGAGACTTTGAAAAGTAGTTTAGATGACCAACTAACTAACCAATTAACTAAACTTTCTAGAATAAATTTTGTTGTGTTAGGAAATTTAAACATTTATCACAAATATTATACATATACAATTATTTGTGATTTGATATTTCTTGCATGAAAAGGTCACACACACACACACACACACGCACAAAGCCAACAGCATATTTCACTTCTTCCCTCCATATTTCTTCCACACCCTCCGTTTCCCAGTCTCTATAGACGGACTTACAATGTGTGTGTGTGTGTGTGTGTGTGTGTGTGTTGCCAAGCTGCCAGACCCAAGGGCACCTTTTTCTCCGGTCTTGCTCTCTCACACACACTCTATATGCCAGTCGCATGCATTCACCTGCACTCACACACAAAACACCCTGGCTGTCCTCTCTGCGTGGTGCAAATCAAAAGGTCAGCTGGCTGAGGGCAGGGATTAGGCAAATGCATCTCATAGAGGAGACCGCAAGGGACAGGGCCAAGACCACAGAAGTTCTAACCTTTCACGTCTTCACTGGCAATCCCAGTGACACCTCTGTTAGCCAAAACTAACTTTTTTTAGAATGACTTTTCATTTTTCAAACTTATAACGAGCCGAAAAGATTGGGAAATTGTTCTCAGGGACTCATGTGCAGGTCAGTACTGGTCATATCAGATTCGACACCAGTGAGGTGTTAGATAAATATTTAGCTATAAGACGTTGAGATGTTGTTACAGCACAGTATAACAAGACTCTTTTCAAAAATCACTACACGCAGGTTTAAACTCATCGCCGTTCCTCTGTGTTGTAAACTTTTATTGCATTCTACGAAACTGTGTCTACACACTGTGAGAGTGATATTTCACAACATAGTGTTATACATCATCTCATGTCAAATTTCATTCATGCTCGAGGTGACGGAGCATTACAAGTGGATACATGTCAGCGTAAACAGAAATGTGCACTTTGCCTGCAACAATAATGAAAACTGAGATGTACATCTGAGGAAGACCAAAAGCAGGATTGTTTCACTGAAGCACTGTCACACGTTTCTCAGTAAAACCCCCATACTTTCATGTAATTCCCCAACATGTATACATCTATGCCTCTTTTGATGGCCAGTATCAAATGGCCATATGAAACAAATCCACATTCATCATGTTGTAGGATGACTCCTTTGAGCTTTCCCGACACGTCATCTACCATGGCCACAAAACACAACCCTGCAGGGCCTGAACTCAAACTGACTGCCTTCTACAGTAACTAGCAACATGCCAACACAAACAAAAGCAAAACATAAACACAGAGGCTTCTCTATGTGTGATGAAACACATTTTGACATTTTTTTGCTCTGAAGATAAAATGCACATAAGTCTCTTACAATTTCAGATGTGACTGCATTCATGGATAAGTGTGTGTGTGTGTGTGTGTGTGTGTGTGTGTGTGTGTGTGTGTGTGTGTGTGTGTGTGTGTGTGTGTGTGTGTGCGTTTGAGAGAGCATATAAACGTACACAGACTTGACAGTGGCACCTAATTGGCAGTGTGCTGCAGCTCTCTAAGGAGGTGAGTGCTCCCTCCGGAGAGTGTGCTTCAGCTTGTTGGAGTAATCGCCATCATTATGCCACTTTCCAGCCTGACAGCCTCCTTTCATCCACTCCAGGGTGTGTGTGTGTGTTTGTTTGTTACATCATGGACACACAAAGAGAAGTGCTTGTTGAGGAAGGCACCAGGCAGGCTGACTCTTAAGACAACAACTGAAGTAGAACCAAACACATACAGTGTTTGTCTTTGTTTTTAATGGCCAAGGAAAACCAGTGAGAGAAAAAAATTATACAGTTTTTTTCCAGGTGACGTCCTCTTTTTGAGTGACAGCGATAACGATTGTGTGATGTGTTTTTATGTTTAGTACTGACTTCTAATGCGCCACAATAATTCAGATATGGCTCCGTTCAGGCATAGAAAAAATTGGTTTTACAGTTATCAGCATGGTATCAGTAACACCACAAATGCCTTTATTGCAAATGCCCTACATTGTGAATATGTTTTTTTTTTTTTTTATTGGATTACTGCAGTAATAAAGACTGTTAGCGTGTGTGTGCACAACTTACCCACTACCATGATGTTGAGCTCAAAGCCCTGTTTCATAGCCTTCCTCCTCATCTGCTCCAGGATGGCATCAATACCCACATAGCTGAAGTCACTGCCAGGGGTCTTCTCCCCCTTACCTTGAGGGTTTGGATGGTGGGGCTTTGTGGACTCGGACATGTTGCTGTGGCTCAGATTGACCTCTGACCCTGAAGGTCACAAGCAAAAGAGAAAAGAAGAAAATGATGTTAATTTAGTATAGTTTGATGATTTCTATGTTTAAAAACGCACACTATGTGATCAGTTAAGTCGACAAATTGATAAACTGCTCGATAAACTCGTGGTAAAATGGAGGCAGTGACTTAAAAACCTCTGCACGATTCAGTATTCAAATGCAAGTGAAAGATTATTAGTGGCAGACAACATCAATATTAGTGTGAATACCATAGGAGATGCTGATCTGAGCAGTTCATTTCCTGCGTGAAACAGGATACACATTCAAATTCACATTTATGAGCGCTCACATTGAAAGGTCACAGTCTGTCATTTACACTTCTGCCAGACACGTGTGATCACAGACAAACAAAATAAGATAAACTTTACTTTGTCTGATAAATGAGTCTTATTTTTCCAGTAAACACTGCTCAAAAGTGCACATTTAGCTATAAAACTAACCAGCAAGTCAAATTGTTAACAGCTTCACATCAAGTTGTAACCAAAGTGACAGCTCTAGTTTAGAAATGAGGTACATAATGAGTGAAGTAGCTGCCTACTACAAATCACGACTTACCTCACTTTAAGGAGGGATGAATTGCAAAAGTACTGCTGCAACAAACACACAAGAAAAAAGCTCAGCTCTGCCAATATGCTAGTAAGTGCCTGCAGCAGCTTCACACTCTTAATGTAGGAGGAGACTACATTTCCTGTGCTCTAACAGATGCTGGTAGTGTCTTTGTTAAGGTTAGCTGTCACAGACAATATGAACCACAAAAACACCTGAATGGAGACAACCTTCCTGAATATCTAGTGTTTTTGCTTCTGAGTGAGAAGACAGATATAATGTAATAACTGTAGATGTAGGTTTTAGTTTTTTGAGTCTTCTCCGATAACAGAAGTAGTAAGAGTTAAAGAGTTAAATGCCAGAATATATCAGATGTTTTTTAAGAAGACAAAAGTCTATGTGCTTTTGATTTGTCTGTCTCACACAGCACATCATCAGCAAGCCTGTAACATGTTTTTGTAACAGTGTGATTGTTGACGATTCGAATATTCATGATGCACACCTGACAGAAAAATATTTTCTGATGTCAAGTCTCCTGCTGTGAATTTTAATATTCTGGCTCAGATAAAATGGATTTTAATGAAGTTATGAAGTACAGACATAGCACAAAGAAAAAGCCATTTTCTCTGGCTGTGCAGCTTTGTGTCTGAAAAGTGTCACCTAAGGAGCTACACACACTACAGAAACACACATTTGAGTCTCCTGAAATATCATCAAATTCAGTTCCACCTTCTTCTCTTGCATGTGAGACAAAATAGCTACAGTTCTGGGCAACGTGTTTAAAGAAGGACTGTACCACACCTTCAACTCTCTCAAAAGCATGTACCAGTCTCTCCAGCCTTCGATTCCCACATCATCTGATGAACTGTGACTGTACATGTGGCTTGGCTAAATCTCTTGGAACATCTTGGAAAAAATAGAAAACATCCACCGCAGGTCAAAGTCATCAATGTGGAATATGTTTAATATAGTAGGTTTCGTTTTTTGCTAAATAATTTCCACATCCTAAGGAGAATTTTCATGTATGTTTTATCAGTGAAACAAAAATTCGAAAATTCAGGAGGACAGTTGCTGTAATGTGGACCTCCTGTGAGTATCGACTTACTGTGGGCTAAAACTGATTTAATGCTGCACTGCTATCCTACAGAAACCCGACACAGAAGTGCCGCATCCTGAAAGTGAAACAATAATCCTAAGGTATTTGGATCAATTCATCTTCAGCATGTGAGGTGTTTTCAAAATGCTATCACACTGTCACAAAGCATTGTTTAGCTACTCCATCACTGAACTACATTAGACTGAGCCCGATTGCATCAGTGGCCTTTTGAATGACAGAATGCAGATTAGCTCTAATAACATATTCCTAGGTTGGCAGCCAAACTGCCTACCAGGCAGCATGGCCATGCCAGCCCTGGGCCATCTGCTTACTTACAAAGCTGCTCTCTAAGAATAGAACAGTCACACTGTAGAAGAGGTAAATACACATGCATAGTAACAGAAACTGGCAAATGTGTGACACATGAACAAATGCAACACAAAAAGAAAGAACTAACAGCAGCGCCAGGAGAGTTGAGAACGTTGGCCGTCCTGACAATCGCCACTTCTCCTTCTCACATGGTCCGACTGTGTGCTGCCGTTTTCATTAACACTGCTTCCTAATAAAAAGGACAAGCTGCCCATTAACAATCATGACTCACTGCTTTCTTTATAAGGTTTTTAAATGTCTATTTTGTTCCCAAGGGACAGCTCTGCCATTTACAGAATATGCCAGAACATGCCAAACAGCCTTTGAAGTGTTTCTTCATGAATCAGATGCGCAGCATTATGATGTGCCACAAAGAAACCGTTAATAACCCTTCCTACAGGAAACTATATTTCTGGATGACTAATCTCATTACAGATGAACAGAGACATACAGCGTGACTCAGATCACGACTCAGTGGCTACAGCCGTTGGATCCAAACTGTTCTCAAACAAGACAGACCCAATTGATGCATAAGAAATATGTCTATAAGACATACGATGCAAGCTGCAAGCTGATGACTGTGCATAGCTCATTCAAAATAAAATTGTGTGAAACTGACCTTTGGAAGACACAAAACAGGTGCATTAATGAATTTAAACTGACCCTTCAATGAGAAAACACCATATCAAACACCAAAATGTTCGTATCTTCCTTCATCAATGCAACCTGCCCAAATTTAAACAGCTTTTTTTAAACTACAGATGTTCTGAGTGAAGATAACTTACAATACACACACTACACAGAGATTTCCTCTGCGGTGAAACATGAAAAAGCAGCACTTAAGGATCAGTTGATTTGAGAGCTTAGGGTAATGAATGGAGATGAGTTCAGGCTTTTTGTCTGCATGAATAGACAGATCCCATCAAAGAGACGACCTGGTATTTCATCTTCAAATGAGGGCACTAAGATTAATGGGGATTGTTTCAAATTAAATAAACGGCATTTATATTTGCATGTTTGTAGACTGTACTGTGCTGTCTATCACAGAAAACTGTCACTATCTCAAAGTTTTGCATTTAACTCGTACTGAACTCTAAATTTGTTTTTTCATGTTGCATGTATTATCAACATTATGGCAGATGTTTGGCTTCCTGTTTGTAACTGAGGTCTTTACAGCAGACAAAACCACAGCATTTACATCCACCTTAGACATTCTCGCAGTTTAAAGGGCTACTCCACCAATTCAACACATCTCAGTTTATATACTGCTCAGTTTGTGGTAACAATTGCATAATGACTCTGAATATTGTATCTGGCTCTGAAAGGAGCTTCATCAGGTCTGAGAAAATAATCCTGATGATGTCACAGCTCTGTCATCAGGCTTACCTCAGGGGTTACCATGTTTGAACTTAGAGATATCAAAGTTTTGTACAAACCAGGACCAAGGAGTTTGAAAGATGTGGACATTTACCAGGCAGGGAGGGGGTCACAAGAGAAATTCCATGTTGCAGGACAAAGTGCAGGAACCTTGTAGGAATCTTTTTGAAGATTAACCCACATTCAGAACAGAAAGTCTAGATATCCCTGATAGACTCTGCTGCTTCAGCTTTGGACTATACCTTAAATGTAGCATGCATTTAGTTTCTCAGAGGGCATTTTACAAGCTTGTGAAAGACTACATAAAGTGTGTGAAATTAAATCTCTGATAGTCATAGACTGTATGGTCTTTAAGCAAGAGCACTCAACAGATTTCTTGGAAAACATTATGGTAGAATTTATTGTTGTTAATCCTGAATGCCAGCATAGCAGAGTGGAGACCAGAAAACACAAAACTGCTCTCAGGCAGCATTTTTGTCTGGCCTCAGCCTTCAGAGAAAAGTCATACATCATGTTAATATTTTAAAAAGTATGCAACACGTAAACATTTAACTGCCAGTAACCATTGTCCTGCACCATCAAGCCCACTCGGTTAATACCTTATTGTGACCTGTAATCTAACACTCCGGGAAAACTAACACAAACTGTTTCCTTTCCATGAGATACAAACTTCAGATTCACTGTAACAGAGAATCCCCTTCCCACTCTAGATTCACACATAACTCAACACTCCCCTCTCAAGCCTTTCATTAAAATCCCATCAGGGAATCCCATCCAACCCAACATTTAATATTCCCCAAGTGAAACTTGAACTTGCCAATGCCAGAAACAAAGCTTTCATTGTGTTCTTGAGAATCATCCAAAAAAAACAAAGAAATTCAGTTTCCATTATATCGCAAATGCAACATAACTTTTCAGCCCTGCTTTAAAATATGTGAGAAAGTAGTTTTTGTTTAGTTATTGTTTGACTCCAACCCGTGCCCTGACAATATCAGTAAATATCTTGCATAAAGGGGAAGAAAACAGGGAGTAAAAGACACAAAGAAATCAGCTAAATAATTAATGTCATGCATGAATGCATGGTATCCTAAAGAGGCAATTCTTTCAATAGTGTGGTTGACGTCTGACCCTGTACATGAGAAACTGATATATCTTCACATTTTTTTATAGTTGACCATAATTTGTTTTCAAGTCTAGATTCTACAGTTTATCTCACAGATTTGGCCTGTATTAAAGCTGGAAGGATTTGATATACTGTACATTCTACACTCGTGCTGATTGTTTTGCTTTACCTCTGTGATGAATTGTCTAAATCCTACAGCTGTCATGATGACAAAGGGAGGAAATTAGACTTCAACAACAATCTTTGTAGCAGGCATATACAACATATCTTTATCTATCCAAATCAGAAATCCGATTCAGAACAAACGTCTATAGTGAACAGTGACAGCTTCAATGAAAGGTTCTGTGGGATACCAAATATTGATGATTTCTTTTAATAGATGAGTCACTGATGTCTATTTTAATTATTTGTCCAGAAAAAAATGCAATCAGTTGTTAATGCCAAAAGAAGGCCCTTGTTTTTTTTCTTTCACTGCCTTCAGGTTGTCTGAGCATATGTTGAAAGCTGTCCAGTTCATCCTTAGGACAGTGAATTTAGAGAAAAGAACGTATCATGTCTGTTCTTCCACTTACACACTGTGACTGGCAGCTCTTAAACACTGTCTGCTCTCTGAAAGCTCTGTTATTTTTTAAGTCTTGGTTCTCATGTGTTGAAACCCCTAGATCTCTGTCCTGGTGCAGTTCATGTGCATCTTTGTCTTTCCAGAGACGAGAGATTACATTTCCACTGGCCCTTTGTTGGCTCCCTCTAAAGAGGAAGGGATCATAAAGTTTTATGCCTGCTGGAAGAGGTAAATGGTGAGTCTCGGAAGAAAAAGGCAGCAAGAGTTGGCATTAACATTAACAGAGGATTAACATATGCACTATTTAACATCATCTCAAAATGTAATGGAGTACTTTTACGAGTAGATAAAATAATGTCAAAATTTGACAGAAACTTGCAACAACAAGAGTGTTACCAATTAGCATTTGTCAGCTATGGTTGCTTCAGAATATACAATACTAAGACTATTTTTCTTTTAACACCATTATTAAACTAAAATCTCTTATTAACAAAAAATTCAGGTTCCCTGTGGTCTGATGCATTCTGTGTTCTTTAATTATCCTTTGAGTTGTATCTAAAACGTAGAAACTTCAAAGTCCACCAGTGGAAAATCTAATTGATTAGAATTTAGAATTTGTCCTACAATTTACATTGCATGTCAGCACAAAATCCAAGACATGACTCCTGTATCTCTAGGGGTCCTCTGCAGAGGTGGGAGAACCTGCCACTTCAGACCATCTTCCTGTCCCTCAGAGAGACTGGTACGAAGTGAAGGGTGAAGGCAGCCATACAGAGAAGTCCTTGAAGAAATCCTGCTCCAGAACGGGTGACTGGTGACCTTTTAGCAGAACAATGACCAGTAATAGTAATACCAGTCAATAGTAACCAGTAACAGCCAATACCATGTTTGAGTGGTCAATTCTCTGACCTAGGTGACAAAACAGAGAGCCTGCCTAGATTAAGGCATATAGTTCTTTGCCATGTACAGTATGTTTTCAAAGAAACTCAGACAGAGACCTTTTCAGTAATTTGCACCCAGATGACAGGTGCACTGGTCAAAGACGTTTTGAAGGACTCTTGTCAGGGACAACAGTCAGAATGATGACAATATAGGGAAAAGCACAGGAACAAGAAAGATATGATAAAAAACTATGTTATGACATGTGACAAAAAAGAAATTACATTGCAGACACTGCAATGTAATTTCTTCAAAGCTTCAAATGTAGCAAGTAACTTTCAAGAAGTGTTAATATCATATGTTCAAGTATAAGTATGGTTTTAAAAGGCCTACAGCTCACTTGCTTAATATTTCACCAAGTTCTGTTTGAGGAATAAAAAAGATGGTGTGTTCACAGTAGGCAGTGGCAGATTGAGGTCGACAAAAGGAAACTCTAGGAATAGAGATGGGTCTTACTGGGCTGTGTACATCCACAAGGAAATCCCTCTTGCTCAAGAAGCCATCTGTACTTCGAAACCAGGAACGAAGGAACACATGGATGAAAAATCCTAAACTGTTTCTACAGCATAACAAATATCTACCATAAGATCACGAGGATCAAAGATGGCTACAGTTGACACACAAAAGCATCAGCACTTCAGAGAAGATCTGAAGTATGCCACTGAACCACTTCATCTGTCAGTCTCATCACTTGTTTCGGCCCACTGAGAAGGCAACCGCTGGTCTAACAAGAAGCAAAGCAGATGGTGTTACTCGGTGTTGAAATACAGCTGTCTGCGTGGGAACTCCTGGTAGTGTGGGTAATGATCCCAAAACATCTTTAGATAGGAAGGGAGAGCAAAGACAGTGAGAAACAACTGAGCATGGAAGTTTGGGGAGGTAAAGGGGAAAGTCAGGGAGAGATTGGATGTCAGAACAGTAACAACCTGAAGAACACAAAAGGAGTGGGTGTGGTTCGGATCAATAGCTGCAATGTATTTAAATGAGAAAGCAAAGCCCAACACAGACGTCACTGTGGTGCTGCCTAGCATTGTGAGAGTCTACTGCTCCAAGCAGGTCTTGGTAGTGTAGGCTAACACTACTGTCCACAGCCTTAGCACAAAGCCCAGACATTTCTGAGAAACATGGAAGGAGAACTAGGGTCCAGCCGCAGACCCATCCACTGCTGCATTAAGGGGAACTGGTACAGGGTAGAGGACAAACAGAGCTCATGGTGCAGTAAATCACACAACCACCAAGTATGAAGTGGGAAAAAAAACTGGCTGGTTTGAATATTTCAATGATAGATGTTGTGTAGTGCTTAATGAGAAGAAAATGAGAGCTGACTTCTGCGTTTGAATGATGGGTTACTGTGAATTAGGTGTCCTTAGATCAGATCAGATTTTTATGTAGTTAGAATAAGAGTCTTCATTAATTACTTCTTATATATGTTGAGAATTTATACTATTTACAACAAAAAGTCCAAGATTACGGAGACAGGAAGTCACACTGTCAG
This sequence comes from Ctenopoma multispine, assembly GCA_034779795.1. Taxonomy (NCBI): domain Eukaryota; kingdom Metazoa; phylum Chordata; class Actinopteri; order Anabantiformes; family Anabantidae; genus Ctenopoma; species Ctenopoma multispine. The sequence goes on from JAUYWH010000001.1 coordinate 14,352,847, forward strand.
TATTTTCATGAAGAAGGTGTAATGTATCTTTAGTAAAATCAGTATAAAGAATTGTATCAATAAGTTAACCTGCATGAGATGTTTGTAAAGTACTGTCCCAGATTTCAAGACAAAGTCAGGGTATCCCATAATGCATTGAGTCATGCTGCTGCTAGGGTGCTGTAGAAGAAATCACCACAAACTGGCAAATTTCGCCCTCCACCACTGAATTGTTGGCAGGCATACAACCCATCACCTCATGACATGTCTGACTTCCTCCTGTTAGTGTCTTACATGTAGAACATCATCACTATGGGCCCCTAGAGTGATACACTGCACAAGATGTGTTTAGGAACATTTCTTACATTAGACTACCTACTGCGTTTTACAAAAACACTGGAAAAAAACTACAAAGTGAAACCACAGATAAAAATGAAATAATTTACTATTCACTTGTTGATGCAACAGGAAACAAAGGAGAAGAAATAAGTCCATTTAAGATTCCACTGTATACATAGTTACAACTATAAATACATACTGTAATGTGGGAAAGGATAATTTCAGTCTGTCTGGTTGTTTACTGTAAAACATGTTCCTTTGCTCTCAGCTTTTTGTCTTAAGGGCAAATTCTTTTGTCAAAAATAGTTGAACATAAAGCAAATAACACATTTCATTTAAGGGTGAATTTACCTTTGAATGATGTTTGAAATATTTGCATGCACCTGCAACAAATTATTTATATGAAACAACTAGTTGTATGATATTAGCAATTTAATTACAGCAGGAAATCCCCTCAGCATGAGTTGATTCCATGCTGCTGGCCCTAACCAATCCTAATGAAGTGTTAAACTGTGGTGATTCAATTACTTATCAACACGCTAATCTGATTAACAACATGCAAACAATGGATGAGTGGCTTTTACTGGCGCATATTGTAATAATGTTCTATGTAAATTAGATATTAGGCAGCATTAAGACTTTGCATTAAGTATTGTGTGCTAAGTGAAAAAAATGCAGCTAAACAGATTTCTCCTTTAATACTGTTTTGTTGGTATTATTGCTGTTGGCAGTGCATTTTATCCCTGCAGTCAGTAATTTGCAAGGTCAAATGCATCACTTTCCTTATCAAATACAATGTGGCGGCCATGTGCAAAGCGAGCAGATCAGATCATTTCTGATAATGCCTCTGCATGACTGAACTGCAAATGGAGCAGAAAGTAACACCCACCATAAAAGCCTGTTTTCCTGTTACTTCAGTGAGGAGCCGACTGAAATGTGTAATATCATGAGGTGTAACATCCAAGAAAAAAAAAATTAATCATTCAAACTATTTTGTGCAAACTTGGTAAAAGTAGACCACGTAATGCACTGAAAGGAAAGAAGATAACTGATAACGTTTTCTGGGCCTAAGGCACACAATTAAAGCTAAGTGACTAACCACAATCGAATTCGTTGCACTAGAAGCAAGTGACAAGAGCTAGGAGAAAAGTTCTTACTGTTCTCTGTGGAAAAGCAAAACTTAAATCGAACGTAAGACCTGATCAACTTCGAAACTCACTAAAACTGGCTGCAAACTCTCAGAGAGCAGACACAAGGTTATTCAAAGTTAAATGTCAAAACAGCTTAGGTCTATCAGTGCTTGGTTAATGCAATGCACTTGATCAAAGTCAACCTGGAAATTCTGTCTACTATCTAACTACTGAGAGGTGCTGAGGCAGCGTAAACATGAGAAAAGACCAGAAACCTCCAAACTTAGAGTAATAACGGCTATCCTCAAATCTCTGTACCATCATGGCAGATTGATTATCCATGCATGCTCCAGAGCTGAGGACACAATGGGAGGGAAAGAGAGAAAAAAGGACAGGGGAGGAGGAGAGTGTGTGAAGAAGGAGGGGGGGGGTGCAATACTGACCCCCCAAACTCTCTCCCTGATGGCTGAACAATGGGAATGGGACAGGAGAGAGAAAAGTAGAAGAAATTAAAAAGTACATGTCCTGCACACTAAATTAAGTGTTTGTGACACATCTCCTGCCAAATACATGCTCACTCTCCACTTCTTCACCTGAAAATTGTTTTTTCTCCACAGTACGCACAAGACACATGGTAAACTAACTTTGACACTAACAACCACAAAGGACCAATCCACCTCCCCCACCTTGTTTTTCTCTCCCTCTGTCTGTTGAACCTTACTCTGCCTCGTTCTCTCTTCTTTAAAATCATTCCCAGCTCTTGTAAAGAGGCAGGAAAGAACACAACAAACACAAAAATCAACAACTCACCCGACCCTTTCCTCTCCTTCTCTTCACTCTCTTCCTCTCTCAATCACGGCTACAGCTGGTGAGGGTGGGTGGCTCCTGCTCACATGGCCACGCCCACATTGAGGTCATGTGACTGCCATCCCAAGTGGCTGGGGAGGCATTTTGCAGCCACACCCCTCATTCAGAGAAAGTGAATGCAGAACATTGTGGACACGACAGGCTCTCAAACCATGTGTTATTAAGTAAATCCACTGGAGGAAGAGCAGTGTGTGTGTGTTTTTTAGTCAAAATAAAAGACAATTAACAATTCAAAAATGTAATTTTGCCACATTAGAGGAACATTTATTATCTTATTTTCCCACTCTGTGTATGCAGATGAAAGCCTATAAATATTATGACCTGAATTGCATTTGTAATAATCAATTATCTTTAGAGGTGATGGTGGGTCAATTTTGCGACAATGCCATGTTAGCTGCTTACCCCCTTTTCCATCCTGTACTAAACTAAGCTAAATTAGCTGTGTGGCTATATTTATAAGACAAACATCAGAGTCAGACTTAGCAAGAAAAGAAACATAAGCTAAAAAACACATTTTCCAAAATGTTAAATGATTTCCTTATCTTATCTTACAAAATGAAGGGTCCCTGACTAGACAAACACACTGTACATTTGTCAATAATTACATAAAGAAAAATGAAATACTCAAAGCTGAGTGACTCAAGCTGCACTGAAGTAAGCGCTGGCTGAGAAACAGAAGAAACTGGTTCCAAAACCCAAATGTTCTCTGGAAATGTGCATCGCTCTGGTGTACATCCTGTCTCTCAGTTCACCCACAACAAAGATGAACAAAGATATTCACATTTATCGCAACCAACATGCTCAGTGCAAACCCCGAAAACACTTAATGTTTAAGCAATGCAGTGTTTTGTAAGAACATATTTTTTAGATTAAAGGAAGATATAGGTTATTAAATTATTTGAACTTGACTGACTGGAACAAGAGAAAGATTCATACGTTCCTTTGTTGGCTGAACATTTTCCGTCAGCATGAAGAATGAGGCCTGAGAGAGGTTTTCATAACATTCAGCATAAACGCTTCCTTCCTATGAAAGCTGAATCTCAGAATTGGCTGTGGTTTTGTTGTGAATGTGAATCTGCAGAAGCATGAATGTATCTATCAGCGTGTGTATACTGTAGGTACTGTAGGTGAGATAATCTGTGCTGCATGTTACCTACTGGAACTCAATCATCTTAAAGGTCTCTTGCTGTTGAAACATCCTCAGACTACTTTACCTGGATGACTGAGAATCTTCACAGACATCATTTAGAAGACTCAATGCTTAAGTTGTTTTACACAACTGAGTCTTGGTAAACATTAGCTTCCTATGCCCAGATTGAAAAACAGATCCTGTATAGATAACATAAGCTGCTCTTTGGGATACATTTTACTGTCACTATATTTTCCATATACAGTAACTGCCACTAATGAATAAACAGCACTGACAGAATCCCATGACCCACCAATGTCACAAGTTACCATTTATTCCTGTGGGATCTAAAGATCAAAGTAGAGAGGTGCTGTTATTTTATTGCTCTTGTGAAGAACTTAAAAAGCCGCTTTGAGCTAAAAATGATGACAAATAAATCAAAATCTTAATTTTGCGATAAGTGATTAAGTGCACAAAGACAAAGTGTGTTTGTGTGTATCTAATGGACGATCTCCTTTAAAAGGCATAGCGTACCATACAGTTTCCTGTTAATATTATATACAGAGTAACAGACAGATAACTGTGTAAGACAGGCATGGCATGTGTGAGACATCAGATCAGAATAATTACAAAAGTTTTTTTTTTTAAGTAAACTTATCTGGTTACTGCAACTCTGTAAAGCTAAAATGAAGGGGTTTTGTTTCATTTTCTTTTGAAACATAGGAACCATTCTGGCACAAAACACTCAAACAGCATGAAATCATGCCAGCTGGAGGGGTAACTGAAGACTGACTGGGATGATGACTGGCCTGCAGTGAGCCCCACTGGAGGGGTCTGTGACAGGCCAAGAGGTCAGGGCTGATTGCTGAAGGCCACCCAATCAGAGCAGAGCACATATGGAGCTGGTTAAGAGAGTCACCTCCATGACTCAGCAGAGCGACATAGTGACACATCCTCCCCGAGAGAAGCTGAGATCAGAAGGAAGGCCAGAAAACCAAGAGAAAGAAGTGAGAACAGGAAAGAGGAGGCGACGAGGTGGAAGGAGGAGGCAGGGGTGGGCTGAAAAAGTAATGAGCGAGAGGGAGAATGGGAAAGAGGAAGAACATCTGGCTTGGCCTGGATATCTAGGGAAGATAGCTGAGTCTGTTGGAGACTTCCTGTTGTGTTTTTTTTTTTGCTGTGGTTACTCTGCTCCCCTGTGGTGCACATGGAGACAACATGTGTGATGAGTGAAGATGGTTTATCCCAACACTGTGGCCTCCCAAACTCAGCCTCCCCCTCTGCTTGATGTCAGTGAACATACATTAACAGTGCAGATGGTTAATCTGTTTGTGTATCTAAACTGTTTCACGTGTTGACAGTAAAATACTTCTCTCCTTCAGGTTTTTTACTCAGACTTGGTCACTGTAACTCAGGCATGTGTCTAATTTTCAGCTGTGTTTTACAGTGGTAACAAAGTAAAAGCTGAGTGTTTTCATACTGATGACCACAGAGAAGATAAACTGAGCAGATTTTGTGGTACATTTTTTTTTACGAGCAAGTAACTTTCCAAATTGTGTCTTTCTCACCACAGCTTTTCCAGCTGGACTGCTTGATATTAAGAGCTATCGCCAAGAACAATGCAAGAGAGAGAGAAAGAGTAGATGTTTAAGTAACATATGCTCCAGTGGATCCACTTTTCCTAAAACCACAGTAACACATAAACAAGAACTTGTTTGATCAACCCAAGAATGTGAGACAAAGGTTATAGTAAGGAGTGCAAAGTAATGCTTTGCAATAAAAGAAAAGAATAGCTAAAGATTCAACCAGCATCTTGGGATGTTTCTGTGGATCCATTTCCCACATCCCCATCTGAAGAGGATGCATCATGCTTAGAACTGAATGGCCTTAATGGAAACCAGTCATCTTTCCTGCCTCTGCTTAATGGTAGTCTTAAACAGCCAAGCTCTCCCACAGACACAAAAGACAACTGAATACATACTCACAAAGGTTTTCCAGGTTGTGGTTGTATATCTCACTGCAAGTAGAAGCCATTTCTGTGTTCAGCCCTTTTTTTGTCCCTTCTCTATCTAGTTTCCAGAAGGGTTTAACAAAAACACAAAAAGACCCTGAAAAAGCAATAGCTCTCAGCCTCTATGGTTAGTCTATGTGGTCTCTACACAGCTCTGAAAATGGTCAGGAGCTAACTGCTTCCCGATGACCGCACTCGCTCTGTTTCTGACGATCTGGACTCGAAGCCTCCCCTGATGAACAATAAACACAGCAACTCCAGGGGATCGGCCTTCTGGGGAATCCCTGGCCCCTCACTGGATTTGCGGGGGTAAAGGATGAGTCAACTCCAAAAATGAAGAGAAGACGGAAGGAGCTCTGTGATTAAACTGTTTTTGCGGTCGCCGCATGTCTTCCAGAAGCATCTAACCAAGTTATGATGCTAATTATCTATAATAGAAACCTCCCATGTGCAGAGACAAGAAGGCAAAGAGAGACAGAGCAGGAATTTCTGCTTTTACAAATCATGAACCATCCTGTTTTTAAATTTGACATGTTGTATTATATTCAAAATGTGAAAGAAGCACTTAAGTTCACCACTAAATAAAGTTTTATTTTACCAGTGTGTTAACACAAAGCAGTTGGTCTGAAACTAATTGCCCTTTCCCCTCAATCTTCAGTTGTGTGTTTATCTCAACTATCTGCCTCCTGTTCTCTCGTCTGATGTAGATGTCTGCAGTCTGCTGTAGCATCACAAAGCACTTCACACGAGCGAGGCTGGGGGTGAAAGTTCACCCGAAGCTCCTCCAAGCCTTACTGCAAAAGCTTTATTCAACAGATGATATTGTTCTTCGAAGATACCACAAAGCTGTGTTTATATTCTCATAATCCCTAAATCATTACTTCAAAGTTCAGTTATGGCACAAGAGCCAGCCCTAAATCACCATTTTCAGTGCTTTTAAAAGCCTGTGCCAATTTTAAAAGGTTAAGTCTTGAGTATCCTAAATGCTTCAATAAAAGCTGCATGTCCATTAAAAACAAAGGCACCAATCAGGTAGTCAGCAGCACATCTGCACAAAAGAGATTACATACACACCAGGGTGTTTAAGTGTTACAACTTCTCTACTGAGCTAGAGATAAGGGTTTTATATTCTCACATGTACCAAACTGACGGCCAGGAAACAGTGTAGATAACACATGATACGTCCACACACTTATGTTTGGAATGTCTCCTGCTGGCATGAAACTGTGATCTAAATGATATACTGTATATGTCACATCAAGTCACATGACAAGAGTTGTGCATCTGTGGTTTCACGCTTCATTAGGAGAAAATACTCGACGTTACAGGGGAAATGTTTGTTTAGAATGGTTTCTTTCTAGCCAGTGCTTTGAATTTCCACTTCTAAGAATCTGCATTGTTTTAAAATCCATTTGATAGGGAAAATCACCTGAACGTAGTCGGTACAAACCAGACTCGATACATGTTTTTTTTATGCTACGGGCTGGCAAAGGTTTACTTCAAAAGGAATTATGATTAGCTTTTATTGCTGGACAGTTATCTTTGTTTAAATAACAAGCCAGTGACGCATTATTGATCTGTGATATGAGTCTTTATGACTAAATAATTAGAGAAAAGACAGTGGCAACAATGAAAATTAAGTACAATTAAGATACTGTAACCAAACAGCTGAAAACTGCATCATTATAAAGTAGGACATCACATAAGCATAAGCATTTTCAGTTGGTGGAACATAAGGGACAAGGCTGCACCCTCTCGTTATTCATTTTCTACACATGCTCACTTCAGACAGACACACTACCTCACACATGAATCCCTCTGCCCCCTCATCTTCTCTATCTACTCGTTTCACCAGATGGCAGGACTGTGGCGCAAATGGCCATCTGTCTGTTCACACACACACACACACACACACACACACACACACACACACACACACACTATTGTTTTTTTTCAGTACATCTTCTATCAACCAACAAGTGGGCCAAACATCATTAGCAGAGAATGTGGAGAAAAAAAATTGTCCTCACACGAACCTCTCTTCTTCATTAAAACCACTCTGGGTGTAAATGTAAAACTGCTGTTTTCCAGATGGTCCAAATGAGTAAGACAGTTTTAACTAATCCACTCACCTATGTCAAAACTTCAGAAATTAAATTACAGGACTTTATGATGATGAAGTCTGTAATAGTGCATTTGAGGACAGGTAGCCCTGCAGTTCAGTCTCCCAAGTCAGCTATGTCGGATTAATAATAGGGGAAAAAAACAGTATGAGTACGTTCTTTTTCCATTTCAAGGACATGCCTCTGGCTTTATTTCTTTATTTTCATCACCAAGATAAGAGACATGATTTTTCCATCTGTTTCTTGGGCAAAAGAGCCACAGCAGAGTCTCATATCTGCATAAACAAGAGGGAGGATTCAGCCGGAGATGGAGCAAATTAATGAAGATAATATCAACTGCGCCGAAACATTACCTCGGTTTGCTTCATTAAGCTCTGATGGCAGATATCCTACTATTTGTGATCTATCTAATGGCAATAGGAAAAGGTTGATAAAGCTGATTTGTGTGTATGTATCTAAAGTTAGACTGTTTGGTTTATAATAGAACAGAATAGAATAGCCTTTATTGGCATTGTACAGGGTACAACGAAATTGGAGTGCCACTCCCTTGGTGCAAAATACAATAATAAATATAAATGTAAAATGTAAAAAGTACAATATAGTATATTATACATTATAGTGCCCGTGGAGGACAAAGAGTGACCAAAGCCATGTTACCAGTCTGAGAGGAAGTGGGAACATGCATGTTGGAACATGTATGTGCTTTTACATGTTTGTAAAAAGTGAAATATGTCAATCTGTGAATCAGCTTAACAGTATACTGGAGAAAGTGATACAAGAGCAGGCGTTTACTACAGTTGTGGGATTTGGCAAGATGACTAAAAAGGACAAAGGTCTTCCTGCAGTGGTGGGAAACTTCTTTAACCCTTGACTTCCCCCAGATGCTCAATGTAAACTCTAACTTCCGAAAGCCTTATCTGGAGGAGAGGACAACTGTGTGTGTGTATAGTGTGTGTGTCTATTTATCTGGGGCAGAAGGGCATTTTTTCTCAGCTCCTTTCCTTTTCCCAGTGTTAAGATGTTCAATAAAAAAGGAAATCCTTTTTTGTTTTCTTAGTGTCAACCCACTTCAAAGAGCCATGTGACATTGTTTTGAATAAGTGTCTTTTCTATTGATATAGTAGCGGGTTAAAAATGTTCATCAGATGCACACAGGAAGCAGTTACGCCAATGTCGTCTGGGTGTCTGACCCTGGAGTTGTGTGAGGAAGTTTTATCAGGCACAGTCTACAGAGAGATACCACATGTGTATGTCATCATAGTTTATTTTTACTTTTAAATGAAAGTACCTTTAAAAAAGAGAAAATGTCACTTCACTGTACCTGCTAGTAAGGCTCCATGTCTGACCAGGTTTTACCTGTCACACACTGCCTCCTGGTGGATTGTTGAGGAAGCACACACACAGTGAAATAACGTAATAATTATAATCAAGTAAATGAAAAGTGCCACTTGTCACTCTTATTACTGTTGGGCAGTTTTAAACTGAAAAGACAGACGTAATTGAGTCTGACTTACTTCAAGTGAGCAAGACTTCAAATTATCTGGCAGCAAAGCAAAGACAAAAGCATCTATGAAAAAAGCTATAAACTTTTTGAACAGTAATTGTGTAATTAAGACTGATGGCTGGGGGCTCAGGTCTGCTGGAGACCTTTGTTAAATCCTGAAAGTGCTCTAAATTACTGATATCCTTTTATATAGATTTTTTCATTTTGCAAAGAAAAGAGAAAGAGCTAAAGAGAAAGATAACAGTGATATTTGAGCCCGGAGTTTAAAACTTTATCACAGTACAGCTTAACAGTATGACAACAGCTTAACCACATGCAACATCACAGTGATGTTCTTAGCGGCATTTTCTCATCAAAAGCATGCAGGAAAAATCTCTCTTTGGGTAATTAGCTGACAGGTCATACTGAGTAATGGTGTGGGATCTGTAAAGAGTAATTACACTGGGAGGGGATTGACCTCGGATATGCCTTCCCCTGGGGTTAAGTATGTCAGCGTGTGTGTGTGCGTGCGTGCGTGCGTGCGTGTGGACAGAATGGAGACAACAAAAGTCAGACACAAATTTGAGATGAAGAAAATGTGTTAGCGCATATGTTTGTGTGCCCCTTCCTGACCTATAGACATGTAGAGACAAATCACCTACTGTGTTATACTGGCCCCTCTTCTCCACTTTTAAAGGTCAATCCAAATAAAAGACAAATTACTCCATTTGCCATTTCTCCCATAAGGACCACACCTTAATTAGGAATACACATGTAAGACTAAATTTTCTGTTAATATAGGCAACGTAAGGATAAATTCTGCAAGTTCAGCGTATAGCATCTGCTAGGCTGAAATGAAGACATCTCTTTTGTTCTTATCCATCACAACAGGAAGACAAAGGACAATGGCCCTGCATGAAGTGGTTCCTCAGTAACACCCTTTAAATACACATTTCTGAACTATAGCTGAAAGCAGCACTATTTATGCCATTGATTTCCTGTCCACTTTCTTTATTAATCTAGTGATTTTCTTTAAGGACAAATCTGTCTTGATTGTTTGAACAGGTTTTTCCTTCTTATCACAATAAAACACAAAAGGAGTTAAATGCGGTTATTGGATGTGACCCCAGTGATAACCCACCAATTAGCATTATCCCAGTGATAGCTGCACTATTTATGGTCAGCCTCTCTATCTAATGAGCTCTCCAGAGTCTACTTACTGTAAAAGCAAAGAAGTCCATCTTTGGTGTTAAAATGAAATCAACTCATGTCCACGCTCCAATGTGACAATGTCAAAAAGGACACAAGCCCATTTTTTTGTCCCTTGTCTCTACTGGGTTTCAGCACAAAAATGAGCTGCAAATAATAGTTCCCAGATGATGAAGATTCGCTTAAAATTAAAACCTCATCTGAGAAGTGATTATAAATGTGCTATTGACCACAGGTGGTCTGTGCTTTTCTCTTTAAAGACAGAGCTCCACATATAGATAGAGCTCTCTCTGCAGACTTTGATGGGTTGATAAACAGCAGACCTGCCTGACAAGATAACGTTCCTCATCTGGCTGAACACACAGAAGCGGACCAGATATCAATCAGTATGAGTCTAGTGTCTGTAGCCTGAAGTGAACCCGGTGGTCAAGTTGTTCTTACTTGTGCTACTGCAATTTACTTTTACTTAACACATCCATTCAGTCTCATAACATAAAGCTTTTTTACTTGCTTCCAGGACTTGAAGTGGAGAGACATTTTTTATGCCTATACATTACAGCAAATGGAAATTCAAAAAGAGTTTTGTGCATCATTTTGTACATATTTCTCAGCAATTTATTTTGACATATTTATTATCTTTGGAAGCTTTGTGGCTTTGGGGGAGTAAAGTGGAATAAATTTAGGAAGTGCTCGTCTATACCACATGTTTATAATGATGGATTTCTGAAAAGTATACATTATATTTGATGGGGGATTATACACTGAGGTTACTGAGGGGTTTTCATGCTGTGAACAATGTGGATTGGTAAATGTAAATATGAAAATGTTTGATTGTGTGACCTTATCTAACATCAAACCATCAAAATGACCAACTACCGTCAAGCTGCATGTTGTAATAGTCTCAGAGTCTCCCACATAACAATTGACTGTATCTCACTCTTTGTGATGCTTGGACCAATGTGCTGAAGGATGTTGGCTAGGAAGCTGACAGACTTAGATCACATGGCCTGTGAAAGAGGAAGTGCACTGCAGTGAGGTCACACAGCAAAGGGAAACAATCACCCTTACAGAACAAGGAAGGAACCACAGGATACTCTACAGTACGTGCACGTGTGTGTGTTTGCGCAAATGATGAGTGTTTTCATTTCCTCCTGGAAATAAAGAAAAAACGGTTTCTAATAGATTTTTGAAAACATACTGATTTTTTTTTTTAATGGAGAGAAATGTTGTTTTTTCACCACATGCCTTGGATATGTTGCATTAATTTCATATGTGTTACTGGTGTACTATTTAAAATGTTGTTGTGTGTTGAAGCTGGTCTGGGGGGGCTTCATCAGAGAAGTCCCCCTTCATTTAAACCTCATTAGGGTCTCTCCCTGTGGACAAATAAATTGCTACAATTCTACAGTGCAACACACAAACACAAACAAATGAAAACAGCAGCAAGAAACAGGACGAAATGGAGGAAGATTGTTGCTGCCTGCAAACCCAATATTTTTGCCGTTGACTGATGATGATGACAGCACTTATTATTATTTCAAGTGGGACAACATACCTGATAAACCTCAAAACATCACATTACACTTTCTGCAGGAAATGAATGTACTGTATGTCAGTATAAAACCCCACCCAATGTGTATATTATATTACCTTACTGAATACAAACACACTGTACAGTATGTTTCTTCACGTAATGTCACAAACTGTATTATTGCTAACTTATGAGGACTAAAGTCTGTCCTTCTGTTGCATATAGTTAAACTGTGACTGTAACTCTAATTACTTATTTGACTGCCACACTGCTGTGCTTGCGCTGCCAAGGTTAGGCTTTCATCACATAATCCCGGCTCCAATAGTGCATTAGGAGCAGACAAGGATCACCACAAACACAGACACGCAGTCTGCTGTTTCTCCTGACAGACAGGACTCCAAGGACATGGTTACTTGTATTACCGACAGACATACAGATTAATCAAACATTCTGCTCCTGTAAGTAAGAGATCTGATACTTGGGTTTGTCTGTTAGCTCAGAAGGAGAAGGGAGATATGAAGAAAGAAAAAATCAAACAAATCAGAGTTCAAATGAAATGAAATCTGGAAAAAAAACGTTTTTACTCAGTGGGGTTTGAAAAAAAGTGAAAAGAAATCAGAAAAGAAAACATAATTTGGTTTTATGTGAGTTTAAGAACCAATTAGATCTTCTCACCAATGTCACAGTATGACACCAAATTAGCAAGTATATGTAAAAGGAGCCACAAAAGCTAATGAGCAGAAAATCAAAGTTAAAATAGTTATTTAGTGTATCCTCTGATTAAGGTTTTACACAGAGGCTTCATGAGTCAGAGTCTACGTGAGAACAGAAGGAAGGTTTGTATGAACAAATTAAAGCAGTTCAGACCGTGCGTATCCCAGAAAGTATGCAGCTCAATAGCACTAGTAACAAACAGGGGTCAGTAAAGAGATATATGGTGCAAACAAACAAAAACTGTCCCCAAATACCGTAAGACCTCTTTTCACTATTTCTTGTTCACTTCTTGTATTGCGACTGCTTTTCTTTCTGTGACTATTAAAAAATAAGCCACCACGAAAAAGCTGGATGATGCCAAACACAGCTGTCAAGTGAACAAAATGTATAATAAAATTTATCACCAGTAGATATTTTAAGTATCTAACAAAAATATAACATTGTTTTTTTTTCTGAAGATTCTGTGTTACTCCTCAGCAGCAGGAAGTTCATAATGAAGAGACACAGTAACAACTGGGTGGTGACGATTTCCAGCTTTATCCACCATGACTGAGCACACAAGCGAACCAACAAGAAATCATGTCACCGAAAGAAACCACTGATTACCACTTTAGGGTTTGCAGAAAAACACAACATTTTACATTTGTTTTCAATGACTGTGAGCAGTGCTGGTGACAGTTTCAGCACACTGTATGACTTATTAGTGGACTTACTGTCAGGGTTGGGGGATTTGCGTCCAGCATGGCTAGGCGAGGAACAGCGGAAGGTGGTGACGATGGTGTGGTGAGTGTTTGGATGGTGTGGGTGGTGCACTGCTGGGTGGTGGCCATTGTTCTCTGGAGGAGGTTTGGTGATGCTGATTTCAGGTTTACGTACGTCCCCAGGACTAGGGGGCTCAAACTTGCGTGTGTAATTCTGCTCGGGGATGCGGGTGGTTCCATTATTGTTACTACTGCCCTCATTACGACGTATCACTGGGGAGTCAGTAGGAGTCTTGGCAAACGTGACCTCTCTCTTGTGGCTCATCTCTGGGGTCTTGGAGTGGCCCAGAACTTCAGGGCGCTTCAGGGCACTGTTTGCCACTAAGCGGGCGGAGGCAGGACTGGTGATGTTATCTACCTGCTTGCTGGAGGAAGATGAGATGTCAATGGAGAGTTCGGATCGGCGTGACACAGGCTCAGGGGTCTTGGAGCCTCCCCCACCCATGATGGACCGGGGTTGGGTATAGTTGAGGTTGTTGTTGTTGGTGGCAGTGGAGGCGGTGCCCAGATCACGGTAGTAGATGCTGGTAGGAGACATGGCGTTACGGTGAGGGGAGTTGGTTGTCCGGCGGGAGCCGGGGGAAGAGTGAGATGAAGTGTCGACATCCTCCACCTCAAAGGACCTCTTTAGAGCTGCATGTGAGGAACAAAGACAACATATCAGTCATAAGGTCAGGCTGATTAATCAGTTTTCTTCTGGGAAACTTTGCAACCTTTTTTTACAATATTTTGACGTTTTCAAAATCAATAATAATCAGACAATGAAAAACGGGAATAAAAAAATAATTGTACAATGATTGTAGATGATCCAGTGTTGTTTTATGGAAAGTCTATAAAGTACAGAACCTGACCTGTGCCTAGTTACTCTGTCTTACTTTTTCTTACTTATCTGTGTATAAAAAAACAGCACATTGACTGAGTGTAACCAAAATAAGCTTATCTTATAAACCATTTATAGGTCAAGATTGCTGTTTATGAGAGTAGAGACAAAATAATAAAATATTCATCAAAAGGTCATACCAATTAATTGAGCAGTAAACTAAGTTAATTGTTTAAAAAAAAACACATTGTAAATAGCATCCAAGTATTAAAGTGTTTGAGGTTTGGTGCTAGAGTCGCTGCAAAAGTCATTTTGGTGGCAACACAAAAGAAGCAACATGCTGGAGCAATTAAACAATACTTACAAACCATACAAACCATACCATAATTATGTTCCCCATCACCAGCAGTTTTCACTGCAGTGTGTATCATGTTTAAGGGGATTCATACATTGTTCTGTCATGAGTTTAATGTTAAGTGTGTGTGGTACACTACAATATTAAAATTCCCTTGTGTTACACGCTGCCTTTGAAAGCATGTTTCAAGACATGTTATAATGCATGCAATCAGCCAAGTATTTGGTCCTTGTTCTTGAGCAACATGAGCACAGAGAAAGAGGCACATCCTTCCCCTCGGTTAGTTGTGACGTGCGCAAATAGCTGCACTGTCCAAGATGAAGATACTGAGGGACAGAATCACCCCCTGGGAAGAGGGCACTTGCTCAAAATCAACTTGAATTTGACTCCTATAACGGAGTTGCTGTGCCAAGCCAGTGGCCACGAGCTGGTATCTTAGCGACACGCTAGTTAGACCAGTCCACTCACGCACACCCTCAAGAACATCTCCTGTTTCCAGCAATCCAAAACGAACAATTCTAACTTAGAGCATCCGATCTGCTTGTGGCTAACATGTGCACGTCTTTATATAGTTTTACTCAAAGTGCTTGTAAAAACAAGTGAGTGTGCATTACAGGAATATAAATGTATTTATTTTTAAACAACTATGCCCACAGGGAGGGAATCATGCCCCAGCCCCACTGTTCTCTGTTTAAATCTAAAAAACTCTGTTAGGGGATTCAGAGCTCAACACAATCACTTCAAAGCTTTAACGTCTCCCCACACACATGAGACAGCACCACTAATCTAATTTACTGCCATAAGCTGCTTCTTTCTAACATGGTGGCCATTTGATACAGTTTATCCCCCTTAAAATGTCTCTGAATCTGCAGATGGCCTCCCGTGTTAGTCAGACTCACCAAGGATGCTCTTGTTTACCACAGGTATAAGTGGATCTGTTCTCGTGTCTTGGAGTTTATGCTTATGCTCTTTAACTCCCATGCCTCCATGTACACCATTTATCTAGAACTTAACAAGACAATTGTCTTTCATTTTTGGCATTCTTGCACTGCAGAAAACTAGTTTTAGAAGTGTTCTTAAGGCTGTAAGGTCAGTTTTAGTAGCTCCTTATGCATGGCGAAGATGCAGTGTCCTGTAGTAAATACACAAAGGTCTCAGTGTTAACAACAGAAACAGTCACTTTCTCCCCTTACATACTTTCTATGGTAAAGCTCTAATGATAGCACAGTTCAGCAAGGTACCATAAACCACAATCCATCCTTTGATTGATACACATAAAAATATGTACAATAATAAACTTGGCGTCCAATCCCACATTGTCACTGAACTGTGTCCTTTTACCCCTTCTTTCCTCAGTCTTGTGCTTTATGGTTGCTGAGAGGCAGTCCAAGGCTGTGGCTACTTTAAACTCCGGCCAGAGAATAAGTTAGTGTGCCAAAATGGGACTTCAGATTTCATAAGGACTTTAAGATGGTATTGTGTAGCGATTGATTTTAACCTCCTCTGAGAGCACTTTAGGAAACAATATACACTCTTGACACTGGCTGTACATTTTGGAAGAACTATACATGTGAGAATTACAGCTGGACACAAGTATCACAATCCATACTCAGCTTTTGTCAAAATAAAAGAGCTGGATCAAGATGTTGTTTTGCCAGTGACCTGTTAAGTAATCTTAAATAAGTATTTCGGTTCTTGGCTGCTTTGTGATTATATACCCTCAGGCATGAGACCACAGCAGACGACTTGAGTGCTTTTCTCTCTAGCTGGTTGTATTTAGAGACTGTGCAGTCAAGTGTATGTGATTTAAGACCAAGAGTGAATTTAAATCTTTTGTGTTATCTGGAAATACAGAGAATGGAAACAGGCATTCAAGGCATTTCTCACTTAGATAACTCAGCTCGGTGGTCGGTGGTTGTTCATTCTTGTTTTCTTGTTCAGCTAAAACAAACATCAATATACATACAAGGATCTGATTTTAACTATTTGAATATCATAAGTACAGGATCAGGGAGCAGTAGGAGCAGTATTTGTGCATATGTGTGGGACTGACAGATGGATGAAGCAGTATCATTCCCCCTGAAACAGCATTCCCAGACTATGAGCTGGAAACGAGAGGTCCGGTCTACCTCAGAGGAACCTCATCATCAACAGCCAGGAGTCTCTCTCCACTACCTATCACTGCTCAGTGTACAGTATCTCATGGTGTCTCGTATGGAGGATTTTATCAGGATTATTGGTGCAACAAAAACAAAGACGGTGGCAGCTGTGACCTTGCTTTGGTTCATGGTCATTTGTCCTAGTACAGCCCAGCTGTTAGGCTATGATGCCTCTGTATCATCTGTGTCATCATTTACTAGTCAAGGCCATCCCAATCGATAAACATAAACATTCAGTGTCATCTTAGCCCAGATGCACTACTGAGAGATAGTCAGAGGGCGGAAAACAAACAGAGCTGCAGATGCTTTCTGTTAATTCATTAATTCTGATGAATAATTAATCAGTGAACCTCAAAACGTGATAACTCAACTCAATACCTCGCAAAATAAATGACTGAAAGTGAAGGATAATGCATTCTGAACTCCCAGACTTAATTTAAAACAGATGGAAAAAGTGCTGAGTTTGCCTTAAGAGAAAAGTAACACAGTAAATAAGAACAGATCAGAAAACAGCACAGTTTGTAACTGGTACATCCTAAAAAAGGGGAAGTTAAAAATAAAAAAATACAGATATGTACAACAATGAACTACAGCAGTAATTTAATAAAAAAAGGATGGTCTTTTTTGTACCTAGCCTTGAGCTCATTATCAGTCTCATAATTCTAGTCTCAGGCAGTAAGTCAAGACATTTGCTCCCTGTCAACTGCTGGTTATAAACCATTTTATGCACAGTGTAGTTATTTGATCTCAGTAGCCACGGAGTACAAGTCACTGTGGTCAGACCAGGAAAAACATGACCAAATCTCCCATCCGACAACACAAGGCCAAACTATGGTAGTTAGAATATCAAACTATGGTATTTTGCTTGATCAGGTGGAGCATTAACGCCACACCGTCAAGCACACACTTCCTCTTACTGCCCACTGATGGTGTCTGGTTTTACTAATACTGCCCAGCAGCAGGGAAGCTTGCTGCTTTAAATTTACTGTGTGGTTCCCTTCTGGTCTGGCCAACACCCTGTGTCAATCCAGCACAAAGGAATTCAGGGAGTCACATAGATGTTTTGTAGAGATGGGAGACGATGATAGATAGATCATCATCCTGCATGTATAAAAAGGATATAAAGAGGTGGCCTAGTGCTTGCTTCAGGCTCACCAGGCCTCAACCTTTGACAGGTAAAACCTTGTTTCATTTCTTTGATCCACTGTTGTCTAACCTCATCCACATACAGACCGATTTACATCAGTGACTAGCGAACATAAGAAAGTGGCTCTAACACCTCTAAACGTACATAGTTTTAACTTTCAGTAAAGCCCTGAAAAAAAAGTGGAGAGGGGATTGTGGTTGGCAACATGGACTGATACAGAAAAAAATTACACATGCAACTAATTGGAGCTCAGTGACCTCAAGGGAACATAATGAAGCAGAGCTTTATCTGCAAACTCTGGGTACCTAGTGTGTATTTGTACATTTCCCCTAAAAATGTTAGTTTTTATATAACTCCTTTGTAGGGAGTGTAATTCAGTCAGACTACATTTTCTATTAAAAACCATGAGAATATAATGTACAGTAGGTAAATGGAAAGTTGCAAATACTTCTACACTACATGTAGAAATAAGACTTTCCCACACAGTGTATTTGTTTTCTGCCAGAATACCTGATTTTGCTGTACAACATCAAGTGTGTTTGACTAAATGTTGTTACATGTTTTTATGGTTATCTTAAGACCCTCACAGACACAGCACTTGGTTCAGGCTAGGGAAAGATCGTGGTTTGGGTTAATTGAGAAAACTATTTAAACAAAACCATAATCTTTCCCTAACCTTAACCAAAGTGCTTCCCAAAAACCTGACCACACATGTAGTGTATTTGTGGTTGCAGTTTAGTTGTATAGGAATGTAATTTTAGGCAATGGGGTTGGTGTAGTCTACATAATGTGATGTTGGTACAATAACCAAAGAAACCAAACAAAAACTACAACTAAATGCCCTGTACACATGTACACATGACCATCATACACAGTACATATAGAAATCTAGCTGTTTTCATACTAGCAATGCCTTCCATGCTTTTTCTGTCACTTGTGTTTTAATATATAATGTCTTAGAATAAACAGGACCATAGAGAACTGTTATGAAAGTGTTGTATTTACGCCACTAAAACCAACTTAATAACACTAGTCTCTCTGCCAGGTTTGAAAAAACATGGTACCACACACAAGCACTCTCTCAATTTCGATGTTAATTTCCTCTCTGTGTCCACATGCCACACTGGAGCAACAACATGGCACCTTTTAGCATATAATCAGTCCAAATACCTTGGACGGAACACTAAGTTTAGGTTGGCAAACACAGCAAGAGTCTGCGTACTACTCTACAAAACCTCTCTAAATATACAAATAAGGGCATATTGTTGGCCTATTCTCTGGTGACTCATAAACCAATCAGTCACAACATTAAACCTGCCTGGACTTCTCAATACCCCTGTAAGGTGTCAGCAGAATAGTCTTATAAACCCTGTGAATCAGACTTGTTTTTCAAACACATCCTACAGATCCTTGATTAGATTGAGATCTGGGGATTCTTGAGGTCAAGGCAACCATTTCTGAACATTTTTGCACTGTGTCAGTGCATATTCTACTGCTGAAAGAGCCCACTGCCATCAGGGAAGTCTATTGGCATGAAGGGGTGTACTCAGTTTGCAGCGATGTTTAGATAGATAGTATGTGTCAAAGCATCTCTGCACAATGTTGCCCAGACCATCACACTGCTGTTGCTTCCTCCTTTCCAAAGAACATCTTGGTGCCATCTCTTTTACGGGTACACATGCACTTGGTCATTCACATGATGTATAAGAAAACATGATTCATCAGACCTGGTCACCTTCTTCCATTGTTTTATGGTTCAGTCGTGACCATAACTGGCCACTCTGACCAGTCTGTGCCTTCACAGCTCCATACACAGCAAGCTGTAGTGCATTGTGTGTAATGAAATTTGTGCTACAGTAGCTCTTAGACTGTGGGATCAAACCTGTGTTTGGACAACTTTTGATAGATTCTGAGCACTGCACATACCAGAAACACAGTGCTTAACTTGTCACTGAGCTGTCACAGCCCTTGTCAAAGTCACTCAGATCCTTACGTTTGCCCATTTTTTTCTGCCTTTAACATATCAACTTCAGGAACTGACTGTTCACTTGCCACCTTTTATAGCCCACGCCTTGACAGATGCCTTTGTAACAAGATAATCAATATTATTCATTTCACCTGTCAGTGATTTTAATGAGACTGATCCCTGTAAGAGACATTTTCTAGAAAATCATAATATTGTTGTTTTAAAGAGTAGAATTTCTATTGCTTCTATCATCAACTTTCCATAATAATCCAACATTAGTCCATCCAAAGAGGCATTAGTACATCATAGCTTTTCCAGTCTCTGTCTCCCCCTCAGTGTCACATGCAGTGCACTGCAGTGGTGGAAGATATAATACATAAACATAACATAAATAATCTGTAATAAAATGGGTCTCTCAGTTAAATCCTCACCACGTACTTTTTTGTATACAGTTCTTTGTATGCTGGGTCTTACTAAAACATTTAGATCAATTTGTATCTACACTATCTGACTGGGACCTACTTACTATTACTTTTTTCCATGCAGGCTGGGGAATGTTGAACTAGTTTGTATGTCTAATGTCTGACCATGTCTGGCGCGGGAATAATAATTGAGATGGGGATAATGGTGCACATGCAAGACTCTATGTGTCTCCTTCAATGCATGCATGGTTTTGCATTTGTTTGCTAGTAAAAACAATAAGTCAAATTTTGCTCAATGCTGTAGGAGCGAGAAGAAACTCACATTAACCCAACTTTCACAAAGTTAAAGTGAAAGAAATTAAATATTTCAACAATAATAGTTTAAATTAATATTAAAATCTGTTTGACTTTAAATAAATGGAAAGCTTCTCTAATGATGTAAAACCAGATTATCTGTGTAACCAGGTCAAAACATGCACAGATCCCTAGACATGCATTCTTTATATCCACTAACAATAATTGCTATTAAAATTATTGAGCTAATACTTTAGCTCAGACAGATGTCAGTTTTTTTAATCTTCAGAGTCACAGTAATTCAAATGACTTAAAAATGCCATGGTTCAGTGATCATTGTAAGACAGGTTACTGTAGAAGATTCTTAAGTATTCAAAACTTGAAAGTACTGAAATCAATTATTATCAATGTGATAACGAAGATGCAAACTTATTCTAGCTCAGCATCAGTCCACGATATCAGACAGGGAGTATCAGAGCAGCTGGAGGGACTCAGTCTGGCCGGATGAGGAACAGGAAAGGGGGAGTAAGGAAGAAGGACAGAATAGTAGAGGAAGACAGGACAAAGGGAATTAGTGCCAGCTCCACACTAACAGACAAAAGGAGAAACACGGTTGTGAATGTTGCATGAGAGGTTGGACAGATGTTAGCTCTTAATGTTGAGGTTTCCACTGTCTCCCTCTTACTGTTTCAGCTGAAGGCTTTCCAGTGCTGAAACAGTGTGGTGTCAGTGCTGTGTTTGTTTCTATTGTTGACGTAACTTAGTCATAATCAATAACAGACGACAGGCTACAGGGACCTCACTAACATATGCCGGCCATCCTGTTTTTAACACAATAACAAAGCACCACACACACACACACACACACACAAACACAGTATTCCTAAATACACATAACACATTAACACAAACAAAGCAGAATATCTTTAAGAGATTTTGCTGTTTAAAATAAACCCCAGCAAGAATATTTAAAACTTTAAGTGAAAGGAAAATAGAAAACAAATTACACACCTTCAAAATCAGAAATAATCCCTTCCAAGTGTTGATTGACTCCATAATCAGACATATTTTCAGCCTAGAAATATCACAAATTGTCTTGCAAGTGTCTCTCCACTAATTCTGAACTAATTCCAAAATAGGTCAATAAAAAACAAGTCTTAGCCTACAGCTGTCTTAAAGGAATAATTAGTTTTCTCTGACTTCCACTAACTTTTCTATATCACTGCATTCAGACTTCAGAAAGAGCATAAAGACAAGCCTCCTTCCTTCTCCTCCCCTCCCTGTAGCTAGAAACACACACCCCCCCTCATGCTCTCTCATGTCCTGTGTGAGCGTGTGTATTTCCCTGCCCCCATCACACTCATACATTCATGCGCAAGTATTCATGTAGACAACAGACCATGTCATAGCCTGAGACCCTTTTCAGCCAAAGTGGCTCTCAGGTCTGATTTTCTCATTTAGTCTGTGAGCAGCTCTGACAGTGAAAGTGGACAACATGTCACACAGTCACTCCACACAATCAGACAAGATCCCCTGGCTCTCTAAATGGCCTTCAAAAGGACTAGTTTCTCTCTGGCACCAAAGAGGGACTTCAGTCACAGTGAGAGTTTGAGGCTTTAGTTCTGAGTAAACAACCTCTGCAAACTGACTGGCGTGTTAATTAAAGTGTAGTCACTTCTGTAGGAGCCAGTTTGCTGTGACAGAAAACCTGAGAGACTTTCTGGAGAAAGTTGACATTAGGGATATATGACGGCGCCTCTGAGCAATCAGAGGTTGAATTGTGCACCAGCCAACCCTCTGTGACACTGTGTTATCAGGAAGAATGTGGGAATTTGAGTTTGCTGGACACATCTGATCAAGTAATCTAGCACTCCAGCACTCTTTTTTTTATGAGGGAGCTTGATGACAAGCTGGTTCTTTGATGTGGTGGGTATGGTTACCCTACTCGTCCTTGAAACTGTTGGTGCCAATTTAGAGGCTGTTCTTTGGAGCTACAGAAAAACACAGTAGAAAAGGTGTTGATAAAATAACCTAGTGAGAAAATATCAAAGTTGGCCTTGTATTTACTTAACCACTTCCCTGACTGTCTGTGGGATGTGCTACAATATTTCTTACCCACGAAACTACCAGAGAAACAAAGCAATGTTATTACTGACTTTCCACAACCATCTGTTTGGATTGTCCATGATCTTGGATTGTTTTTACCATTTCCATATTAATGGTTAATGCCATGACACTGAATATACAGCCAGGCCACCAATCATTCCTCAAAAGTAATTAAAAACTAACACAGGAAGCTGGGATTTCCACTATTAGATTGTGAAAAGATACTATTACAAACTGCTTTACACGCTGAGTGAAAGGCAAAAAGACTCGAAACAGTTACTGGCACTTTTATAGGCTGCAAGTAATAGGGAAATCCCATTTGAATGAAAAGCTCTATTCTAAGGGGCAGTAATAGGATGCCAAGCCACTCGTCTGGCCCCTAACCCTAACACCTGAGAGGTTGATGGTAACACAGAACAACGCTGTGTGTTTATAGTTCCATCTGGTTATTTCTGCTACAAAGGTGTCCCAGGATAAAAAACAGAGTAGGGCATGTACAATGTACACACAGTGTTTGCATGTATCCTCATTCAGGATACAGGATCAATGAATCAGTATCTTTACTGGGTAGAAAATGCCCCCGGAGGAAATTGTTGTCATATGTTGCGCAATTAACTATCACATAGGAAAGCACAGTATATGCATTGTAAATTCTTCCAGCTGTAACAGATGATGCTAAAGGAGCATGTTGTTTTAAATATGCATGCATGTTTATGGTTAGCATGCACCATGACATGCACATTACAATTAGTGCTCTTTAACTACTTTCCCTTTTCAGATTTTTGTATGACTATGATTCGTATTTAAATGAATCAGACATCATCATCAAGTAAAGATAACAGGAATTAATACAAAATACAGTTTTTAAATGATGATTTAATTTATTAAGGGAATTTGAGCTATCCAGAACTTGCTGGTATGCCTCAGATTATCGTCCTGGTGCAGAACCTAAGTATGCTTGAGCTTGAGGTCACAAACTGATGGCCGGACATTCTCCTTCAGAATTCTATGATCAGTTTCATGGTTCCATCAATTATAGCAAGTTGTCCAGGTCCTGAAGCTGCAAAGCAGCCCCAGACCATCACACTACCACCACCATGTTTGACTGTTGATGTAGTTTTCCATGAGATGTAACAGGACATACACCGTCAAAGAAATTCAGGGTGTATCAAATGTTTAGTGGTACTGTAGCAAACCAAAACACAGTGTGTGAAATGCACACCTCCCTAAGCCAGCGTGCATTTATCTAAACATGGACATGGCTGTGGGGTAAAGCTAAGCGTCAGAATGAAGGAAGGCTCCAAAACAACATCTGGAGAAGTGTGTGTATGTGTTTGTTTGTGCAGTAAGTAATGTTATATGAATACATGTGCTCATGTGGTTACTTGACTGTGACTGGATGCGGGTGTGTTTGTGTGTGTCTGTGCGTCTCACTGCCCCTGAAATAGCACTGTAATCAGGCTTTTGCACATAGAAGGATAGGTCTCCCTAACCAACAGCATTCAGCCCCACATCTCTGTGGTGCTCAGAGTCACCACAGTTGGACTTGTTATGTACCTTAATAATATTAATAATTATGTTTGTGGAATCTCCTAATAAACATAGAGTTGTTTCTTAAGTAATGTAATGTTTTGATCAGCTTGGTCATAACCAGGTCTTTATAAGATTTGATGTTAGCTTGTCTTTACAATTTTGTTAAACTTTTGTCCGTATTTTGTATTCCAAGTTAAGATAAAAAGCATATCTCTTATTAATAGTGTAGAGTAAAATGTCACATTTTTTACACCACTAATTCAAGCACCTTGTTTTTTATATTTTTTTTATGTTTCTGTCGGAAACATTTATTATTTACCTAGGATTTTAGACTCCATTGCATGGACAGTTTAAGGTGAACAGGAAACAACATAACCAACAATAATTATTGTCAGGAAGTTGCAGAAAACCAAAATCTATTTTAGTGTTATTTCTATTTGCTTAGAAAAGCTAATGTTTGTGGTTTTAGTGTTTAGCTAAATGGTACCTTCTAAAGACGATGGGTTTTAGCATACATGTCCAAGAAGCCTGACAAAATTACTTGTCTGAATGTTGGTGGAATACATTCACTTACTGTAGCAGAAACTAAATAACATGCTGTCACTGCAGAAACATTGTGCAATTAAACATGGTAGTGAAACCGCTGCACAAATGCAGATAGAACACAAACAACAGAAGACTCCAAGTAACAGTGAGACTAAAGGAAGTGAAGAGGTAGACAGGGTTCACTCAAAGTGGGTATCCATAGCACAGAAAGCCATTCATTGCCACTACCCACATACTATATGCATGCTTTATTAATATGACAGTTCTTTGGAAAAATGAGCATCCTTGACTCCGTCATAGTAAGCTTTTATACTGGCCTAAAAGCTGGGTAGACAATTTATACTGGCAGCAACAGGACTGTAGTGGTTTTAGACTTGGATGTTATTCACTGTGCATGGAATTGTTCACCCTATAGCACCAATTGCTTTTGTAAGATGGAATTAGTGAGTATTTGAGGCCACAAACAAGTATTACATCATGTTCAGTTGTTGACAAAGTGCAGACCTCCAGATATATTTGTCACTTTGAAGATGAGAGGTTTCACATTTGGTTTTCTGCATGGAGTGTGAGAGATGGTAAAGGTATAACTGATGTTATCTATACATCCTGGCAGCTATCTATAGTGTAACTTAATGTGAGAATGTATTTATTGTACTACATGCTGCAATTTGTGTGCAAAACAAGCATGTCACAAAATGCAAATGAAACAAAATATAAAATGTATAAGGTTACAAGTCAGTTATCTGAATAATTTTATGCAGGTTACAAAGATGAGCAGATTATCTTGTTGCTGCAAAAGTAACACTTTGATGATTTGCATGCATCAACTCAGCTTCTATATTAACATTCTGACATTAACATATTTCCTCTTTGCGCCTAGCAGACGAGAAGTTAAAGAATCACCTGAATGACTTTTCACCGAGGACTTCATCTGTCTGTGTTATATCACCCCTGAATTGACTTGTGTTTCCATCATGTTGAATAATGTCACCTGTCAGAAATCCTCCCTCAGGATGACTGAAGGTGGAGCTCCCCAGTCAGTTTCCTGTACTCCCTGTGCTGGCCTTTTTCATGGCTCCCTCACTTATCATTACTAAATAATAATCTGAAAAACAATATGAGGCGAGATACT
Organism: Ctenopoma multispine; assembly: GCA_034779795.1. NCBI lineage: Eukaryota > Metazoa > Chordata > Actinopteri > Anabantiformes > Anabantidae > Ctenopoma > Ctenopoma multispine. The sequence continues at coordinate 14,378,603 of JAUYWH010000001.1, forward strand.
GGGAGGGCATTGGGAGGAGAACTGCAGGGCGTTCACTCATAGAGGAAATCCTGTACACTTTTTTATGGAACACGGTGAGCTGAGTGATTCTAGTGATTTACTTTAACTCAGGGTTCATGTGTGTTTTTAAGACACTAGGTTCTGTGGATATACATGAGCACTGCTGAAAATGTTGATTGATGCGAAAACTGGGAACAGGAGGCAGAATTACCAAGCGGAGGAAGAAACAAAATTCCACAAATATTGGCCTTTAATATAAAGACACATAATGAGTCATACTGTTATGTGGATTAGGACACGGGCACAAACTCAGTATGGGTCCTGGCCTTGATCACTTCATGTTAACAAATCCAAGCAGGTTTTAATCAACATATTTCCCTAGGGGAGTGTATCAACAGGTCCTTTAAAATAAATAATATATAAAGAGGGTAGTTACTGTCCTTCTTGTAATCCTCAGTTGTAATTATGAAATCATTGCTTTTGCTGTTGTCATTCTGGTGCTTAACAGGACAAACACAAATGTTGCTTTTTTTACAGTTTATTTGGCACCACATAAAGCAACATGACAAACAATTTGTCCCATTTGCAGACTGAATCCTTTGTTTTCCTTTCTCTTTGTTGTATTTTAAATTCAATTACTGCAAGTCAATGTGGTGACCATACGGAGCAGCCATGTCAGATGGCATGTCATACTGAACATTTTAATCCTGAACAGTCAAGGAAGAGGAACGCGATGGAGGTGTTGCAGCTGCGCGCACAATTAAGTCGAAAAAAGGCATCTTTGCATCACAGCCTCAATTCTTATCAAAAGAAAGTCGTAAGGGGTCTCGCAGTGGGTGTAGTCATGACAACATGTCCAAATAGAACCACGCAGTACCAGTTCAAAATCAGGAAGTATATCAGCCCATGCAATACTTCCTCAATTAAGAGGACTGCTGGTAGAAATGGCTCAATCCTGACAACTGACAACATGTCCTCACCCCCACTGCATTCAGTCTTTGCTAAATTCCTCCACCTCCCATTAAAATTCCCTCCATCTGCAAAATATGAATCATCTACATGCCACATTTCACAGGACTTAGGGAAATGGTGGCTGCATGAAGGACAAAATGACACTGCAACACTGCCACCAAGTGGTGATATAAAATAGCTGTATGGTGCATCATCATTTGACTGGCTGAACTCAGACACCTTATTAACAGTCAAATTAAAGGCTAATTTCCAGAGGTTTGCTCAGCTTGATGTCCAACCCTAATCACTGTAAGATGCTAGATTAGTCTTATCCTCTGAGTGCAGACATAACACATATGGGCCTGAACAGAAGTTCCACTGAGTCTCCATTAACACTAAACAAACCACACATTAAAATCAGGAAAGATTTACTGGTTAGAGGAAACAAGAAGCATCTGTGTAGAAAAATAGCTATGTGTGAGTAGAACTGAATCAAATCACCACACAGGCAGGACAGTATAAAGAGTCTGGTGCATGCTGATACATCAAACGAGTCTGCTGCCTGTCAAAAAAAAAATCTGCTGTCTGTTCTCACTTAACTTAAACTAAATCCATGTCAGTCAGAACTGAGCTGACTACAAGAATCTTAGACCAGCTCATTTTATTTTTAGTTGTCCCTCTACTGATGGATAGTGGTGTACGATATGTGAATCAGCTGTAAATCAGCCAATTTCAGTACAGCAGCCACTTTGCACTGGAAGATTATGTTTTCTTATTCTAGGAAGTTGTCTTTGACAACTTGTCACATGAGGTTCCTCATGAAAAAAGTAGCTTAAGTCAGTGTGTGCATCTTACAGTTTGCTTAGTGGTTGGTGTTCATTCAATCAGAATTAGAGAAGAAATGCCTGCTGGTCAAATCTTTTCAACCGTGTGTAGCTCTGACAACATCTAAGAGAAATTAATCAGAGAGGTTAATCTGACATGTAGACACTGACGGAGATCTCTAAACGTCTGCTCCCACAACTGACCAAGCAAAGCAAACACAACCAGGGTGGCTTCAAGCCGACTGCTGGCACTGCTAAGAAGTTGCTTCCTCAGCAGAGTAACAAAGGAAAGAAAACAACTCTCTCCTGAGGAAAGATTTCTCACTGTTAAAGTACCAAACAATTTGGAAAAAGCTACAACTTACCGGCTATTCTGTCTCGCTCCATAACTCAACAGCTACCTCAAATAGCCACATGTAACCTCTCCTTTTTCTCTCCTCTCCTTCCTTCCCTCCCTTTTTTCTTCAGTGGAGACTTCCCCTTTCTCCTGACTTAGTCACCCTGTCCCCCACTCTTAACCCTCCCTCTCTCCTCCCTCCTTTTCTTCCCTCTGTCTCCCTTGCTCTTACTTCCTCCAACTTTTAATGTGTTCAGTCTGTCAAGATAACAAATAAGCGAAGCAGACGTCCACAGCCATGTGCTAGTCATATGGAGTCCCTCTCACTTGCTCTCTTTGTTGTCTCTCATAACTCTCTCTTTTTCTCCTACACACATATGATGCAGTCATTTCATTCCCAGAAGCTAACACTATAAACTTTTCACCCTTTTCCTTCTTTATTATCATTCGCTTAATATTAAAGGTAGTCTACATTTCTAGTCATCCTTTTCTGCTCCACTGACACTGAAGCTGTGTCACACAGAACCTCAGACCAGTTGGCCAAAAGTCCTCACCTCAGACCACTTATTATAAACAAAATGTATTATTTACAGCAGCTAATATTAACTGATACATGATCGTAGACAACAAGGTCATTGTCATTATTGTGTAAAAAATGACTTGACGCTCACCGCAGTCTTCATCACTCTTTTGTGACAGAGACAGAAGGCACACCTCAACAGTTCACTTCCTCTTCCTCTTTCTTTAAGCAGACATCCCTACTCAAACAATAACCTCCAGATTTACACACAAAACTAGCCTAGAAATGACCTAAAACAAACCGTCTCCGCCAAACACACATACATGTTTTTTTAGCCGCAGGACTGAAACAAACACAGGCAGTCAGAGAAAATAGGAGAAAATAACGTCTTTCTTAGGAGAAGCCAGTGTTTGGGTAAAGCATCTATCTCACCAGCCCTGATACAAGGAGACAAATACACTACTGATTTCAGTCCTTGTAAAGAAAGATTATTTTACATAACATAAAATACTGTACATACATGCATGGGTTTGTTGAGTGACAGAGATAAAATTCACTGCCTTACTCCCTCTCACACACATAATAACCACTCTCCCTGATGTCCTGGGGCCTTTTCTGACATCTTGTATCCTCCTCATAGAAAAGCGAGGAAATGCAGTGCAGAGGTGGAATATTAGGTATATTGGTATAAATGCACTGTGAGACTTTAAGCACATTTAGCTCCAGTACAGTTTGAGCTAGGGGACCCAGCTTCAAATTAGCTTATTCCGCTTGTCTGGTCAGTCCTCTCTGTGCCCTTGATGGTGTTTTGTTTCTTTAGCAATTTATTAATAAATATGAATCCACATGCAGACTGTGAACCAGAAATCTGGATAAAACTAGAGATATTAGCTTTTGTAGTGCTGGATCCATATGGAAAGCAGGATGCTGGTGTGTGGTGTTAAAAATAAAGACATGTCTCTTTTGGCCACTGGCTCTATCTGTCTCGTGATCCTTTTCCAGACTTAAAAAGCTTCATTTAATCACAGGGTCAGGGTCAGAAAAACACATGAAACACAGAACATGTGCTTGTGCATTTGTTGACTCACTCTAATATGCATAACACAAAAACACATGGTCCAACATACACAAAAACAGGGACTGTACACAAAAGCTGTGAGGACTGTTTGTGCACACTACTGTTGATTTCTTAAAAATTGTCAGAAAGTACATTTTTTTTCCTAAAATTGTTTTTTAAATGAAGATAAATGGCAATGCTTCCACAGAAATGCCACACACACTCACTCACTCACTCACTCACTCACGCACATACACATACTAACACCTACATCCCAGCAGCAGTCCACCCTCTGGCTTTTGAACAAAGAGCAGTGGCCTGGACTGAAACAGCAGCCTGCTCGCCCATACCCCCTCAAATATGCAGGAATATTCATGGAAACATTTTGTGTGTGTCCATTAAGCTATCCTACCTCAGCTCACACACACACACATACATTTTATTTGTTTTATTTAAATATTATTCATTGCCCTAATGATCTCACATACTGTAACTTACTTTAGGGAGGTAAAATCATTCATGTGTTCCTCTTAGATTATTCACCCCAGTAGTCAGCAGCATTATCTAAAGTGACACTGACCTTTCAGATTTATTTATTTAAATACTTTTCATTAATCAGCATGAGTATAAATTAAACAGTGAAAAGGGAGTCATTACCCCAATACAGCTCATACACACAAACTTGCTCTGAGAATGATTTTGGTTTTGAAGTAACATATTAATCTAATGAGTAAACCTTATTTTTTAACTGAGCATCACTTAAACATTCTTAAAATGTAGTTTAATTTGTCCTTATTATTTCTAAGGTATGTTGTTTCATTTGTTTATTTTTGGAGAAAATACTTAAAATACTTTGTACTTGGATTTGAACTTTTCTCAAAGTATTTCTAACATTTCCTGGTGCGAGATTACACTTCATTGCAGGTTATAATAAATTAAGTATTTTTACCTTGTAAAGATTCAAATAGACACCCTGAGAGGTCCTTTCTTACTCATACCTTTCACCACTTCCTATCTCCATCAGCTCAGCATGCTGGCAAGATAGAGCCAGACCCTTCCACCACACACATGCACAAATATGTACACGCTCAAATGTACACAAATGCATATGAACATACATATACACATACAAACTCACAGATTCCTCTCACATGACGGCACATACTCTAAATGCACACACAGTCTCTCTCTTTCTTTAACTTATATACACATAGTACTAACACGTAGCCTATATTTGCACCCGACAAGGCAGATGGCCATGAGACGCAGATGGACACGTGCACTTGTTCACTCATGCAAGACAAACTTAAACACACACACAGACACAACCCTGCAAAACAAGCAGTGATTTAAACATTGATTAAGAGTGGATGGTGAGGCTTGTGGTGCACATTAATGTAAGCTGTCCCTTCAGAGCGTGACCTATGGCCAAACGCGTGACTCAAACATGCTAAATTTAGTTATATAACAGTTGAGCAAAAACGTCACCAGCATGCCATAGAACACTAAAGGGATGCCTGCAGGGTGGCAATGCACAATGAAGGAGAAAGAACAGTGGGAAGAGGATAACACATAAAAGGCAAAGAGGAGGAGTGAGTAGGGGAAGTAGTGAGAGAGGTACAGTAAATGGAGGGGAAGAAGAATGAAAACAAGGTGAGGAAGGAGAGGAGAGAGAGAGGAGCACGAGCTGCTTGTGGCTTCTTCAGGGGTGAAAAACATGTAAAAGGGGTCAACATGCGTATACACATGCATTCGCACTCTAAATGGTCACATTGTAGATGGAAGAATACCACACTTCTTTACCATGAATAACACTGCAATACATGTAACAGACTTAACGTGTTCCTTAATGATGCAACAAATTAATTGGAGTTTAACCATTTAAATCATAATAAGCAAATTATTATATTTTCTCCAACAAACAGCATTATACTGGTCTCTACATATTTTGTTAGATGACTTAGCTACAATGTCTCTTTAATATTTCGGGGAAATGCATGTGAGCTGTAGTGTTGCCAACCATGTAGCTGGTATTGATGTGCACGCCCTGTTCCTGTATCTCTTAAAGTAGTAGTAGTCTTAAAGTATACAAGTAAGTGGCTTGAAGTATACAGATATTGCATATATGAACACACAGACACACAAAGCCACTATAATTCATATGATGCAGACACATATCACATTTAGCAGACGCAGAGACATGGACAACTACAGCAGACAGACAGCAAACTCTTTGCTCTTATATTACCCAAAAACCTTTTTCTTCCAAACAACAGAGGTTCAAGAATCCCATCTGCACAAAGGAGGTGGTAGAGAGCAAAAAAGAGAAAATAGTGTGATGTGCTGCTGCAAGCCACAGTCTGATGACATCACCAGAGTGCTACGCGGCACTCATCTTCCCCGTGCCATGCCTCCATCCTACCCACACACGTGGAGAGAGAGAGTCGCTGTCCTCCTTATATGTACCCCCCTGCTGCTGCTCCAGCCTACACATCCAACCTGGGGCATGTACAGGAATGACACAACTCTTCACATCACTCATCTACACAAGCCAAATTTAGAACTAGATCCAAAGCTCTCATGCAACCATGAGGAAGTACATTTTTGTACACATAGAGCACCCATCGCTTGATCTGAAAAGATTTCACTTTTCATCTGATTATAGGGCAATACATAAACACAAGCAAACCGTCTGATGATTGTTCTCAGTGTCTTTATGCCTTTGCACCATCAGAGGTGTAAAGTTTTCAGGTTTATAGTCCTTGTGAACACAATAGCTAAGGAACTTGGACCCCAAGAAGAAATCCAACTGTACAGTTGGTGTCAGTGATACGTTTTTAGTGACCAAACATCAAGGTCACAGTCACCTCATGTTCATCCATTTCTTGTTGTGAAGGTGATGTCTAAGAAACACCTTGAGGGAATCTCTTCAAATTTGGCAAAAAGTGTCACTTGGGGTGAAGGATGAACTGATTAGATTTTGGTGGTAGAAGGTAAAAAGGTCAAGTTTATTGTGACCTCACATATGTCCCATTCTTGTCAATGCTATATCTCAGAAACTCCTGGAAGGAATTTCATTACATCTGACACAAATGTCTGCTTGGACTCTCTCTAATAAAATTATTAGAAACTGAATCTGGACAGACATGTGTGTAAACTAAAACATCACTGGATTGGAGAGGCATACAACCACAATGCAGTAATTCCAGTTCTACAAATCCACAGCTGTGACGTTATAAACTTTAAATCTGGAATTCATTTGTGACCAACTATTGTCTTAAACATGTTGTACCATCCAGAATAAGCCCGCAAGTTATTCAGACACTGTTAGACTGAAAGTACACATTATTAAAGCAATTTGGGAATAAGTAGGTCTGACTGTATCTTTATTTTCCAATCACACTTCCCACTCTGGCTTAAAGGAAGCCACATGGGCCCACAAACAATTCCTACTGAATCAGATCAAGCAGAGGAGAGAGAGAGAGAAAGATGGGAAAGCTGGTCTAAAACAATGCATTTTACATGTGAAGGCAAGCTGTATTACTCAGTTTGCTTCCCATTCACCGATGTGGTATTTCCGTGGAGATTCAGAACTGCTGACCTGCTGGGTTAAGTGCACCAAGTGAGCCTGCATTCAATAAAATGTATGAGTGACCGTCTGAGAACTGTAAACATAATTTGTATGCAATATATAAATCCTTGCCAGGAAACCCCCTTTGGGATTCCAGTGTATTCATTTGATCTTTATGGTTTTCCAAACTGCTTAAATTTTTTTTCATTTAAAAATAAATAAATATTCATTGTGACTCAAAAAGCTACTTCCACTTTCAATTATCTTTGTGTAGTCAGTTATTATTAGGATTCCCATAACAAAACACAATGCACTAAATCTCAAGATGTGACATACACAAACATGAGCAGCAGCTTACCTTTCTGCACACAGGAGATGTCCGCTTGTCAAGATGGATTCTTGAATCCACTGGGGAGCAGAACCTCCTACTTCCAAGCCAAATCCAGCAGCCAATGGACAGTGTCCTGCTTTCATTGTTGAAACTTCTACCTACTCAACATCACCCTGGCCTTTTCCAGGTAAAAGTATTCTGAGACTCCAAAGAGTGGTCCCTGGTTTTCATGCTTCATTCTTCCTCTTTTGCCTCAGTATGTTTGTGGTCGACCTACATCATTCTCCACTTTTATAAGTTGTCTGAGTTACAGTGGATGGGTGAGACTGTCTCAGCAGTCTACTTTCGTTGCACTACCTGGTCTCAACTAGCCCCCTGGTGGTCACTAAGGACACTATTTAAATGAACTCCACTCAAATGTCTTCCAAAGACCAACAGTACTGCCCGTGGGGGGGAAGGTGTCTTCAGACAATCTAGCCACTATATTTCCAGCTACCCAGTAAAAAGCTGGTCCCATTGGAAGGCAGGAGGGTACTGGTGACCTGCACCTCCATGGCAATACACAGGGTTTTAGAAATGGGGCCCAAAAAAATGAGCTTGCTTAGGGAGGGAGGTTCAACAACTGAAAATATTGTCTTTTCCCTGATCTACATTTGTGTTTTGGAAGACATTTGAAAGGCAAAAATTGGATAACTATAGTTTTAAAACCATGTCAACTGGCAATAGCATAAATTATCTGTCGAGCAGTAATGCATGAGAATCAGGTTAAATGTTGCAACGAATGATCCACATTACAATCTGAACATACCTCTAATTCAGGTGATCTGCCACAACTGATCAATGCCCTATATGCTGAGAGCTCGGACACATGTATATCACAGCTGTGTACACTCTGTGGAAATTAGACCTGCATTGTTTCAATTTGACCAGGTCCATTAGTTTCTTTTTTTGTGTTGAACAGCACAGGGACACTATTCCTATCCTGGGTACAGTGGGCAGTACCTGCTCTTCCTCTAATCTGCATCTTCTTTTTTTTTAAGTAAAGAGAAAATCACTGACATTCAAAGTCACAACGGAGATTAGATAAGTAAGTTATCTTGGTATTACTATATTGTAACAACTATCACCAGATAAAAACATGAGCATAACCAATACATGACCCTGTTCTGTATGACACATACAGGCATACTCACACACTTTGTCCAGTCAAATCTAGTTCACAGAAAACCCCATCCCTTTAAGCTATAACTCACTCCTCTCTTCCAGTTCTCTGACACTATAAATCCCACTTTCAGTTCATCTGGACTGTCGGAGGCTGTAAAAATGCTAGTAGAGCAGTCTACATGTCTGTCCATCCCAGCATGGCTGTGGTTACATTGTTGGCTATTTCCCTCTCACCATAAGGTAATGATTAGACGTACGAGGGAACTGGCAGTGAGCCATGTAAGATGGGATGTCATCAAAGTTACAGATCACTTCTAAGAAAGAACGGGTCCATGCTAGCAATTAATAAATCTGTGGACATGATGTGAATGTAACAGATTGAGCATAAGCCAGTGTGGAAGTCCCAGTACCTTTCATTCATCTCGCAGCATAATTTTAATGTTGGGGTCTAAGTGGCATTAAACCAAGAATAAAAAAACTGAAATATTGCCTTCACATATCTATTTTAAATTTGTTAAGCTGGAACTATAAGAGTGTGTTACCAGTGCTTACGTGTTTTCTGCAGAGCATAATATACCTCACTGTGCTTTGCCTGTTTGGAATCTACACCTGTAGATCAGATGAGTAAAGGTAACCATAAACAGAAGATGGATGAGGGGAGGAAATCTATGTGATTTGACTCATTATCATAAAGCACAGAGACCAGACACATCTGCCCCGTCGCCTGCTGCTTTCACCTCAATCTCTGCAAATTTGCTTGAAGTGATGGAGGGATGATGGAAAGCAAAAGAAGGGAGAAAGAGAAGAGAGTTCCTGTGGTTCTCTGTGGCTTCAGACCTCTGTAATCAGCGTGCCAAGCTCCTGATGTCTAAATCCACAACTCGGACCCAGACAGTCTCTTAGTCACACATACACATATATGTACAGAGATATGTGCATGTAGACGCACAGAGAGCAATCTCCTGACACACGAGCTCTGTGGCGATGTGTGTTCATGTGGATTCTGGCGAAGGAAAACGTTAAATAAATACATACTGTCTACTCAGTGTTGCACTGAGCCATTACTATAAGCATTTATAATTCATTAGCATCTGAGTTGTCTGATTTCTGATTAGATTACTAATCACTAAATTTGAAATTTTTGATAGCCCAGAAGCCAATAACTCATATAAATGAGAGTTTCAAAGTCGTTTTTTTAAAGAATGCTTTAAATAAGATTATTAAAACACTGTGACCCAGATACAAGCTGGATATTTTACAGTAAAAAAACTAATTAATCAGTGCTCTCTAGTGGACAAAAGATGTAAGAGATACTGAGAAATGTAATATGAAAAATGTGGGAATAACATATGGCCAAAACTCAGCAATATGATGGACTAAAGGAAACTTTTGAAACTAAAAATTTTTGTGATAAATTCAAAGATTCTGAAAAAAAAACCAGGAAATCTGGAAAAAAAATTGTAGCTATCTATTATGTTCAGGAAATTTTGAGAAGTTATAAAAGTATGAGTGGTTTGAATGTTATAGTTTAAGGTGAAAAGCCATAAACATCATTAGCTCTTCTCTATAAGAGGAGAAGGTTACAAACCCTTTTTACATAGGCAGAACATTCCTCACACTACAAAATGCAAAGTAACACAATGCTCTCATTGTAATGAAACCATATTCTACTAATGGCATCTGCTAAAAACATCAGGTGTTTCTTTAATGAGAAAGCTGCAAAATCATTCACGTCTGGCTGCCTGCTCATCATGATAAGCAGCAGTGACATGGCCTGTTTTCATCCTTATGTTATTCACAGGGGAGGCTTTGTTAAGACTAAACGTCATCATCGGCCACGTCTATTTATAGACCAAGTCTGACACAGTGGCAGATGATGTCATACTTGCATTTGTGTGCATGTGCTTATACGTGGTACTACTCACCAAGGAGAGTGGTCGAGTTCATGTATGCATGCATTGTTGAAGCACGGGTCAGCATTTCAGAGCCCAAAGCTAAGTTTAATCAGATAGGAACTGCAGCTGTGAAGTGAGATAAACTGGGAGATAAAACCATGAGAGACAGTGCAAAATCCATGTGTCACTTCCTGTAGTGGGCAGGAAAGGATTATACTAATAGCTCAGGGAAAGATTATCTAAGGGGGAAAAAGTTCAGACCTTTCAGTGAGACAAACTTTTGCTGAATAACTGAATATCTATGACAGCCCACGGGAGCTAAGACAGTGAGTTTTTTTTTCTTTTAAAGAAAGACTTATAAAGATAGTCAAGTAATCACAGGGGCTTTCAAGCAGAGGTCTTAATGTGTTAAGGATTATATGGACCTGAGAGCTTGGAAGCTTGACTCTGAGGTTGTGATTTAAATAAACGCTCATCGTAGCAAACTCTCCAAAGACAGCTTTATTATCACAGGGAGTAGTAGTGAATGAAGTGGTAGTCCAAGCCAAACTATGAGTCAGGCTGAAGGGTCTAGCTGCACTGTCACTGAAGAGCCATTGTTATGTAGAAATAAAGACTTGTATTGACTTTCTTCATCTGCTGGTTCTCTAAAGCGCCTGGTGTGGTGTGCTTTAGTGGGAGGATGGATGACTTGATAGATGCAAGTTCAAGTGTCAAGCATTTTTAAGAAACCACTTAGACCCAACTGTTTACAGCACGTAAACAGTCCCCCAAAATCATGTGGACATCGCAGTGTATCAAGGGTCTGAATGACTATGCTGATCTCTGACCAGTTTGATATCAGACTCGTTTTGTTTTATATAAGGCTCTTACAAAATACATCTAAGTCGAGCACTGTTGTATGTGGACCATACTGTGTACATGCCACCCACTATGTCTAATCCAGCTGACTAAATCCTGACCATCACCCCCTCTGGGATGTGCTGAGATGATGACTCATTGTAATAATGAGTTATTTTCTTAGAAGATGAGCAGAACTGAGAATGTCTCCCCAGGACATCCTGCGTTGTGGTAGGCATGTCCTTTATACTCTATGGTTCTAACATGAGAACTTATTTCAAGCTTTTATTTTATCATGAAAAAAACATTTTGTATAAGAAAATATGTCTACAATCAATGTCTTCTTTACTGGCACCACTTGTGTCAGTGCCCTGTGTTCCATTCACAAGTCAGCATCAAGAATACTTCCTTGAGTTTTTTTATCAAATCTTCTGTCAAAGTTGAAAAGTCCACATAACCAGCCCCCAGCAAATGTTTACCACAAAAGAATTTATTCAAGCTGAGGACAAGTCTGTTTTTAAAAGTGAACCAACAATGAGCATATATAGCAGAGCTGACTGGGATCTTTCATGCGTAGGAAGATAGAAAGAAAAAAAGAGAGTTAAAAACAGTGCATTTACTCTACTGGGTCTCCCTGTTCATTCAGGGTCACATTGCATTAAACTACAGAACAACATGGGCACATCCAGTTCATTAAGCCCAACAAGCTCCAGGTCTCTCTGGAATTTCCTAATTCACATTTTGATGGTCATAAAAGTAACAACACAATGCTCTCACTTGGAGCATGAGAAATTGAGCACAGGTGATATGAGAAAAAAAACTCTCAAGTGAAAGAAGTTTCTTCATCTTGGTTGATGCTCTCAGTACACCTCTTCATAACTTAACACATCTGCAAGCTGCACAGAGTAGAACTCAACGTTAGGAAATCTTTTTTGTACTACTGTGAATTGGGTTCTCTCTCAGTTCAGCCATTAAAAGCCCCCGCCTGGCAGATAATTTGACACCTTAAGGTCAAGATGCTGTAAATGAAAAGAAAAACTGCTGCAGCGTCTAAGAACTTAGAGCTGAAGAGGATTGAGTGTGGCTTCTTGGTCTTACAATTTGCCTTTGAGAGAGATAAGACTGCCAGACAGCCTAATTATGTAAGAGCATAAAGTTAAAACAGTATTATTCAGTGATAGACCATCTGCTCCTCCAGACCTCGTTAATGATATGTTGACTTTTTTTCTGGGAAAAAACAATGACGAATTGCCTGAAATAATACCTGAAGTGAAAAACCCAATTTTAAACTCCACACCACTCTGACTACCTACTAAACTACCAACCCATCACTGGCTAAAGACAACAGCAGACAGGTTGAGCGCGTTTTTTTATGCCAGTAGTTGGTGTTGTGTGGTCAGTGCAGATGCATGTGTGAGGATCTCCAGAGACAGAAACTGATAGTGATAAGACTCCTTAAGCAGCTCAGCCTTTTACTTCTTAGTGTGAACGTTCTATTAAAGATCATTTCAACTGTGTTATATTTGCTGTGAATGTGATTATATCGATCTTTTGACAATATATAGTAAGACCGAAGCAAATTAAATGTAAATCATGTCTAGTATACAAGCATGACCAAGACTTGACACCCTGACAGCAAAGCTTTGACCAGGCAAAAGCCAACAATCTGCAGGCTGTATTACCTTAAAACAAAATACAGTTTGCATATTCAACTTGGATTTTTCTCCAGCGGTTTAAAAACTGTTGTGGACGTTGTACATGAATGAACATTACAAACTTTTCTACAAGCTCTAAATGGGTGTAGAATGTGCCTGGTTTTCAACAACTGTCAGAGCAGTGTCAACTTGTGCCACATATATGTCTGTTTAATCTAGAGCACATTAATTTTTCCCCCCAGAGCCCATCCTGTTTGATCCTAAATGTTGAGAGAGGGGAAACACACAGATGGGGCCTGAGCAAAGGAAGAGATGTGTAACGCACAAACACACACAATAAAATGCACATACAATGCACCATACACACTGACATCAAGAGCAATCAAACATCTAAAATGTTTATTAAAGCCAAATATGGATGCACGCATGCACGCACAGACACACAAACACGCACAGACACACACACACACACACAGCACTATGAGAGCACAGCCTGAAGGGGCCAGTGCATCCACACAGAAGGTCAGGCTGAAAAAGACAGATGATGATGCACATCAGACTTTAATACACAGGTGACCCCAGGGTGCTCCCCTGGGTGCTGTACACTAAGTCACAAAACAAGCTGCCCCCCCCCAAAAAAAGCATGATTTCAAGTTTTGAAATGAATAAAAAAAAATGACTCCTTATAAACAGAAAAGAAAATTTTAAATATTGTAGCAGTAAACCTACATATCCTATGTAGTAAATATGGTCTTTGTAGTATTACCTTGACATGAGTTAAATTTTTGTTAAAAGTATATTAAAAATCTAACTTTGACCTGGGTTGAATTTAAGACACATTATATACACTATAAATCATTTCTAGTAGTCCTGATAATATGAGTAAATAAAGAGGACGCAATATAACATTATAAAGTAATTTCTAGCACAGTTTAAAATAGTGTGAGAATGTTAATTTTGTACCTGAATTTTGTGTCTTCTTCATGCTCTGGGTTTGCTGGTGCTCCTCCTAACTCAGTCGTCAGTAAGAGACGCGCCTCGGTCCCCAGAGGAAAGCTTTTCGTGTCACGCACTAAGGTCGTCCAAAAGCTGGAATCGACTTTGTTGTCTCAGTTTCTCGGCTTTTGCAGCTTGCTCTTGGTGCTTCTGACTGCAGGCAGCGCAGATGCAGATATGCCCCGTGATTCGCTGAGCTCGATGATGTGCATCTAAGTGTGATGCTGAGAGTCTGCACGACCATCATAAAAAGAAACGTGAGCGCACGAGTGGGGCGGGTGAGGAGCTCCTCTGACGCGCTTTTACGCTTATTTTGGAGAATGCTGTGTGTTTCCAGTGTTGGGATTCTCTGTCCAACGACAACAGTTATAAGTCGTAATTGTTATTCACACCAATGAATAACCTAAGTGCTGTATTGAAATAAAATAGATGTGATGAGTCAAGGACAAAAACTAATCTTGACATCTAGATAGTTAATTATTCAACTGATTGAATGTGGTACTGAAAAACAGTAACTGAAAAAGGCTCAGAGTATATTCTCATGCTACAGGAACTTTACCATCACCTCAGCAGATTTACAGTCTGCTCAGATACCGACATAGCCACGAAGATACGTAGTATGTGTTGACAATTCAATACACTAAAGTATATAACTATAACAAAGTTAACATTTACTCTGGTCCTAATTAGAAATGTGCACAGCCATCATGTGATTATCGTGAAATAAGGAACACGGGATTACACGTGAGCACAGCTTTTTCTCCTGTATAAAAAAAAATTTTCACCAAAGATTTCACCAAAAGCTCCTCTCAGTGTAGTATGATGCATGTTTCTCCTGTGGCGAGCACAAAACTGGCAACCTATATGTGAAAAACTAAGAGTGCGGTGTAAAGCAGTCCGTTATCTGCCATGTCTCACGATGGCCACAAGCTGACACTGTGGAGCATAAATTGTTGCAGTAAAACAACTGTGCAATGACGCTCTCTGCTGGCCACACAGAAGACTGGCAGCGCTCACTCCACTTGTAGCCCAAAGAGGGAAAGAAACAAAATATAGAGTGTTACGTTCACCACCCCCCAAGGTGGAGCTACGGCACATGACAGCATGACAACCATAAGTGATGAACCAGAGGCGGAGAAAGTGGAATGTGTATAGAGTTTATTTGACTCTTGTTCTCAATTCTTAGTTGATAGAATAAAAAGAGGTGGGGGAGGAGAACCAGGCAGCAAAGAAAACAAAACAAAAGCAGCCTCGACCTCTCTAAGAGCTAACTGAAACCGAACAGAACAAAGAAAACGTCTACCTATCTAAACTACTAAATGTTGATCAAAACCATACATTAGTGGCATCAACCGCTTAACCTAGTGTGTATAATGGAGATCCTCCTACGTGCTGAAGGTGTACAGGGTACCACAGACTTACCTATCAAACCTCACACCACAAATCTTACTGGTAGCATAGGCCAAATAAAGAGCACATGTGCAAAACAAACAAGCACCCCTCTTATGGCGTTCCCTGGCCTGTGATTGGGCCTGGTTGCTCGGAACAGCCAACATGTGTGCACCAATCACATTCAAATGGACCAATTGGCAGAGGCTCTGCACCTACAAAACAGAAGACAAAGAAAACACACAACAGTGCCACCTGTCTATTGTGGCACGTAACACAGAGGTTGTGATAATTGACCAGTTTACTTTTACATTTGTGCAAGCAGGAAAAACACAAATTATACAAAAGTTCAAACAGCACAACAACAGTAACAGCGGTGACAGTTATACTGTAACAGCAAAGTTCAACACAGGAAAACATAACTCACAAAGACGCACATTAAGTTAGGTTAGGTTAAAACTAAATGCTTTTATTTTTGCTGCAGTAAAATAGAATGTGAATCTTCTGTTCACCACATCACACAGCAACCTCAAGATGCCCTTAAAACAATTATTTTTTATTCATTTGAGAAATGATTCTCTCAGAAATGTGTAACTGTCTAATCTTTGTGTGTACGTACGCACTTGTGATGTTCTCTGCCGTTACTGTTGTCGTTAGACAGCGGAGACAAAACAAAATAAAAGACTATCAGATAATGAGAGTTAAATGTCTTTATATTTAAAGAAGCTAAGCGGTAGCTCACCGCTTCATGTACCTCAGTTATCAGCTTCAGCATATGTGTAGAGGCTGTGGGAGGTGTGTGGTTGCATGCATGTGTATTAACAGAAGTACTGTATGTGCTGTAGCAGACAGTCTGATAAGGGAAGACTTGAAAGCTTGTGTTGGAACAATATTCAGGAAGTATGCTAAGCTGAATTAGGTTTCATTCAGCTGTGACAATCTTGCAGTTTGTCTTCCTCAAAGACCCACAGTAACAAATGCCACCATGTTATTTGTGTCAGTGTTTGACTGTAGATACCACATGAGTGGCAAGGTCATAAAAACTAAATTATGTTGAGATGTGCATGTGCTTTTCATTTTAATAATTAGAACATCATTCATGTTAATATATTAAACGAATTAAAGGCAAACATAATAATGCTCAGCACGTGTCTGCAGTACTGTTTCTTGCGCCATGCGGACTATGCAGATGCATAGGGCCCCGCGGCCACTAGGGGGCCCCCAAGCTACCACTTCAGTGTCTAAATATTTTAGTAGGATTACATGTAATTCAAATATCTCTCATTTCTCATTATCTCAATATCTCATTTGCTCTGTTATATTGAAAGAAACTTCTATAAACCGTTTGGAAGTGTTTTTAATATCACTGCAGAAACAGCTGCTCTAGACTATTAACTTTGATTTTCTCTATACTGAACATGTTCATTGGAGGACCTAGGGTCTTTACTTAATTTGGTTTATTAAGTAATAAAACAAATTGTTGAATTTCACAACACAAAAATTTAGAAACAAGATCTGATTTGAATCTTTGCTCATGATTTTGCCTGGTGTTTAAAAAAACCTTTGATTTGCAGGTACCATTCTAAAGTTTGTAAGCTTCTGCACCTGCAAAGTCATAGAGAGAGAATTGTTTATTTTCTATACTCTTAAATGGTTTGGTTCAAGTTGATTTTTTTCTTTGTTCTTGTTTTTAATTTCAGTTTTGAGAATCTACTGTGATGCATTGCCACAGATCATTGAAGAGTTTAAATTCCTTCATTTCAAAACACGGGCCCCCAAAGAGCCAGAAACGGCCCCGAGTGTCTGTGACTTTATTTTGTGATGTCAGTGGTTTATCTTTCAGCCGCATCCTGCCCCATATTAACTGACATGTTTTCAAGCAAGTCAAAGACACGTGAGGTAAGCTGTGTTTCGTTTATCTGATTTTCTGTATTTGCACATGAACCTCAAACCACACATTCAGATACTTTCTGTCAGTCATTTTACTGATTGGCAGACCCGAGCCAGAGAGTAAATATGTGCACTGGATCTTTTTAATGGTTTTAATGATTAAACACAAAGTAATACAACGAACAAAAAGGAACTGAACTAACAGGGAGAAACTGAGCAAGGGGAAGAAAAATGTGAACTAACTAGAAACAAAGCTGAGTTAGGGAGTGAATGAGATATAAGAGGCTAGAGGAAAGAGCACAAAACTGAGAACGAGATGAGATTTGGGAAGCCAAGCCAGGTGGACGAAGGGAAAATACATAAAAGAACTGGAAGACAGTAGTAAGCAGTATGAACCAACAAAGAAGAGGAGAGTGCATGGTGTTAACTAGTGAGAGGGCTAATGAGTAATATGTTGCACCTTGGAGTACGGGACGTGGCCAAAGTGAGGGAGGACAGCGAAACATGGACACAAGGACACAAGGGGGCAAGGCCAGAGTATGGACTGTGACACTTTCTTGTTGTCATAGAGCAGAACAGCTAGTAGCTTTATTTGGCAAGGGAAAAAAAACACAACATCAGAAACAACAGCGATGAGAATATATCAATACATATCTGTTATTGACTTTCTGATAATGAATCACATTTCTAACTATTAACAACTAAACACAATGATTATTAACATCATTACAACTTTTACTACTGAAGCATTTTTGGAAAGATTTTTAAAAAACAACTGATTAACTATTAAATATTATCACATATTTTATTTAATTTTATATTTTGATTTAAATCAACTGGACATAGAAAAAAGTGAGTGAATGAACTCTCCAAGATCAGTCAGTAATCTTTTTGTTAAGCAAAATTATATGGGCTTGATGATGGCTGCTGTGGAGGTGCTGAAGGGCAGAGACCGTTCATAGTCATAACTTCATACACATAATCATTGGAGCCAGGTGGGGCATTTGTTGTTGTTCTTCTGTTGCTAATCCAGTGTTTCACCTGTTGGCAGTAAAATATTGCTCTTTGTGAGAATGTCATGATATTCAAGTCAAGTCAAGTGTTATCTTTAGCACTTTACATACACAATGTACCAGGAAATTATTTCAAAGACTCAGTGTTTTTTTTACAGGCAATCTTAGTTTTTCTTTGGGCAAATTAATATTTTAAGTATAATTGATGTATTTTCAGTAGAAGGACAGTGAATTAAAGATTGGGGGAGATTCTGAAGATGATTAAGGGACGTTCTATGTGGTAAGTATATAAGTATATAGGGAAAAATATTCTGACACAAACAGGTGTCATTCTGACACATGACATATGTATTAGGACACATGAACTACTAGTTTTTTTATTAATGGCAAAATAAATAAAACATAAAAAACTCAAATCTGTGAAGTGCCTCAATTTGAACGTAAACTTAATATCCCTGAGAACAAGGTTCATATTTATCCTGAGACAGCATTGGGATAAAAAGAAACATGGACAGTGAAACAGTAAATAAGAAGCTGCTCATCTGCACTTCAGCTTTGAGACTTTGTGGCTTTAGATCAGGAGAGAGCTGAAGATTTCAAAAAGATACATTTTATGTTTACATCAGTTGTGTGGTTTTAGGGGAACGTCAGTGTAGACTAATAAATGTGTGCATGTACAGTAAACAATAGACACTGCTGAAGTTTGCAGAGTATGATTACTTTAGTTTAGGTAAAAACCAGTGTGCAGAGAGGTCTGAACTCACCCTCAAGACCACCATCATGATGCAGATCATGGCTATCACCACACTGACGGCAAAGGTGGCAATTATGATTAACAACAATTGCGGACATTTCTCATCAGGCGAAGTATAGCGGTCTATACATGAATAAAGTGTAAAAGAACACAAAATCTCTTTAGCATAAAGTCGATCACATTGGAAATCTCAGCACAGGTGTGAGCCTTTGCAATTCAATTTGCTGCAGTTAGTGTCTGATACTGTAAATATAATCACAAACCCACCATATGTTTTGTTTGTAAAATCTTAATTTGCCAGTAATTCTTAAAGATGGGAGGTGGAAATAAAAAGTATTTTATTCCTTACTGAAATGTTCAAGTAACGTAGAAGTAAATGATAACCTGTACACACTTGAGCCTGTCTCCACCACTCTGTGTTTCTACCATAAAGAGAAGAAAAAAACATACCTGACACAGCAAGCATGTAGACATTGCATTTGACTTCAGTGTCGGCTTCTTTTTTATAGACACAGCTGTAGAGACCAGAGTCCTTCAGGGTCAGATTGCTGATGGTGATGGTGTGGTTCTTCAGAGATCCTTTTTTTTCAATCCTGTTTTTGTATCTTTGTCTTGGGGTGATTTTTTCATCTGCATTAATCAAGTGATAGTATAGCACCTCTGCTTTTTTACTAAAATCATGATACAGATACATCCCAACATAACCATCAATGCTGCTCGGACATCCTGCAGAGGAACACTCCATGGTAACGTTCTCACCGGGTTCTCTGCACAGTGTGATGTCCTCTGTCACAAAATAGATAAACTGTTTGATTATGAGTCTAAAAACATTCCATAAAACAGAGAGATCTATATTATTTTATTTCAATTACAGCTAAATTGAATTAAAAAGAACAGTAATTGATGTACCTGCACTGACGCAAAGACAGAGCAACAGTAAGGACCAAAAGCCGCAGAGGAGCAGCATCTTGCAGCACTGATAAAATATATACTGTACTGTGTTTGTTTCTCATGCCATACAAACAGACTGAGTGCTTCCTGTACTGTTCCATGTGAGTAACAGTGAAACCTGTGAGACAGAAAATTTTGATTTCAGTCACTTCCTTATGGGTAATATGGCCATTAACTACAGACATGTTTATCTCAAATGTGTGTCACAGGTTTAAAATGATGTGATACATAAATTAAGTAGATTAAATAATGATACTCTTGTGAAAGGATAGATTCAGATTATTCAGTTCTCTATAACGGAACTACTTGGAATTTCCTGCTCTTCTGTATAAATTAGACAGGAAATGTGATCTAACCTTCATCAAAGTCACAAATATCAACAAACACAATATTTCTAAGCCGATAAAACACAAACAAACACACCCAGTAAACATACAAAGTGATGGTGGAAAAAGTAAATGAAACTGTGTTTTAATAGCCGGTCTAACCGCCCTTTGCAGCAAGAACCTCAAGTAAGCACTTCCTGTAGCAAAAACAATTTGCCAATGAACTTAGTACAGATACAAAACAATGTGCTCAACTTTAACTCAACTTCAGCTGTAGGATGGACAGAAAGACAACTTTACCATTTGTACCATGCACACATCCCATATCGCATCATCTTTACGGGTCCACTCAACGACCCCAGACCCGAACCAGGACCTGAGTCGGGATCGGTCCAAACTGGAAAACAAGCTGTGTGGTCATTAAAGTCAAATTACTGCAACTTAAATGTAAAAATGATAAAATAACTCTATCGCACATAAAATCTCTTTTGCTATAGAAACACTAGTTTATCTTAGTTTGTGTAACAAACTGTTGCTACCTGAAAATGAGTTTGGCTGTATTATAGTGATGCTGTACTAGAGGAATATCAGTTATATTTAATAATATCATAGTAGAATATGGATATGGTTAATTATAAGTACATATTTTACGTGCATTAAAGACCATACCATTCAATGAAACAGCTAATCATCAATTTGCTGCCCACCTTTTGTCCTAACTACTCATGAGAATTTAAATTCATTATCGTCAGTTGACCAAGCAACTGAGCGATAATCAGCATATGAGAATAAAACACCTGTTTGTTTGTGACGTCTGACAATGACAAAGGTCTTTATTAGGTAAAAACATTTCTAACTGAATTTGCTTTGATAAGCTCAAAAAAGGGGAAAAAAAAGCTTTTTAGCTTTATGAAACTGAGTCAGTATCTTGTTTTGCCTCAATCAGAGGATACAGGAAGATAAAAATAATGAATTATCAGATGCACAATACATGTCAATTACTTCTTCAATCAGATTGTATATTAGCATCGTAAACTCTTATTTTAATGTTGTCACATGTATTTTTAAGTAAAAATTATTTTTGTATCACTACCATGATAATGAGAAAGGTAAAAAAAACCCATATGTGTTATAAAAGGAATTTATTGCATATGACTCCCTACAGTGTCTTAGTTTTAGTTATCTAGAAGTCTGTCTTAACACAACTGTATAATAACTACAGCTACTAGGCTACTTTGTTTCTCCTTCTCTTGAATTGTAGGCAGATTCTGCAGCTAAGACTTATTTCTGCCCCCTACTGGTGAATTGTACATTTCACAACTTTACCATATCTAAAAAAATACCAGCTTTTCAAAACTGAATTTGTTTATAAATTGTATCCAGCGTTTTTGGCACCGTGTGATCCGTTGAGACCGGCTGTCATCTCACCAGCTCACAGCCTGGTTCCTGAGAAGATAGGCCAGTGTTGACATAGGCCCACTCATCTAAATGTCACAGCTTCTCTGGCACTTGTTTATTTAAAAAAGCAATATACACATCATTCCTTATCATCAAACCGCACACCACAGGGGCTTATCCAACTTGTCTGGACTGGTTTGAATGTTTTTAATGGGAACTGACTTCTTGTAGAAATATTGCTCCAGTCCACAGAAATGATTTACAATACTTTTTCTTTTCAAAGAACTCACGTGCAAATGATTCATCTCTGCAGCATGTTTTAGTGGTGACACCGGTGAGGCTATTTTTAAATTTTTAATTCAAACTCAGAATTCCATTTCCTCTATGTAATGTACTAAACTGATCTGAAACTGATGGCATCTGACAAATGAGACCTGAAGACTGCAGATGCTACTACTTGCTCTGTGAGGTTTGCAAAATGTCTATACAGCTACAGATGTTCATGCTTTTCATGAGTCTGAGCATCTCTGAAGCTTTTTGATCAGATAGTCATAGGCCCATGTTCAAATAAGCTTTTAGGAATTAAATATGTAAAACTAAAATCAAAACACTTTTCATGAAGCGCAGTGCTGGCAGTGTTAAGATTATTTTGTAATGCTTTTTGTCCATTAGATGGCAGAATTTAGTTTTTTTAAAGTCTGCAAGCAATATTCTTCAGAGTTGATCTTTAATCTGTCTCAAATGATATGGTGTATTTTAATTGTTGATTTAGAAAGAAAATTGTACAAAAACACAGTTAATTTCTCACAACTACACAAACAGATGAGATGTTTTCGAGAAAGAAAAGAAAAAATGAGAAACAACAATTCAAATGGAGTTCTCAGTCTGTGTATTATATTGTATTGTTTTATTATTTGTTGTAAAGATGTTAAGACACATTTTGAAACTGCACTTTATTAATAAATGTTAACATGACTTGATCTGTTACAGCATCTTAAAAACTGCCATCAAAATGAGAGATGAACAGCCAAACACAGAATCTCAAAATTGAGCACCTATAGAATAAATCATTAAGAGCTGGTTATCACATCCCCATTCCAGAAATGATTTTCTGGACTTTACACAACAACACAAAAATTGTTTCCTGGGAAATCAGTTGTCAAATCTGTCTCCACCCAAAACCTGAGGTGAATGACCAGGGAAGTATTTTCAGTGCTGTTATTGAAATGTAATCTACTGTCCATGTGTGTTAGAACATAATAGACATTATTTACACACATATTTTTTTTCAGTTGAAAAACATTTTTAATCAAAATCTTCACAGATCAGGTTATATAGTGCATTTTATTCCTACAAGACATACACAGTAAAGTGTAAGGACATTTTCATTTTAACTTGATATATATAAACTCAACAAAATAAATTCACACACACAGAATTTATATTTTCACTTATTTAGAAAACTGTACACAACATGCACATCTTGTCATTTTTGCGCCAACAAACAAAAAACATTATACTGGTGGCCCAAAGATTTATGATTAACCATTCATGCTACAGTATCAAGATTAATCATAAACTTTTAAGGATGTTGACAAGCGTTTGTGTTGTATAACTATAAGTTTTGTGGTGTCACAACAAAGCTGTTTACACTTGGAGTGCAGAATATGACATTGTGACGTGTTCCATTACCAAGACGGTTCAGAGCACAACTCATGGCCCTGAACAGCTAAAAATGTGCACCCATCTCAAGAAAACCCAACAACCAATAAGCTGTCTCACACTGGTGCCAAAAGGTTACATAAGTTCAGTTTCAACAATCACAGGTAGAGAAACACAAACATGTTTTTGGCTTTTTACACACCATAATAATATGCATTATCTGCATGTGATTGTCACGTGAAACATGGAAGTAAAACCAGAAACTAGCCGCTAAACTCTGTCAGTGGTTATTAAAAGGATGTAAAAGTTGTCTGGGTTGAATGTTTTAAGGAAGCAGCAGGAATAAAATAGTCAGATTGGCCAAAGAGCTCTAAAACCATGGGAAATTTTTTGTCAACAAATCTCATGAAAAGTCAAAAGCCAACAATGAACTGATCCTGCTGTGACCACACACTTGTATAATGTTATTCCTCTTTGCCATAGACCTGCTGCTGTGTCTGACCTTTTTATATGAATTAGCATCTCTTCCTGTTTTCCCCGAAGTAAAAAATGTCATAAGAAAGAAATAATTTCTTCTGAAGTTAGCTAGGCAGGGTCTTCCACTCTAATTTGCTCTAGTCTTCTAGTTCTGACCAAATACACTATACAGCATCAAATTGTAAGAAAATATAGAAGCTTTTTTTAGATATTGTATTCAATATTTTACATTATTTACAAAGTCAGTGTGACAGGCATGGTAGGAAACCCAAGTGCATTGTTACTTTTGGACTTTTCATGAAATATTTGTTCTCAGTCATAGAAACATAGTGTAATGTTAGTAATATCTTTAAACACTTTCACAAAGCTTGGGCAAATTTTTAAGATTTAGCTTGTAAAATGAGTGAAATAAAATATGTTTCAGCTATGTAACAAGGTACATTAGTATGCTCCCTGTCCTATCCCAAAAATGTTGACATGAGAAAGGAGGAAGTGAGATAGAAGGCCACTGCTGACAAGCTGCCAAAGTCTACAGTCAACTGACCAGGCTAAAAAAACAAATATATCTTTGTAAGCCAACTTTTTCCTCCAACTTCCACCATCAGAACTTCAGCGCCATCCATAAACTACCACTACTCCCATCATATTTACTTAGCAGACCTGTGTAAAAGAACAGTTTACAGTTCCTCTGACGAATCACAGTAATACATGCTATTCCTGGTTATATGGTTTACAATAGGAAAAGTACACTGAGAAGGTAGAGTTTATCAAACAAGGAAGTGCTGATTTCAGATGTTTCTGCCAAGTTGTCACAATCATGTGATATACAGGGTCTCCTGCAGAGATAGAGAGAACATACAGATTATCTATTTTACTGCTGATCTACACATAACGAATTATAGGCGAAGTTAATCATTTAAATTATTAGAGTGGAGTATTACAAATTACCTCAGACCTCCATGTTGCCTGTATTATTCTTGTCCTGATAATCACCTGAGAAAAGATTTTGAATCAGAGGATAAATACAATCATACAGAGTGCACATAAAGTTCATTGCTTAAAAATAGTCTGTCAAAATAATAGATTATAAATAATAAATAACCATTTACACATACCTCCGTCAACATCGCATTTACAAACCTCTTGATGTTTAGCTGGAACAAATAAAGGACTTAATTTTAGATTTTATAGACTATAGACAAACAAATTAAAATAATGAATGACATGCAAGTCTAGACAGATTCCCAACTGCAAGTGAAACATGAGTCAGATTATGTTGTGATGCAAATGCTGGTGATTAGTAGCCAAACCCAGTTTTTCCACAAGCCATGGAAAATTACAAAATCTATGTCCAGAGTAGCAGAGTGTCTGTACTTCTCAGGACATGTTTGAAGGAAAGCCAGTGTAGTGACAGTAGTTGTGATCTAACTGAATTTATTAACAAAGTTTGAAACATGTCAGGGTTAGATGATTCAAAATGATGATTGAAGAATCAGTCAAAAAACTCAACTGTGGTGAGTGAGCTGGGTTTCATATTATTAAAAATATCAAACCTTAAAGGACTCTGCCTTATAATTATTTTTTAACAGTGATTTTCATATACATGAAACCTAAATCATTAGTCTGTCAGCGGGTCTGTAGCAGATATTTAGTGTTGTTGAATAAAACAGCAGATAGACAGAAAAAGCTAGCCCTTCATGCTTGGTTGGAGAAGGAGAAAACTAACAGTAAAAGTATATCTAAAGATGGGCATACCCATCAGGGGGGTTGTTGAGTGCCTCCGGGCCTCTGTCAAAAAATTATGAACATGCCAGTGAGTGCACACTCACTATATGAACCTATGTCTCTCTAAACACATCTTTTTCCGACATTTTGTAAAAAACTGTCAAATGATTTAAAGTATTTTTTTTTATATTTTTTTTTTAGTTTTCAGTAGCTCTACTGCTTAATCCAAAAACAATAAAGACTGCGTGTACTTTCCCATACTAAATAACATGGCTGCTTGCCATGTATTCTTCAGGTTTATCCACCTACAACAATTTTGCTTTCAGTCTTCACCTGTTGTATGGCTATTTCCTTTTAGTTTGTTACAGTTCACAGAAATCCAGTGATGAAATCACACGCAACATTTGAGAATGTTTGTATTCGAGTGCCATATAAAAGCTCATAAAAATAATATTGTGCTTGGATATCATAGTGGTACAGAATGACTACAAGTACTACAGTACCGCCAACCACTTCACACAGCTAGTTATCACAGTTTTTGTCCATCCTGGAATAGCAGATGTTTGTTTTTCAACATAACATCTGTGCTACAGTTCAAGTGAATAATACTTTATTTGTTAGGAAAATAAATGTTAGTGTAGAAGTGCAACTGTGGTGTGCTGTATGGTTATTCTGGGTTTTAAGCGTGTAGTCGTACTAGACTGACCTTAAAAAAAGCAGGAACAATACAAAACTGAATAAACTTTTTTTTTGTATTATATCATTACTAACCAATAAACTCATTGACAAAAAGCCAAACATGGGCCTGTGTGGATACTTACGTTGAGATCTCCTTTTAAGGAACAGTAGCAACAGCAATCCAACAATTAGCGAGCCGATGACCACAACAGGAGCAACTATTTTGGAAGGGTTTCCAGACAACAGTTCATCTTTACCTGTAAATGAATCAAATTGAATGATAAAGATTTAATGAACTTATACTTTAGTTCATGAATAAACTGAGTAAATATTTGAGTCCCCCTGAAATGAGATGGAATGGTGGGAAATTCCCCCTGTAATAAATACACCAGCATCCTGCATTCAGTTTCTGTTTTACCCCGGAAGTCTGCATAGTTTTGACATTAGCTCTGAATAAACATTGTAGACAAATTAGAAAGTCAAGAAGAAACAAGGCTGTGAGCAGCATTTGAATTGCAACAACAACTACAATTATCAGCTGACAGACACTGGTCAGAATCAGTTCAGTCTGATAAGAGCTCAGATAGTCTGACTGTCCATCAGTCCATCAGTGGCAATGAATAAATCACAAACTGTAAATGCATAACATGAAAGGCAATAGTCAGTCTAATCTAGTCTGAACCATCACTCATAGTGTACTTCCTTTGTTAGGAGAATTGTTTTGAAGCTGCCAGAATGTTGGGTTAGATTTAGAGACACGTGGCAGTCTGGATCTTCTGTTAAGTGTGTTTTACCTACTGGTTGTCTTCACACAGTATAAAACAAACAAACAATGTAGCAACAGAGGACTAACAGCACACAGAACAAAATAATAACATGTTCTCTGTGGTATCTCCACAAAGTATATCTGTTCAGTAAATCCTGTCTCTATGACCTCTCACAGCACAAACAAAAAAAACATTTGCTACAGTTAAATTACACAATCAATGAAGGTGTGTTTATGTATCAGTGTTGATATCTGAGTTGCTTCCAATTTCAGGTAGAGCATGACCTTACATGTTACTGTGGCTGAAATTACTTTATGGTATTTTATTGTGTGCAGCAGGATTGAGCCAAAAGTTAAAATTGGTAAAGTGTGGTGCTCAGTAGCATGTACCTGGTCCCCTCTGTTCTTGCGTCATCTGAAACGTGGCTTCACCCTCTTTGCCTCCACTGGCGTTTCTGACTACGCAGGTGTACTCAAGCAGATTGGAACCTGATAACAATGTCAGCTTGCTAGACAGTTTAAACAGCCCATTTTCTCCCTGCTCTGCCTGCATTTCAGAGCTTGTTGTCCAATCCGAGCTGTGCTTGTCATACCAGTGAATTTGACCTTTTGGGTAGCCACCATCAGAGTTACAAATCAGGACACCATCTTCACCTCGTGGAAGATCCTTAGAAATTAACTGTACTGTTGGTTTTTTGTATTTAGCTGCAAATGGAAAAATGGGAAGCAAATGTGATTATGCTGATCATTGTGCCATGACATCAATCAACATATTCCAATAAAGTATCACAATATTATTTGTTGACAATAATATCTGACAAGCAAGAAACTCGCTACTACAACAGTTTTATCTGGATGAGATAATTCATCTTGAAACTGAAAATAAGACACAGAGAGACAGGTGAAAAAGAAAAGTGAAGAGGAGAAAGGAAAGAGAAAAGTCAGGAAAGTCCCTTGATCTCCAATCAGACTTCATTGCACAAAGGCTACAACTACATATTTCAGCAAGAACATTTTCTGTGTGTAACCAGAACATAAATGTTTACAGAAACAATTGAACTCATGGCTGAGCTTTAAAATGAGGCACTGGTTTTCAGCGTTTTTGGTCTCTGAACGATCATCTGTACCATACAACATACACGTCTCAGTGGTCAGCCACGGAGGGTCTCACCTGCAACTTTAAAGTTGATGTTTCCTTTGGCATCACCGCTGTTTGTGATCACCATGCACTCATAATTTCCTTCATGCTTCACTGCAGTGTTGGTAATGAGCAAGGATACGTTCATGTTCTTGTTGTTCCAGGATGGTTCAGCAAATCCATAGTTTTTTTTCTCTTTTGGTGTTTCGTGAAAAACTAGCACGGGCTCGTCAGCTCCAATTTTTTTCCAAACCACAACCCTGATTTCAGGGTTTGATACTTCTGCTGTTACATGGACAACACACTCCAGCAGTGACTGCAGGCCATATGGCCCTGTGGTTTCAGAATTGCACTTCACCTGTACAAACTCTGTATAAGAATAGAAGTGAGCAATTACATTAGTAGTAAAGTAGCAGCATTTCACACTTGAAATTCTCACATGATTCTAGAATTTACCTGAATCTGTATGTCCCGCACTGATACAGGTGATAATACAAACTGAGATGAGAGTACCGATGGAGGCCATGTTCATTTACCTGAAATAATGAGCAAGAATATGGCAATCATTAGCAATAATAATGATAAAAATTAACTATTATTAACACTGTTGTGGCAAGCAGTTAAAGTGCAACAAACACATATTTGAGTTCACACCGATCTACTTTTCAATCAAACTGCAGTGTGCAAAGAACATTCCAGTTCACTATGTAAGTGTACTTAAACACTTTTCCATGTCGCGGCCTCCATGTGGTTTAACTAGGTGATACTTGACAATAAAGAATACTTGATACATTTGACAGAAGACAGAAAGTTGTTGCCTCAGTAACTCAGTGATGAAAGCAAACACTAGCCTATGATTTTTCACCATCTTCAACTATCTAATTGGAGCTTACATTTAAGAAAGCACGTAGCTTGGGCATGTTTGCAACAGTATTGTGTTGTCTGCAAAAGATTAATTAAGTTACCAGTGGATGTGTTGTACTGTATTCGCACCTCAATCAAAACAGGAACTGCAGTTGGAAACAAAGTGTTCTGACATGACTGTATGTGGAATAATTCAGGAAGATCACAATCTGCGACTGTGTCAATTGACAGTATATTTACGTAAATATCAATCAAACTGGTGCAGAACTGTCTTTTAGGGCAGTTTATTTTTTATTAATGTGAAACAAAGACCACCTCCACTAAAATTAAGGGAAGAGCAGTGGAGCCATTTCACACAGCACTGTACTGTTATTAATCACAAGACATGCAGTGCTGGGTTTCCTGGGGTGAAACCCAGCACTGCGCATCTGTATATAAATAGAAGCATTGAGTTATTAGTTTACCACCACTGCAATGTTATAGGGTAACTTATAGGGTATTTATAAAATGACGACATAGTCAACAGCGTGAAACCTCCTAATCGTGTTTGTTTCACTCTGAAGGACTAATTTTTAATGAAACAGGAACAATGACATTAATAAGTGACTAAATACATAAATCTTGCTCAACCTCCAGCACAAAAAACAAGTTGGTTTTGTCTGTTTACAATAACTGCAATCTAGATCATTTATGAGAGTACTATTTAGAACTGACTACAGAACCTTCTGGTCTCTCGTCCTGTTTCCTTATACCTCTACAGTAAAAGGAACATACTCTCATAATCATGATTATTATCTTTAAGTCTCTGTTTTCCCTTTTGTTCCTTCTTGTAACTTGACTTGATCGTGCCTGCAGGGTGAAAACCTTGTCGACAGATACCTTGCATATCTGTGAACTGTGAGGTTAAGTTACTTCACCTGCTGACATAAAGCAGAGCAACAAAGGAAAAACCAAGGACGAATGAAAATGAGACATTTAGCAGAAAACCAAATTCTTCTTAAGAAACATGACGAAACTTTAGGAAGGAAGTCATTTCTGTCTTTTTTATTTTTGTATCACTTGACTAACAGTTTATGTTCTGGGGAGTCCATGAATTCCACTTCAAGAAGTAAAAAGATACAACGAATAGTAAACAACAACTGGACAGCGTCTGACATGTTAGTTTAAAAAATGTTTGTGTGTGTTCATTTATTTGTTTACTTTTACAGGAACAGATATGAGAAAAGGATGTTCACTGTTAAATATAATAGTTCTAGGTGATACTTGTTGATATGTTATACCCAGAATTAGAAAAGTAAAATTATCTGGTAAATGGTTAAATGGTTAATCACGAGTGACTAACGTGGAACAAGTTTCATCTTGTCACTTTTACAGTTAAACCATGCTGACATGTTTAAAAATGTTTACCCTATGTTTACCTTACCGAATTTGGATTTTCTGAGAGCGTGGCATTAGTGAGATATTCAGTGTATTTTTAAAAATGTTTCTTTCCTAATTTGTATATCATCTTAAGATAACTGGAAATTAAAGTTGCTGTTCTGGTCTACGAAGACGCAGAGTAATGCAAAACAATGCAAGCATTTGTCTATCTGCCAATTAAAAACGGTAACAGCTTACAATGGGTCTGTAAGTTTGCTTCTGCAATGTTGCTTAGAGATTCTATTATTGTGAGTGGTGGTCAGAAACCTGTTTGACATGCTCCTGACGTTTGTTTACTTTACCCTACACAATAAATTGGATAGCAGTCATACTGAAAGAGAAAGTCAACTCAAAAGATTTTTTTTATACCAACCAAAATACTGAAGGTCAAGTGTTATAGTGGCGGAGCTTCACCTAGGCTTGTTGTGAGTCCTTTAAAGCTCACTTTGTGCCTCTACTCCTGCAATGACATCTTGTTGAATTTGTTTTTTGTATTTGCATGCATCTCTGGCTTCACAATTTTGTCTCTCCACTATTAAGCCTCAACCTTGAGTTAGTTCATGACAGAGCATAAACTGTGGACATAACTGTGTCCTGTTATGTCCTTAACAGTTCTCATTGAGAAAACAGCGACTTCAGCCACATGAGCAAAAAAGAAAGAGAAACTGTCACTGCAAAGCTCAGTGCAAAGGGACAGGGAGAGGCCCCCTCTCACATGTTTGCTTTTGTGATTGGGATAGGACATTCCTAAATGCTGGACTACAATCAACTTTAGATTAGAAGTCCCCTTCATACAGATAAGCTTTCCTAATACACCAAATAAATCAAAACCTGTGGGTGGAACACACACATCATAATGTTAGGCCAGCTGAGACTGCAGCTGAACTCCAACGTAAAAGTTCCACTTCATTCCTGGCACACACTGACATGTGAACAGAGTTGTACATTAACCAGTGCCAAATTTGGACTTTTCTACCAGTTCTTCTTCATAGTTGCTCTTTCATTATGCTGATGTCCATCCATGTCAGTAACACTGCAACGAAAGTGAAAACTGAGTCCAGATTTTACTTGGACATTTTATTCGGTGTCTGGGCCCCCTGTGTATACACTGTGTGCAGCTGTAGAAGAAACCAACATATTTGCATTTGTATATTCTGGACTACCTACATCATAAATGAATAAATGGTTGAATTATGTTTTCTTTCTGTCAGTTTTCTTTCTTCTGACTGAAATATATGAACACTAATAGTGTCTGGTGTTTCATACACTGACTGAACGGTAACATGATTATAATTTCAGACTTTTACCTTACAAAATAATTTAAAAAATCAGCACTACTACTCATATTTATTTCACACAAACGTTGTATAGTGCAGTCTGCTTCCTTATGTTGTCTGTGTTTGCATGCAGAGGTTGTGTGTGTGAATGAATGTGACCTATTCATACTCTGACAAAATAATGATGGTTCATGGTGAAATCTCACGATAAAACATTTGGTGCCTAAAACAGCTTCCACCGTTCCTCGCTGAGAAATGTTGGTACTTTCTTTTTATAGAGAAAGCGAGGGAGTCAAACCAGATATGCGCAGAACCTTCTCCAAACACACTATAACTCAACAAACATTTGGCCAATTATGGCTCGTCATGCTTTGTCTAAATTACTTTAATGTTCTTGTGTGTCTGTTTGCTGTGGATATTAGCAGATCACTAGCAGATCAATATTCCTACTCGACATTCGTCATGGTTTATTCTGTTTTTCGACTAAAACAGGAAGCTCTGTCGGACATTTAGAAACTCTTCGATAATGTGAAAAATGAGTGTATGAATCCAGCTCAGATCAGCATACAGCAGAAATATGGCGTAAGGCTCAGCTTACGTAGAACAGTATTTCTCAGTAAACCGACACAGTCTTTAAGAACACAGTATCTGAGGGACACAGTATAATGTAGGAACCCTACAGAGCGACACACGATCTGGGTCACAGCTGCTACTACTACTACTCTAAACAGCGTATGTTGGAAAAATCTCCTGTTTACACGATCATATCTTAAATACTGTGTAACTCACTGTCGTAAAAGAACAAAGCGTAAACCCACCTTACACGCTCCTCTGCAGCCGAGCCGTCTCTTTGTGTACGAAACGTGGACTCGAGTTCACAATTAACCAATTCTACTTCTTACTTTCGCTTTCGTTATGAGTCTGTTGTTTAAAAAAAAAAAAGAAGAAAAAAACACATATCTGTGGGACTGCTGGTGTGGCAAGCTCGTTTAAGGTCGAGCAGATCAGATGTTCAGATGTTCACTGAAACAATCAACAAAAAAATAAATATTATTATTATTGTATATTACTGAATGTGATCACCAGACACTTTAGTCCACGTTTTTTCTCTTCATTTCAAAGTCAACATATGTTATGCAGGTTAATGCAATTTGTAAAGTCTCTGTTGAAACAACTGTTGGAAAAAAGTATACTAAATGTTTTTTTAAGTATATTTAAGTAATTTTCCCAAGTATTCCTCATGGCATTTCACTAATGGCAATATACATTAATCTTTTCAATACTTTACACTTTAGTTTGTGAAAGTTTACAGGGATATACTACCAGTATACTTTATATTATAAAATTATACTTCTAAATACAAATATTGAACCTTAAGTTACTACTAGTTTAACTGCAGTACACTTTAATCCCACTTTTGACTTCAGATCAAAAGACTTTTTTCAGATTTTGATCAGAATATACTTAAAATAGTGTTGAAATGTCAATTTTGTGACAAAATCTTAAATTAAGACATCAATTGTCTGTTTGTTTACACAGTTAACTGAAAGGCATGCCAATGGGTGTTTCTGTATACTTTACGCATTGTCAGTATGCTCCAAGTATACTTAAATTTTAATTTAGTCAAGTTTATCTCTGACGAGTACATAAAAGTAAACTGAAAGTATACTTTATTTTTAATTCAAAAGAAGTATACTAATACCTACTTTCATAAAGGAATGATCACCCATATAAAAATATATTTTTACCAGATGTAATTATTCTTACGGACCAGTAAAGGCTCACTTCTGTGCGACCAATGTATGGTAAACCAATATGGACAAAAATCAGTCGGTTTAATACCAAAGGTTTTTCTGCAGATAATAAGAAACTTCAGCAATCTAACAGAATCAAATCAAGTTGATATTCTACGTTTTCCTTAGTTCAAAATGTCCTCCGTTTCCTCCATTAGCCGGAATGCAATACTCTTTACCACTGTAGTATAATTAGGACTTTGTCTATAAATGTAAAGAAAAACTCAAGATTTTCTATAATAACAGTTCACATCCTAGAAATATTCAGCTTACTGTTAAACAAACATTACACCCTCACATTTGAAAACACTGGATCCTTTAAAAGTATTGAGGATCAAATAATCTAATATTGATTTAATCTGTTAGAATAATCAATAAAGAAGTTAATAATATAGCAAATACATCCTACAGTGTATGGTCAAAACTGAATTTTAATGTTCATTTCCACTTGTGCCATTTCTTGAATTCAATTTTTTTTCAGTGACTTACATCCAGCAACAACAAATGGTAGAGGATGCATGTCTTGCATCATAACACACATAAAAAACAGACACCACAGGAAAAACATTTCATGTATTTGAAATGTAGTTGTTTTCTGCATGACAGCTGGTTGAACCGGCAGTCACACTCGACTCAACAAGACAGAAGCAGGAAGAAGTTTGAAGTTTGAAGTTTGGTCTGAATAATGTGAAATGTACAGAGAGACTGCTTAAGGGTAAAACGTAGAAAAAAGGCTGAGCTGTCATAAGGTCACTTGTCAAATCTAGGATGGGTTTACCATTAACACGTCTGTGCCAGATTCAGGACCAACAACATTCCATTGACTAGCAACGGAAACAAATTACTTCTTAGTGATACTGGTAGGGTTAGATTAGGAGAAACCCAACCTTGTTTGATGTTGTAGCCTAACACACAAACAGGCACGCTTAATTTTAGAGTAAATTTTGCCTATAAAAACAAGTGTCACTGAAAACCGGCACTGGGGTTACAATAATCTAAGGTTAGTGACTACAGTATAAAAAAGGCTTACTCCAATTCTGTTACCTGACAGGGGACCTACAGTGTGGAACTGTTTGCATCCTTCAGATGACAATGACAATAATTTATGTGGCTCCTACTTTATGTGGATAATAATACTATAACCGGTACAAGAATTCCAACTTCATGCCACAACAATACAACAATTATTCCATTAAAAAAAACATATGGCGTCAAAAAAAACAAACAAAAAAAAACTTCACAGTTATGTTTCTTCTCACATTCATACATTACAGACCAGACGTGCATGCAAGATGGGTCAAAATTGAACACAGCGTGCTTGTGTTCTAGAAACTGCATGTATGATCACTTACAGCTTGTGCTGTTGCAATAAAGTAAGGGTAGTCGCATCATTGGTTGATATGATAAACGTGATCTTTGTGCCCTATCTGGCAGATCTAATGCACTGCAGGGACAAAGGCAGACTTTGAACCATACACATACAAATACATAAAGTGCTTCTGTCAAAATAAATAAACCATAAAAACAGTACAAAACGGCTTCCAAGAAAGAGGTATCAAATCAATGCACTTGGGGATGTGGAGGAGAATTGTGTCTGTTGAACATCAGGATTCCTGTGGTATAGATATATGGGCAGGATTACTCGTTTTGGAAAAGAAAAGAAAACATGAGTTCAAAGATGAGTGGAGGTAAAAAGGGGCAATTGACTTCAATTCAACCCAGGATCAGACTGGACTTGCCCCCAGGTGGATTTCTGCGGCCGGATGGTAGACCTGCAATCGGCTCCTCAGCTGCAGAGACGTCCTCTGGAACTGCTTCAGGTTCAGCAGCACTGTTATCTGTACACAGGCAGGGAACCAGGCAACACATTACATTGGTATACATTAACAAGGGAAGAACCATAGCTTGTCTGTTTTAACCAAATCATTCTGTTAAATGAACATACTGCCCTGACAAAAGTCAAAGTATAGTACAGCAAAAGTACAGTCCAGGATTATAATTGATTCAATATTTTGACATGCAGCACAATTCTTCTCATGTTCTCCTAGCTCTCTGCCCAGTATATATGGAGTCCTGGCTCTGTAAATGAAAAAAAACTTTTCTTTTTGCTCATGCACAGAGTTTGTGT
This sequence comes from Ctenopoma multispine, assembly GCA_034779795.1. Lineage (NCBI taxonomy): Eukaryota > Metazoa > Chordata > Actinopteri > Anabantiformes > Anabantidae > Ctenopoma > Ctenopoma multispine. The sequence goes on from JAUYWH010000001.1 coordinate 14,414,392, forward strand.
GGGCTTTCCAATGATATACCTCACAAGACAGATGTGGAGCCAAGGGTACATAAAAACAACAGTGTTTGAGATCACACACAAGGGAGAAAGCAGCACTGCTCTGTCTCACAGCTGTGGCTTTTGTGTGTGAAATGTGCATGTTTGGCTCGCGTTTACGTATTTTCATGATTTCCTCAGGACACTCTTTCACAATCTAAACGATTACTACAATCTGAACTTTTCCTCAGTTATGCTGCTATAAACCTAGGGCCTGATTTAGTAAGATCCCAAATAGGGAGTGCTAAAATGCATGTGCAATCTTAAAAATTGCACATTTCATTTGAGGTGTTTGGCATCATTCAGTGCGTCCTGGGCAAGAAGAAATATAAGTCAGCAGATCATATCGGGGGCATAGCATACATGTAAACATCCTCTCTTGCACTCAGTGAATTAATCATATGGCTTAGTCTTAGAACAGATGCAGGCGAAACCTTGTATAAACTGTGTCCTTCAAATTAATTGTGTGTTGGTGCTGACCGAAATAGGACTTTGTTTTGTGGAGTATTTTGCATCTACGGCCCAAAAGTGTGTGTATTAGAGTGAAGAATTAACTCTTACTGTGGATTCACCAAATGTTAAGGTATGACTATTTGCTGTAACTAATAAGCACCAAATGCTCGGCCTGTGGGTGAGGGAGCACTGTAATTCATCTGTGGAGAGATCTAAAGATGGCACTTTTGTTGTTTGCCAGAAACATTTAGATAATGTGCCTAAATCCACCTGTGAGGTGTTTAGAGAGAGACATATCCAAGAAGATGCTGAGTTCTGATTACTCTCAAAGTGACATTTACAAAGTATTGAATTAAAGGTCTGAATACTTATGTAACTGAGATATTTAAGTGTTTAATGTTTTATTATTCTGCAAACATTTTTAGAAAAATGTTTTCACCTTCCTATCGGTCACTGAAGGCAGACTGACTGGGAAAAAATGCAGTTTTACAAAAAATGTGCAAGAAGTGAAAGGTCTGAATTCTTATTTGTATATATATAATAGGCATAGGCATGTGTGTATGTGTATGTCTGCATATACTGTATAGGCATATGTATATGCTTATATGCACATCTGTATATATATGATATTATATATGTGATATTTTCTGATGATATTATCACAAATCTGTTATTTGAAATAGTGAACCACTGTTTCAGGGTCTACTGGGCAAAGTATTGTCACCATTTTCCTTTTTCCTCTCTTTGCTTTTAAGTGCAGGTGTTGTACCCTTTTTGGTAAATATGAAAATACCCTCTAAAACACAGGCAAAAAGCTTTGCAAATACTGGGAAGTGCTTACCGTGATCACGTACAGAATTTTCTCCATCCTACAAAGAAAACAACAACAAAACATGAATTGAAAACAAAGTCAGAATTTTCTTCACAGAAGAGGAATTTCTGCACTGAATTAAAATGCACATGACACTGAAAAATAAAAGGTAGTTGCTACTAACAGGGTCCTTTGTGAAACATTCAGTTCCTTGCCTGTATGTTTGTCTGGCCTTAAGTTTCACTTCGTTTATCTCCACAGCTCATGATCTGAAGCAAGATCTTACCATGGCGGGGGTGTCTGCAGAGTGGTTGGCGTTGTGGTTCCCTCCTCTTCTCAAAGGGGCTGATGGCTCACCACACAGTACACCTGTGGGTTTTCCACCTGGAAAAGCAAGGAAACATAATGGCTCAGAAAAGTCAAAGTGCCATTTTGCCATTTTTGTAAACGAATCCCCTATCGATTCCAGTCGCCTCGAATGACGTCTCCACGCATGTTGCGTAGCATCATTTACCCAGCAAGAAACATTGCAACTTGCAATACTTGCAAAGTAGATATTTCATCAAAGGGAGGAAACACTACAAATATGCAAAAGAATTTGCTCACAAAACACGCAATAACCTTAAATAAATGTTTTTGATCCACTCCGGACTAGTGAATCTCAACCCAGCAGCAGCGGTAACGTTTGCACGTCCTCTCCCGTTAATACGGCAGGTAACTAATCAATAGGAGAATTGATAAAGAATCTAATTGTTAAACAGAATCGAAAATGGAATCGTAATCGTAAAAATCTTATCAATTCCTATTCCTAGTCATGTGCATCCAGTGCCTGACAAATATCTGAAGAACATTTATGATTGTACACAAGGACAGGAAATTTCATGTCTCTAAAACATTTCTTTATTTCCCTTTTCCTCATATTTTTATTGCATTTTTCCATGCCTCGTCAGTGGGAGGAAAAGATGGCAGCCACACAATTAAGGACTGTACAGCTGACTATGAATGGGACTTTGCTGTAATGTTTAGTTGGATCTAGAGAAAATCATTTGTTTTACATATTAAACCTGAAGTAGGTACATTAGCACAGTGCGTTTATCTCATCAACATGGTGACATTTCTGATGTCTGGTATTACAGGAAATACAGCTCTAAATTTATCTACACACATGCACGCATGCACACACGCTAACACGCAAAGTAAAGTAGACAGAGAACATTCAATTTCTTTCAGTATGAAAAGTATCATGTCAGTGTTCAAAATTGTGAGGGATTTCCATGAAATGATTTGTGGATCTTGTGTCTCTTAATGGAGAAATAAGGAGACAACAGGGGGAAATGTCCCACAGGGGAAACAACCCTGATAGCTACAATTCAGCTCTCAGATACTGACCTTATCGCCCACATTATGCCAAACTTTTCTTTGTACATGCAACTCCCACACGTTTCCTAGACAAGTTTCCTCTTGTAGTTTGGGGAAATTTCACAATGTTTCACTTCCATACTAAATATCTTCCTTACAACAACTCTGTTCATGCTTATGTTAGTTTCTAATTAGAATATGCAGTGAGGTCCTGCTGAGCCCCAGGGTGAATTTGTTTGTTTCAAAAACCCATATTGCTACTGCATTGGCATGTGAGTGGGACACAGTTGAAATAGTTATAGTAATTTTTGATTCTATTATAAAGCTTCATCACATAGCAAAAGTCAGTATGTTGAGAGTCAGAGGAGAATGTATCTGCTACACATACCTTTAACATTTATTAAACATTGCGATGTTCACCATTTAACACACAATGTACAACATATGTTTCATATTCCACTAATCTACATCAATTTAATGCCTGGTGCCTGCAATGTTTTACCATATGTATATTTTTAAATATTTTTTATTTATTTAAAAAAAGATAGCCATTCTGACTCTGTTTGATCAAGGTTCAGAACATTGTCTAAAAGCTTATTTCTCTGCACAAATGGGAGATGTAAAAGGGAACTGGTAAATGCAGATCAACCTTTTTAAAATATATGTGAGAATAAATGTGAGAAGTAAGAGGAGGAAGAAGGAAATGTCAGAAGGTAAATAAGTGAAGGCTTCACTATGAATTGCCTGTGACCAAACAAAAAGTCTGAAAAATCCGTTGTAGGTGTTACTGTGTAAGATAATATACACAGTACTCTTAATAAACATGAATAACATTTAGCTTTTTCGTTTAAAAAAACATTAATTTTAAAAGTATGATTACTCCAAAATTATATTTATTGCCATGCAGTTCCTTTGCATTCATAAAAATCTAAAGTGTAAATTATTAAATGACTATTAAACCATTACTATAATATATATATTATAACTATAATATAATAAGTGACAAAAAAAACATGCTTGAACTGATTTCTGAATAACTGCAACTCTAATAACATTCTGGCAAAGACAGGGAATGGCAAATCCCAACCTGTAATTGGTTTTCCATTTCAATCCCATCAGTGGACTTCCCAAAATGACACACTGCACAGCTGTTAACATTGTTGAACTGTTTAGTTCAGTTGTTTTATCCTCAGTGGTCTTGTTGACAGTACACTTGAGTGCAGCTTGTTTTTCCAGTCAATTAATAAACATATTTCAGCACTGCATTGTGGTCATTTCTGTTATGATGTTAATAGCATTAGTTTTAGCTTTAGCGTAACTTAGATAATAGATGGATGGAGTAAAAAAATGGAACACAAGAACTAAATGCAGAACTAAATAAATCTGAATCCCAAACACAACCTGCGTAGGCTGATGCTGCATATGATGAAAGGAAAAGTCCAAAACAGCAACGGCATTATTATTCAGTGGAACGTTAAGCTTTGTGAAAAAATGTGGAGATAAGCGTTAGATAACTAACTGGAGCCACTGATCTTTCACATTCATCTATGATAATAACATCCAGCTTTGTTGGTGGTTCACAAAGTACTAGTAACAAATTGTTAATGTTGTGCATCTGTGTAAACCTGGTAGTCTGGTAAATGTTAGCTCTCTAGTTTTACTTACTTAGGCTTAAGCTACATCCATACAAGAGGCAACAGCATTCTGGCTTAGCTAAAAACCTGATAGAGGTTGTGCTGTATAGTATAAAAAAAGATAATTTTTCAAGAACATTTTAATATAACCTATAAAACATATAACCTACAACACTGGCTTGTTGTGGTTACAATGGTTAACTTAACTTAAAGAGCAAAAGCAACTTGATGTTTTCATGTAATCACCCTTATTCTAATATATAGATATATATATCTATATATATCTATATATATATAGATATATATTAAAAAGAAATTTTTTAATTTTTTTTTAAGAAAAAAAGAAGAACAATTAGTACATTTTAGAGGTCAGCACCAGACTATACAGAGGTGAACAAGCATTAATAAATTATAAAAGTAATACTGGCAAGTGATTCATGAAAACAGCTAACAGCTAGCTAGTGCTACTTAACTAGCTTAATGGTAACAAGCTTAATCGCTTCAAAACATAATGTTAATATCCTGAAGGTTTGTTCCTCTGTAAGTTTAGTATCACTTAGACTAGGTCCACAGTCAACTCTACAATCAGTGAACTACAGAGTGTTACATTTTAAAAGACGCCAGGTACATGAATTTAATCCTTAGGGTTTGAGAACAGGAACCCTTTTATTTTGGGTATGTCATTTCTGACCTGTGCTCAGAAGAGGGGTTGCTTTCTAGCAAAGCACTATTAAAAATCTCTGAGCCTGAATTTGTTTTGTGTGTGAGTTCTGCAGGTGGTAAAAATGTGTTACAGAAACTGCACTCTGTAGTTCACAAAAATGCATACTAGCTTTACTTTTACTTCCTGTTGTCTTCCATTTCCTCTTTTAGTAACATTACGCTGTGTATTAGGCTACATTTTGAGAGGGACTTTTCAGAAAACTCCACACTAAGCAAGAATTACCAGTAATATTATCAAGACATACTAAGGAAAGTATTTTAGCAGTGAATTAAAATGAATCTGACACAGACACATTTTGTATTCCTCTTTTAAATTCCACAGTAAACTATGTGATCTAACAAGGACTTGAGGCAGCTCAAGTCTACATGAATATTTCAAATGTCTGCAAGCTTGAGAAGAATTCTGATTAGCAGAGAAACACCAGTGACTGATATCTATTGACAGTCAGAAAAAAATTCTATTTATTATTTGCCCCTCTACAGCCATTTGACAAGAAAATGCTATTCTTATATATTTGGATGTCTGAGATTTAGAGTAGCCTGGAGAGGCAGAGGAACAGTTTGGTCTAGCAGTAATCTTCAAAACACCAGAAGCAATATGAACAAACTTGTCCATTATTATTGATGGTTGTGTGCTATACTATTGATTTTAAAACTCTTGAAATGGACTTTAGAAACTGAATTGCTGGCTTTCACATTATGGCAACACATTTTTGCACTAGGGAATACATACCTGGTGGGTTGTTCCTTCGATTAGCATAGGGGTCCTCTGGCTCAGCAAAAACACTGGAGGCCATCTTGTTTTTCCGAACAGGAGGTTTCTCTTCATCTGCACCAAATGAAATGTTGGAGCCACCACCAGGAGGGCGCAAAACCCTGGAAAGAGAAACAGTCATTACTGTTAATGAAAGCTGGATCATACTTGCTGATTTTTCTGTATTTTTAAATAAACCCTAACCCTTCTTTATGTCTGCTGCGAGACATAAAGAATTAATCAACCTAAGTTATTTTTTCTTTTCACATACATGTCAGTAAAAGGTCTACATTTTAGTCCCTGTGATCAATGTCCTGACTCAATTGTAATGACTTAAATGCTCAATCAGATGGATTTCTTTCAACTAATCGAAGTGGTTGTTGAGTATCTTTGCACAGTCTTTTAGGGCTGGAGAAACAAAAAGATTTTCAGATTATTTTACAATTTTCATTTGAACTATCCAATCAATTCATAAAAGTTAAAGATCTATTTTTGAAGTTGGGCCTGTTCTCAGTAATGTGTTGTATCTGTACTAAATGTTACTTGTACTAAATGGGCTACAATGAATAACATTGTAACCCATTTAGTTAGAGCTGCAGGGTGTGTAAAATCTCTACATTGTGGAGACGTGCAGATGTTGTGCAGATGTTGTTGGCAGCTGTATTAGTCGTCTTGAGTCATGACGTGAATATCTATCTGTGCGGATCCTCTGTAGTTTACTGTACTGTGATGAGTTACCAGACCTAGAGAAGGCCTCTACAAGGGATAGTGTTTACTTTTTTAAAGATATTTACATTATTCTTATGGTTTGGCATATGTAGGCCTAAAAACCTATTAATGTAATATGTTAGTCACATGGATTTGTAAAGGAAAACATATACAATAGTTTTTAAGCAAGAAATATGTTTACTGAACCTTATATAAATGTATACTCAAGAAAGCAATATGTTGCTTTGTTGAAAATGAGTTTACATCAAATTGAAATGAACTGGTTATGGACTGTGTGAATCAAAATTTAATCAACTCATGTTATCAGTGCTGATTTGCAGTGCTATTTTTTTTGTAGCAACACTCACAGTGATGTGGGAGGTGTTGGTGCATGCTTAAGTAAAAAGGTAATGTGAGCCATGATGTCACACATGTTTTACACAGAACTTCAACTTAATAAATAAAGACTTATAAAAGCATTCCCTGAGCTTGTGTGTACTTTAGACTATTGTTGAAAAGAGTAGGCTTCATGGCCTTTGCTGCTTTGGGTAAACTCAGACTGATTAATTTTCATACCGCTGAGAAACACTCAGATTTTCTACTTAACTAAAAACTATCATTACCGCAGTGTATAAATGCTCTGTTACAAGTAAAATTCCTTCATAGAGAAATATACCTAGGCAAATAAAAAGGTTTTAAAGCTACAAAAGTAAACTATGTTTACTGCAGAGGTATAAATGACTGGATTACAATTGTTGAAGCATTAATGTGTACACATCACTGTTGGAGCTGGTAAAGGTTAAGCTAGCCATTTTCTGTACTGAATTGTGATGAACCCATAATTATACATAAGCATTTATTACCTTATTTATATTTTATATCAAGAATATGCATCTGCAAGTTTAGGCCACTGCAAACAAATGTGGTGAAGTAAGGACTACAATATTGCCTTCTGAAATACAGTTGAGTAAAAATTGCTTTAAAAAAAAAGGTATAGCACTTGAGTAAATGTATTCAGTTCATCCAATGCAAAAGACAAACACCTTGAATCATCAATCAAATTAAATTGTCTCCAAATTAGACTGTGTGGTATCGTTACAAATTTAAGCTGCATCATTTTTGTACCAAATCGTGGACTCTGTATCAAAATGTATACTTAAAACAGGAAACATTATTTGGTGAAATCAAAAGACTATTGACTACAAGTAAAGTACATGTTGCCAGCTTTCTTACACAAACATGGTTTAAGAACAATGGTTAAAAATATTAAAAAACTTAATATAACTACAGATATCCATCAAACCACAGACAACCCCTCCCCAACAGCACCTAGTCCCTCTGAATACCCTGATACTTAACTACATCTTATCTAATGAACTGCAAGTTAAGAGCATCCTTTGGGTGTTTTTAATACATCTGTTATGCATCCATGTTGATGTGCATGTCTCTGAATTAGAAAGAAGACACTAGATAATGCTTACATACTGAGGTAACGGTTGGACTACTGTTTCTTTGTATTTTGCAATACCCACATTGTTATTATTACTTGACAGAATTTAAATCTGCAGCATTCCTGGTATGATATAACTGCAGTGACAATAGATTGCTGTCCCTACATCCCTATGATGTCAATTAAGACCTCGGGCTGATGTCAGGTGTGGCCAGCTGTATAACGGCCCTCGGTCGCCTAAATGAGGCCATATGCAGTGGAGGCTGGGGGGGTGTTTTATTGTACCTCACTGATCAGACCGATAACTGATCTGAAATCCACTGAGGCCGCACCCAACCAGAAGGACAGATCTGATGAACATTTCATTTTCAGACAATAAACACGAAAAACTAATTATATAGCCATACGCATGCTAATGTAAAAAAAGAGGCTAACAGAATGAACGCTGGGTATCGAGTCGCCTAATGTGGAGCTGCGTGCTAGCTAAGCAGCTTCCCTACAAAAGGGAGGGTACAAGTCTAGCTAGCTAACGATGAAAAAATGAGAAGGTGTGGTGCTGGGATTTATTCTAGCATCGTCGTCCACTGCATAATTTCAACCCTATTTGGAGCAGCTAAGAAGCAAGTGCACGCAGTGGTCAAACCAAACATGTATTTTATTTGACGCTAACGTCAAAGGATGCTGGACTTGACGGCATCATGGTGGCTAACGGCTTTCGCAACGGTCTCAACGACGCTTTTTACCTGGAACTGCTTTTAGCACCGGGCTCCATCCCTTGAAATGTCGTGGTCGTCGTCATTTTAGCGTGCAAGTCGTGGTAAAATAGTAATAACTCTAACACGATACAGTCAAACTACACTTTAATTATCAGCACTTCACCGCTTCATAATTGTCTAACCTGCTGTTTCCCAGTATTAACCTGCCTCCGGTCTGACTGGACCAGTATCAAGCAAGCCAAAGGGACATGTTTGACTTCCGGTTATATTTCAAAATAAAAGACACTAATGTGACAAATATATATTGCAGTGTTGTTTACATTAAATAAAAGAAACAGCTACATTAATTAGTCAAGGCGTATATGACCTGCAGTTAAGGGCTCGTTCTTCCTGACTCCGTACTTAAAGAAAGGTGAACATATAGAACATATAATTTGAAGGTATAAATGCGGTATGACCGGCATCTCTCTTGCTCGTGTCATGTTTCTGGCTAACTTGACACAGCAGTACGAGAGTAACAGAAGCACTATAGAAATAATGTACAACCCAGAAGTGAACCGCTCCTCCTTTAATTGGATCCACACACATTTATGTGTATATATGGCATTAGATAATTTACTTTATATGACATGAACTTACAATAATGCGATGTACAAACCATCTATTGTTCATTTTGATGCTCTGTAATTAATACCATGCACAAAACATTTAGTAAAGCAACTTGTAGAAAACCCATCTTGTTTGTCATAATAATGATATTCACAGGGTCAAAGTTTCACTAGACAAATTTCAATTTAAAGCTAAATGAATCTAAACTAAATCTTAGATTCACCCTAATACCTTCAATACCTTTTTATATTTTTGTAATAAAACTATTGTTAAACAGTTAACATTTACAGGATAAAAATATCAGTTGCACAGTTTTAATTATTATTTACCTGCTGCTTTGTATGTGCTAGTTAAGACTCCTTAAATATACATAAATCAAATAACAGAAACAGACTTAAAAAACTCACTTTATTCCAACAATACATTTTCATAACAGCAACATCTGTCAGTGAATCTAAAATGCAGGCTTACTTAACAATGACAAAATTCCATCTGAAGCAAACCTCAATGGCATAACAATAAAAACAAAAATGAGAACTAAAGAATTTTCCCAAAAGTAAAAAAAAATAAAACAAAAAAAAAATAAAAATCATGACAAGATTTTAATGTCTTCGGCACATTAGACTCATTGCAGCCTCTAAAATTTGTTTAAACTGCACAATTCAGATAATAACCTATGAAAGACTGTGTGATAAGATTTCGCTACACCAACTGTGCTGCTGCCTTCAAACATTTTTTAAAAGCATTCCTTTGGATGGTATCAACACTGGTTATGAGCATTTGAAGACATAACAAACATGTTCAGGGACATAAGGGGGGGGTAGGGATGTTTGCAGGAAACAGTCTTTAAAGAAAAGAGCCTCCAGTTTGCTGTTGGAACACATCAATTGTATCTTCATCCTCCATTTCTAGCTGCAAGGAAAAACATAGTTAGTTAAAAGTCGTTAGTAAAGTTAATATTTTTACTAAATTCATTCAGGGATGGAGAAACATATTACAATTGCTTCTGTCTTCTCCTTTGTAAGTCGCTTTGAATAAAAGCGTCTGCCAAGTAAAGTAAAGTACATGAGGTGTTGACAGTGCATCTGGGATTCATGTAACCCAAGGTTTGTTCAAAAGCCTAAGCCTAAAAATAGATTTGGCTGTTTTTTGTTCTAATGTTCATAAGAAGTTAGTTAAATATATGAACAGAGGCCGAATTTATTCTACCACCTTTGACAAAGCAGGATTAGGAAAAGTAGGTCAGAAACCCGAGATTGCAGACGTGATGTAAGAACAAGGAAAACAAAGCTCAAAGTGGTCATCACATAAAAATTGACAACAAAACATAATATCTTAGTCATGCACCAAGTTAACAACACTGCATTGCTGGCATTTAATTTCAACAATAACTCATGATGATGAAATGTGATTCTGCAAGTGCTCATATGTAGGCAAAACATTACCTGCGATGGTGTGTCTGTTTCATTGATAGGCTGACCATCGAACCGAAATCGTATTTGTCTCATTGACAGACCCTGTGTGGTGGAAACAGAGAAAACCAGCATTATGACACACCCTGGTGATCAAGAGGTTAATGTTGTGACCTTTTCATTCTTGCAACCATTAACAAATAAGTGTTGCAGCTAGTAAAAAATGTGAGATATTAACCTTGCAAAGTTTTTCTCTAATCAAGGTGTTAGACTGTTGAATAAATAAAAGGATTTGTCAAACATAAATATTTTGCTAAATCTTTATTTTGTGTTTTTGACAAATGTATTACACTCGAAATATGAGTGTAAGGAGATGGTGGAAGAGTCCGTAACCACAACTGTAGAAAAGGGTACAAAAAAAACAATTACGCTTAAAGAAAAATGAAAAGATAATCATAAGAACAGATAAACAAACTGCCTTTCACATTCACTTTTACATGGAATGTGAGATATTGGGTTATTGTGCAATATTGCCATAATGTTAGAGTGTTAACCAGTTACTAACCCTGATTTATGTACAGTATTATCATATGTGTATTTTCAACATATCAATATTTTATTTCTAAATATCGCAGTTGTAGCCAATATAGCTGGTATATCTTGACACCCATACTACGAATAATTATACATAAGGAATTATGGACTAATCCTCATTTGACTAGACCATCCTGGATCCCTCAGCTGAATCAGATTCAGAGACACCCATTCTGGCCAGTATGAAAAAGATAAAGGTAAGATGACTTATTTGTAATAGCAGTCTCACCTGCCGTTCACAATAAGCTTTCATCAGTTTGTTGAGAGGAGTGTGCCTTTTGATCTTGAACTGCACCACTGAGCCATCCTGCCCTGCCACCTTCAGGTTGATGTGCTCATTGTTCTCCATCTTCACCCCCTCCTTAAACAGAGAAAAACAAAACAAGTTTGCAAAAAGTAACATTACAGTGATGTAGAAAAATAGTGTCCGACACCACGAAACCCTATCCATTTGGGTCAGAGACAATTGAAGATTCATGGAGTGTACAGTATTAGCCTGAGCGACACACAGAGCAAAAGCCATAAGGAGCAGATTTTCATATTTATACACGTGGAGAAGCAGGTAAACTGATGTTTACCACTGGTATAGCTCAAATGTGAAGATTACTGAGGTTATCGATAGCATAAAAAGCGGCAGCAATACAACTTAAACGCTAAGTTTAACTTAGCATTTAGCTAGTCCATCACAATGGCCTACAACTTTAACGGCCTAGCAGGATGAAAATAACAACTTAAACGTATCAAGAAGCCCGTTTATCCTGACATACTTGATTGTGGACTATTGATGAGTATAAAGAAACTACACCGTATGTGATCCGTTAACGGTTATTGACCCAATAATTGTCTTCATTTTTGTTGTACATAATCGTTAACGTTACTGTAACGTTATGTCACCAACGTTGTAGTTGCTCACTTTTCTTTGGTTATCGCTACCTATTATGCCATAGCTATAGGTTGCATGTTACATGTGCATCACCTATAGTTAAAAATAGCCGATTAAGTGCATTTAGAGCTTATTTATTTCTTATTCTTTATTTCCGCCGGGGAACGTTAGCAACGTTAGCTTATTATGCTAACATTACCCACTACCACTGCTTGCTAACGCGGTTGCTCTGGTTTGTCGTGTTCGCTTTTTATATAATTATATGACCGCAAACGACTGGATGCACAAATGGGGCTTCACTATGTCATGTCTACGATTATCGTACACAAACAAGGGTAAACCTTATAATAAGCCACCATATGTAAAGCTCTGCTCACCTTGGGTTTTTCGTCTGCCATGGTTGCAATTTGCGCCTGCTCGACTGCGACTGCGCAATCTGGCGCGCCACTTTGCGTCAGCTGCAATGAAGCGATACAGCTGCGCCAGATCTACTGAGCATTTATAAAATGTAGTTTAAACATGTTAGTTCCACCACATTCATCCATTTACTTTTAATGTTGTATTTTCATCGAAGTAAACTTTCTGATTCATAAAACTAAGATATGATGCTGAATAGAAATAAATAGTGAAGGTAGATGAGTTTAAACACCTGGAGTCAACCATAGAAAAGCAACGGACAGTGAAGTGTGAAAGAATGGGTAGATTTACAATGTGATGATACGCTGCCAGGCAGCAGGAAAAGAGGAAGATCTCAGAGGAGGTTCATTGATGTACTGAAGGAGGACATGCAGACGGTGTGACAGGGCAGGGTGCTTGGGATAGGGTGAGATGGAGGCAGATGAGTTGCTGTGGCAACCCAAAAGAAGTAGAATAATGAGAGAGATGTGAAAACTGTAATACAAACAGATCCATCTCAATCTTTATTTTTCCATGCACAGAAATGGGTTTTCAAAAATATGCAATAACAAGTTCATTTAATATCTAATACAAATAAATAATTTAATAAGAAATATAGCCCCAGAAAGACAAACATAAAGAAGTCACATTATAAACCTGGTACCCTGAATTAATTACCAAGTTTTTGTTACTAACATGTTTTACAAAGGCTTACTCAAAGAGATATTGTTCTAGTTTGATACAGGAAACTCCCACACAAGGTAAACAAACAACAGTTGACTTCGTTAAGTAACTTTTTCCTTTAGCTTGCCTTCCACAATATGGTATAACAATAGATAAAAGGGCAAAGGTAATTTAATTAATTTTAAAAATATGCCTGCTATACGCCTGTCTATTGTCAACTGACCTGCACTTCTCTTAGCACACCCACTTAATGTACAGTATACAGTTGAGGATTACTCTTAATTGCCACTGTTGCTTTATAATCTAACATATTATATTATTAACTGAATATTTGGAAACGTTAAAGCATTTTACACAAAACTCTTATTACTGCATTACTGAAAGTTTCCATCATAAGAAGAGTATACAAATGTCGACTGCAATATCACACAGGAAACCAACCTGATACCTTCCTCAAAAATAAATAATACATTCATGACAATAAATACTGGATGACTAAAACACAAGAAAAGAAAAGTCTGAGTGATGAGTTAGTATAGAAAAAACTGAATAGCTGTTAATGTCAGCCATACTGGAAATCACTTGGGAGTAACTCATTCTTAATGTCTTAATGAAACAATTTGCCAGTGCGTTTAACTTAGCAACAGAGAACGTCTTATTTTCTCCTGCCCATTGTCTTCAGCATGTTCCTGAAAAGTCAGCAGCAAATCCTGTGAAATGCAACAATGATATGACCCTGGCATCTTAGCCCCTTTCTACATGTGTTTCAGCTCTACATTAAGATCGCCTGACATTCAAAAGTGCAAGTCGAATTAGTGAGAAAGAAGTGAATGTCAACATTTAAATATAAGCAAAATGGTATAATAATAGTAACAACTCAACCGTTACACATGTTCAACCAGTCCACACTATTTGCTGCTGTATCACATTGACCTCAAACTACCTCTGGCACTATAATAAAGTGTTGGATGAACACTACTTCAATCGACCATCTCAAGCAGAAAGATTCCTTCGAGGTCTGACAGGGTTTAGGAGCTCTAAGTTGCACAGACCAATTAAAATGTTAAGTATTGTAGTGTTGGGCCATACTCAAGGGGTAGGTAGGGCTATAGCGCACCCCATCTGTCAGCAGGTGGGAACTCATACACCTCCCCCACTTCTGCGAAAGGCTCCTCTCCCAGCATAAACGTAAGTTTGTATCTCATCCGAACCTTCTCCTGAAAAACACACAAACATCACACACTCAGTTGGACATCTTTTTCAAATTCCTGGAAGCTGTAGAAAAAAAAGACTGTAGAAAAGTGTCAATGTTGTGCTATACTATATCATCTCACACAGGCGTAAAATCCTGTTAAAATAAATGATCCATCAGAAAATTGCTTAATGCATTATTAAGTATAGTAACTTAAAAAAGCATCCAGGCTGAGCTCTACCTTCAGAGGATTGGCAAGCAGCATGACCTGAGTGATGGCAGCAGGGGGAAGGATTGGGTTAAACGGAGCCAACTCTGTCCCTGAGGGTGGCTGCAGCCTCACTTTCATCGTCTGAAAAATTGGCAGAACAGACCATGTTAAATAGAATCAGCTACCCACAGACATTTCTGGAAAATATTTAATTTCATAAGTTGAAGATCTCTCTAATAAATACTTTTAAATATAAATACACACTGTCTCTTCTTCAGCACCAACAGTGATATCACAGGTGCACAGCAGGTTTTACCTTGGGTACAGCAGCCTGCAGATTAACGTTCCTAATCGGCAGTGGGGCTGTGTTGAGCATGGACGCCACCATCACCAGAACATCTGGCCTGCCTGGTGGACAATCAGCAGCAAAATGCAGGAGAACGCGGACGCCGTTTTTGTCATATGCTGTCGCAGGACACACTTTACCTAAAATACAGCACACAAAAGGGAAAAGGAAAATGTAATTATCACACAGCCATATAAATCAGCTACTGTTTATTTTGTGTCTTTCACAAAAATAACAAAATAACACAAAAATAACACTTAGTATTGCTCTAAATGTTATGTTGTACATGTCCTTCACTTTGCACATGACTTGATTATTACTTTATTATTACTTTCCGAACACAAAGATTATGAAATTGTTGTTAGTGGGAAATATCAAAAATCTTTTTACACTTACATTAAGGTTGTCACAGTCAGTTTTTTTTCTGACTAGTAAGCATTTTCTCTAGCAGTTTCTTCTAGTATTAAAATTGCTTCAGTCATTATCTGTACAAGGTGTTATTATCTGTACTGTTCAGTGTTAAGAGATCAGGGAAAAGGTCCTTGAAGCAACCAGTTTTTAGAAACACAGTAGGAAGGAACTATATCCCATTTATTCATGCTATGTCCAAGTTTTGAAAATGTGTTTTGTAGAATTGCATTAATACTAAAAATAATAATTACTGAACAGTCCACCTGTGTGTCTCACAGTAAGAACTGAGTCGAAGGAACGTCTGACAGAAAATCGTGTGGAGTAATAAAGTTAGGAAAATGTTATTTTTACCTAACTGGATATAAAAAAAATGGATTTTGTGTAGTTAACATCACATGTCTTGTAATCATCATGTAGTCATTCATCCTGTTTAAATGAAGAAAACTACACTAAACATAGACCAGAAACAGCAAGGCAGAGAGTTGACAGCATATAAGAAATACAATTATAGGATGTTAGAGGTGAAGGCTACAAGACTATTTCCAAGTCTTATTTTCCTGTTGCTACAGTTGCAAATAATATGAAATAGTTTAATGTCCATGGGGCTAAAGCCAACTTAACTGAACATGGCAGCAAATCTGACCCATAAGTGAACTTCCACAGAGCAAGAAGCTGAAGTCCAAGGTCAAGGTACATCAGTGCCTGATCACACCATTGATTTTGGTTTGCTTTTTGAGACAGACAGACACACACACACACAGACATGTGGCAAGAATATATTTTTTTTGGAACTCACTTTGCTTAATGGCATCCAAAGGGACAAAGACATTGGCCAGGGACATCTCCTGTCCCATACCTGGACTGGCCTGGCTCAGAGGGAGAATAGGGGACAGAGAGCGTAAAAGAGGGCTGTCATCTGCACGAGTCTTCGCAGGTGAGGGAGTGAACCCTCCTTGCATCCCTTCTGTGAGGAGGCAGGTGGATGTGGTAGAAAAAACACCAAGACAGGAAGACAGTGTAGCAGGAGTGTGGAGATCCTCTTTCTTGACCAGCAAGCTGCCAAAGTCTATTACACCGGCAGTACTGTGTTGATAATTTGAACATTTTAGTGTCTCAAAAACCACCATAGGTTTCACAAAGTTTAAGACACACAAACACTGAATAAAAACAAGATAACAGAGGCGGGATGAAGTGAAATTAAATCTGAAATTTCAGTTACTAATCATTTGTATAATGTGACAGCACTTGACTTCAAATTAACACATAACTAACTCTCAATCACCTCTGAATAAGTGGCAGCATGACGTACAGCCACATTAACATTAGCAGAGTTTCGGCATTTTGATTAAACTAAGACAATACAAAGTGCTCTTATGTTTCTAAATGTAATTTGGAAATGTGGAATCTAAAAACATGTAACAGTGCATTTTATTCTCTGAATGAGGTTTCTTAGTTTCGGCATTCAAAACAGCTTATCTGCTAAGATACTCAAAATCTCAGATAGTACAACCAAAAAATTACTTAAGCATTGCCAGTAGCCTAAGGTGACTTCAGAAGTGAGTGTTTAAGCACCAACTAAGGTCACATACTTCCCAGTTTTACCTCATGGCAGAAATACTACTTACTTTTTAGGACTGTCCAGATCCAGCAAAGAAAGGTCTTGCACATTGTGACTAAGAGAAGTTGAAGAAGAGTGCAAAGCTCCATGTGATGTGGGGACCTGTTGTGGAGCAACAGGTGGGGCTGAGAGAGCAGGTGAGGCCATGCTGAATGACTGAGAAAGAGCAGCTGGCATCGAGGAGGTCAATAATGAACTGGTCGGCTGCGGGAATATGACTGATTTTGTTGAGACAGATTCTATAGATACTGGAGATGTTGAAAAGACAGGATCAGAAAAGAAGGAAGATGCTGTTGTGGAGGACTTGGCAGTGGTAACCGGGGCTATTGTTGCAGAGAGGACATCTGGAAAAAGTAAGGATGTAGAAAATGTAGAACCAGAAGATGATGTAGGGTCAAAAAGATGCAAATCCGGACTGGAATCCTGGAAAACATGGTAATAAAAAGCACTGCTATCACCAATGAGACCATACATGACATTAATGTAAATGACTGAAGTTCATTTAAATACCTGTAAAGATGACAACTGATTGCTCAGGTTTACGTGTGTTGTTACAGTTGATGTAGCTGGAACAGAAACAGGTTCACTGAGGCCTGTTAATTAACACAAATGTGTGAAAACATGTCATGTCCACACATAAACAGGGATGTCCAGTGTTTCTATGTTGTTGAAAAAACAGATTTCTACTACATTTTACTTCATGTTACCTAAAGATAGCAGCTCTTCATCCAGCAGAGAGAGTGCTGCAGAGGGTGCACCGGGGCTTGGAGACTGAGCGTCAGCAGCAGCAGACCCAGACAGCAGGTCAGCAGGAAAAGACAGAGAAGAGGGCGGAGGTTGCTGCTCTGGTGGAGAAGGGCTCTCGATGTGCAGACCAACCAGGTCGATCAGAATCTCTGACTGGTTTGTTCTGCTAGTGCCTGTCAGATAGAGAAAGAAATTGGCAATTAACTCACTCAAAAATTACCCAAAAAGAAGAAACATTTTCTATGATTTGTCTGATTTATGGTTGTATGGGCTAACAAATTACCGTTTAATCACCATCAGGCTAACAGTATATACTGCAAAACTGCAAAAAGATTTAAAACACTGGCCTCTTTCTCAAACTCTAAGATGATTTCTGTTCCTTTGTTTGTGAAACTCAACATTCACTGAGTATATGACAGATATTTTTTTAATTTGTATATAAATATATGGTCTTACCAAATGTTCAGCATCTTTTTTTAATAACTTTTCTAAAATGTAATTATGAAATTAACTTGATAATTACATTTCAATTAGATAATTAAACAGGATTGAAAAATTATCTTCTGAAAAATGCAAAAAGAAATTATCACATATTCACGATATGTAGTTATTGTTGTTTTTACATAACTTTTTACTTCATTTTGTAATTATTTTCTTCTCTTGTTGTCAGTTCTTTATTACTTGATGATTTTCTTGTAATATTTTTTTTATCAGGTTTTAAATAGATGCTGGAGGTACATCCATGGTATAATCCTGCAGCTTGTTGATCTCGTATTACATTTGTTCTATTTTATTCTCTTGTCTTTTCTCTATGATGCTGCATTTTATATACAAATACATAAGCTGAACTGAAACAAACCAAATGCCTAGTTCAAACAACCATGTGTCCCTGACCATGACCATTACCACACCATGTGAATACAGCAGAGAGGATACACACTCTTCGAGAAAGATGACATTTGAAAAGCTCAAAAGAAACACCTGGCTAAACGGTGCTGCCACTACAGGCTTCCAGTGTCTCAGACTTTTTAAGGTGTTGGTAAAGGGGTTAAAAAATTATCACAGGTCATGTGATTCAGTTCCAAGAGGGTGAGTGAGATCCATTGTTTTCTATTGAGAAAAGAACTTAGAAGCAAAAGTTATTTTTTAAAGACAGCCATGTCGATCTATGTGTTGTAAATCAACAATTGATTGTACTGAATTAATTAATTAATAGGGTCAATGTCCTTTCCTCAGCTGTTTGACAGTACAGATGTATTAACATAACATGACATTCAGACGCTGTGTCACTCCAACCATCTTACAACAGTATTCAGGCTGTTTTTACATAGCTTAAAGTCTTTTGATCTGTCAATTTTCTGGACATGATGTTGATATACTACAATAGTTGTTGCTAATTTAAAAATATAGATAACAGATGTGTGAAACACCTAGCTAAATCCTGCTGCCACTACCAACTTCCAGTGTCTCAAACTGTTAAAAGTGTTAAGTGTAAGTGGTCGCCATTGTAAAAAAAAAAATGTTCTTATAGAGTCAATGGAGATGTCATCACTATCCTAATCCAGATTAATAATCGTTATTATCACTGTTTTCTTGTACAGTCTAACAGTTCAAATTTACCTTGTCTGATGGAGGACTGTGTTTGTTGTGCTTCTTCAATCTCCCCATTAATGGTCTGTCCTTCCACAATCTTTTTATAGGAATTAATGACGTGGGAGAGGTCATCACTGGCCTGCAGGATGTCTCCTGATAAGGATATTTTTTTTACTTTTAAGGTTACCCTGGACTGATGTTTACAAAAAAATTCATATATATATATATATATAGACACACACACACACACACACACACACAGTGGGATGCGAAATTTTGGGCAGCCTTGTTAATCTTCTAGATTTTTCTGTATAAATCGTTGGTTGTTAAAAATGTCAGTTAAATATATCATATAGGAGACTCACACAGTGATGTTTGAGAAGTGAAACAAAGTTTATAGGATTTACAGAAAGTGTGCAATAATTGTTTCAACAAAATTAGGCAGATGCATAAACTTGGGCACGGTTGTCATTTTATTGATTCCAAAACCTTTAGAACTAATTATTAGTTACTAATAATACTAATTATTGATACCCAAATTGGCTTGGTAAGCTCAGTGACCCTTGACCTTCATAAACAGGTGAATCCAATTATGAGAAAGAGTTTTTTTAAGGGGGGCAATTGTAAGTTTCCTTCCTCTTTGAAAATTATCTGAAGATTAGCAACATGGAAGTCTCAAAACAACTCTCAAATTACCTGATAACAAAGATTGTTCACTATCATGGTTTAGGGGAAGGATAGAGAAGGCTGTCTCAGAGATTTCAGCTGTCTGTTAGGAACATTGAGGAAATGGAAGACCACAGGCACAGTTCAAGTTCAAGTCAAAGTGGCAGACCAAGAAAAATCTCAGATAAACAGAAGCGACGAGTGGTGAGAACAGTCAACCCACAGACTAGCACCAAAGACCTACAATATCATCTTGCTGCAGACGGAGTCATTGTGCATCGTTCAACTATTCGGCGCACTTTACACAAGGAGATGCTGTATGCGAGAGTGATGCAGAGGAAGCCTTTTCTCCGCCCACAGCACAAACAGAGCCACTTGAGGTATACTAAAGCACATCTGGACAAGCCGGTTTAATTTTGGAATAAGCTGCTGTGGACTGATGAAACGAAAAATTAGTTATTTGGGTATAACAAGGGGCGTTATGCATGGAGGAAAAAGAACACAGCATTCCAAGAAAAACACCTGCTACCTACAGTAAAATATGGTGGTGGTTCCATCATGCTGTGGGGCTGTGTGGCCAATGCAGGGAATGGGAATCTTGTCAAAGTTGAGTGACGCATGGATTCCACTCAATATCAGCAGATTCTGGAGACAAATGTCCAGGAATCAGTGACAAAGCTGAAGCTGGATCTTTCAACAAGACAACGACCCTAAACACTGCTCAAAATCTACTAAGGCATTCATGTAGAGGCACAAGTACAACGTTCTGGAATGGCCATCTCAGTTACCAGACCTGAATATAATTGAGAATCTGTAGTGTGAGTTAAAGAGAGCTGTCCATGCTCGGAAGCCATCAAACCTGAATGAAATAGAGACGTTTTGTAAAGAGGAATGGTCCAAAATGCCATCAACCAGAATCTCACTGGAAGCGTTTAGAGGCTGTTATTTCTGCAAAAGGAGGATCTTCTAAATATTGAGTTCATTTCTTTTTTGTGGTGCCCAAATTTATGCACCTGCCTAATTTTTTTGAAACAATTATTGCACACTTTCTGTAAATCCTATAAACTTCGTTTCACTTCTCAAATATCACCGTGTGTGAAAATAGAAACTGTTGCAATCAAGTGGGTATTCTGGTCTCACATCAACGTCATCAGAATCAACAGGGCTAAATTAAAATGTTTCTTACCCAAATTGGTGTCATTATCTTCAGTCTCAGTAGCAAGTTGAAACACAGTTTGCCTAAGTTTGTCACAATCACCATACAATTCCTAGAAAAACAATGAAAAAAAGTAAATCAAAGAATATTAACATCTCTTTCAAAAACTGCTTATAACTGGATACATAACAAACTTACTTAAGACTATGATTTAAAATATATGATATTATCATTTTTCTGGAAAGATTAAGCCTAAATGAATTACTGTACATTAGAGTACATTACTTGACTTAATAAAGGACCCTTCTTTGTCTCAGAATAAGCCTCTTTGCTTCCTGCAAGGTCGATTTGAATGTAGTAAATTGTCTAATTTGCAGTTATATAGGTGAGAAAGGTAAATTAATGTGAAAAAATAAGTTATTTTTGTTTCAAAAGGCCAACTAAGTGTTATCTAATGACTGACGCACCCTAATGAGTTCCTTGTCTCCATCTGTAGAGTCTTCTGGGCTGAAGTGAGCAAGCATCTCATTAAGAAGTTTGACACTGTTGTTGACCGCCTCCAGTGTATTTTTTTGCTTTAAGGCTTTCTGTGTCCTTGCTTCATCCTGGGGAAAAAAATATGATTGCCATTTGTTGATACATCTCATTAAACTGTTCATTTGGTTCAGTTTCTCTAGAAGGAAGCCACCAAGACTTAACCACAATTTAAACATAATTTCATTTTGTCACACACACCTCCTTCACCATATTCTTGATGAGCCGATTAGCCTCTTGCAAATCTTCAGATTTTTTGCTCTTTAGCAGCTCTGATAATCTCTGCAAAGAGCCAGAAAGTAAATACTGCACATTAAGCACATTTCCCACAAATCTACCAAAGACAAACAGCAAAGCCAGACCAGCTCCCAGACACTAAAAAAACAAACTTGATCAACTACAGTCAATGCAAAGTAAACATGGAACCATGACTTGTTCTGGTGTCCTGCAACCAGTGAGGCAGTGGAGGGAAAAAGAAACAAGTTTTAGTGACATAAATTCACATTAAATATGACTTTAAATATGACCTCTTTTTCTGTAGAATGCCATCATGCAAATCCTTAGCAAGTGATGCAACAGTGGAAAATGGGCTGAAAGAAGGCAAACAGAGACTTTTTCCTTGTGATACTTTAAAATGTTTCAATCTCCTGTGTGTAATGAGAAAGTCCTAAAGTAAAGAAACATGAAAGCATATTGCAATGAAAAAGTAGTGTGATTTTTTTAATTATATCGTTTCTTTTAAATATTTAATTTCTCATAAAAATGAGCTACAACCATAGAGAAAAAATGAAGGAAAGATCAAACATTCTTTGGATTTTTTGTTTGCAGACAGACAAGAAGATTGATACCACTCACAGATGTTACTTAAATGTGACACTGCAGGCAGGAAGCTAGCTTAGTTCACCATAAAGACTGTAAACAGGAGAAGTTCTTAGACAAAAATCCCAGGGTATTTCCATTACATTAAACCTTCTATATGATGTATTTTCTTATTTATTCACTTATTCATTTATATAAAGCCTAACAAAATCTTTCTTAGTTTTGTAGTTTTAGAATAGGCTCAAAATTGTTGTGCATTGAGTAAAACATGTTAATGGTTAATGGTTCAGATTCAGATTCCTATAAGCTTGTTCGTACAATAAAACTGACACTGGGAAAGAAACAGGGATACATTCAAAAAGCTACAACACACAGTAGAAATTCTACTAATTCTTTGAAAAATAATGTTGATCATTTTTTTTGCTGTGCCCTCCTAGGTTTGTACCTACAGTGTGGTGGAAAAATAACACAATAATGCCTGGCCCTGGGGCCAGGGGGGAAGAGTCAGCCTCGCTCTGTCTACGCTGAAAAAATTAAATTCACCTCTAAAATATACTAATAACATGTTACATTTAACATTAACATTACATTTATTTATTCCACACATAAAAAGAGCTAGAGCTGAAACTAAGCTTCATATTCGATGGACAGATATGAAACTGGTCTTAGTCAGTAAAACAGTGAATAATTCCAATAATATATATAATAATATATTGATTACAGGGATACCAATTGTCCTTTGCACTGAAACATACGTATTACTTCACACTCACAAATGTAATAACAATCAAGCAACACACAGTGTAACAGTGTCTGACTTTACTGCCAAGCCTACACATATCAGTTTGTGACCTTCATCAGTGTCAAACTCTTTTCTGAGAAATAAGAAATACAAGATAAATTGTCCTAAACACTACAATTACAATTCATGTTATTTAAATAAGAAAATTTACTGATAATCTGCATCTGTTATAGCAATAGAGTTTTTTGCAGTGACACAATCAGATCCCAAAATACTGCAACTTACCTTACTCTTCTTCTCATCATCAAACACAGGATTCTTGGGTCGAGGAGAAGATGACGGTATTAATGTAGCATCAAGAGACATTTCTGGGTCAACTAAAACAATACCTAAAATAAAAATCACAAGAAACAGCAATTATACTGTGGATTACATTACAGTGAAAGACTCAAAATAAGAACGCAGTCTTAAAAGACTTTTTGGATGTCACTGTTATGCATTCATATTCTTTAATTGTGTTATTATCTTATTGGTATATTTTAACACTCATCAGAAGTGGTTGTCTCACCTTGTGATTTCAGCATCTGATATGCTTCACAGATCTTTGCTTCATCTGGTAGAGAAACCGTCCAGCTATACAGCACCTCGATCACTTTTGTCTTCACCTTTTCTGACACTTTGTCTCCTAGGTACTGAAAAAAACAATAAATGTACAACTTAGAATGACAACAAATATAGCTGAAGCAATAATATCCCCATTAAAGGGGGCCTGAACATTTATGTCACTTACTTTGGGTGAAACAACCTTAATTAATTCGTTTAAAAACCTAAATTTTCCAACTTCATTGTGAAACCTTCGCCCACAGTTCTTCATACAAGCCTCAAGAACCTACACAAGGAAAACAAGCGTATATAAATACATTTTATTTGCACATGGTTGTGATGAAAGACATTAAAATTAGAAACAATAATACACTACAGACCATTAATGCTTGCATTGCCTCCCATTCCTGAG
The DNA here is from genome assembly GCA_034779795.1 of Ctenopoma multispine. NCBI lineage: Eukaryota > Metazoa > Chordata > Actinopteri > Anabantiformes > Anabantidae > Ctenopoma > Ctenopoma multispine. Next base: position 14,438,664 of record JAUYWH010000001.1, read on the forward strand.
GGGACTGAATCTTATGAGCCAGCAGTCTAACAGATATTTGTGGGCTGAAAAATATAAGAGAAAGAAACAATACAATACAAACATGAACAAAAACAATGCAGAGTGCAGGTTATAATGGGCTTTATGAAAAGCTCAATGTGTTTACCACAATGAGGATGTCAGCAACGTTAGATGGGCATTATTCAGTGTTCAGTGTGAGACACAGAGTTTATTGAATGAATGTGACCATACCCTTCTAGCTCCTTATTGATTTGGTCACAGAAAGCCATTATGTACTCCCAGTCTTCCTGCCTGTTGGTGGGGTTGGTGGCTTTGTCTAATAAAAAAAAGAAAAGGACAGTTTCTCATCATACAACAGAGGCTAGAGGTTTGAGATACACGGTCTTAAATATTGGGATTTAAGTCAATCCTTCCAGCTCTATCCACAGAGAGGCCAACTTACAAGCAACCTGGCCACTTGTTATCAACGTTAACAGCTAATCTCAGGTTAAACATTTTCTCTTTTACACTCTCCAGACACTTCACTGATCCAGTTTGTTGCTGCTGCTGCGAGTCTCGCTTGAATTTTGATAAGTTGACGCCTGGAGGTGTTTACAATTCAGCGTCTCTCAACTCCGAGAGAGAAGACAAAAGTGGGTCACCAGGAGAGGAGGACAATGACGGGTTATTTTTGTTTTTTTTGCAAGACTTTCAACATACACACTGTAAGTCCAACACGAAAGTAAACCAAACATCAAAGCTGACTGTGTCTTCAGCGATATCAATCAGTTGTCAGCAGCTGTCTGCGAGTGGCTGTCGCTCTCAGACAGATGAATTATTGCGACACTTCTGAGACAGACAAATGTCATGTGAGTTCAACTAATGTTTTGACACCTACGGTTGTCAGCACATGATGCCACATCTCTAGTATAAATAAATGACACGAGAAACAAGCGTCAGTGTGTACTTACTGAGCCAGGACTCCAGTGACTCTCCATCGTCCGCCATGTTTGCACACTGAGAGAAACAACGCGTCACTCCTGCTGCCTTCACGTACTGTCCGACACATGGCCGCTGCTGGTTGCTACTTCAATTACCCTCTAACATGTTTTATAAAGGTGGGAAATCCTGGATGTTTTTCATCATCGATATGAAACGTATTCACAGTATCTGTGTAAAGGCTGGCTTATTAGCGTTACTGGAACCCACAGATAAGACTGCATGAGCAGTATCAGGACCTTAGGATGTCCTCAGCACATGCAGCTGCTTCAGCACAAAAGGCTTTAAATGCCTCAGCTCATGGGATAGATTATGAAATGATTGCAGCACAGGCACATCAGGTGTAACATCCCACCTTCTGTGATCTTGAGTTAAGAGAAGTACTGAGAGACCTGCCACATGTCAAGGTTTTTCCATGTTAACACCAGACTTCATGTATGTTATCCCATTTTCCTAAACTCCAGATTCTGTTTCCAAATATAAACCATGTGCTGCACCATAACAATGGTAAAGGTGTATTTTTCTCTTTTTGAATTATGTTTTTGTGAAACAACATATTTTTGTGCATTTGTTTAATAAATGCTTCCTCTTGTAGTGTGTAATAGTTGGTATAATCCCTTGCATGGTGGACTTCAAAACAAATAGCTAACACCCTCCCTACACATTAATGTATTTTTTGCAAGTAAAACACAAGACCGAGGTTGTGAAAAAAGATTTTTCAAACTAATTATACAGTTATTTGCTACACACTCCACCAGTTAAATTATACACAGTATATTTTACTTTCCATACACATCTATAATTACTTTATTTGCAAAATGTGATTGCATGACCCCACTGTGCAGTTACAGATACAGTAATGTTGTGCTAAGAAATAATGGTGACTGACAGGAAATTAAGTGAATCTCACCTTTGTGTGGTACTGAATCTCAATGTCAGATTATGATTTTCACAATTTCTCAGAGAGCGTCAGCTCCAACTGGGGCAAGACATTTACAGCTTGTAACATGTCGACCTTGAAGTTGACCATGATTGAGGTCATTCCAACGTTATACAACACTGGGACTGAGAAAATTGATTACTTTAATTACTGTATTGTTCTTTCCTTAATACCAGTGTTCATGAAACCATCTCTCTGCTTTCAACAGTACCATTCCTTGTGGAATATTGAGGCAAACATAGGAAGAAACATTCACATGCTTACAGTATTTAGCAACTCTCCTGCTGAATTTATTTGTTAGTAAAAATAAAGACAGCCTTCTGGTGACTTATTTATTTCTGGTGACAGTGCAAACACATTTATTAAGTGTTTCTAGGGAGCAATTCACTATTACAATAATGCACACTAAGTAAATCATCAACTAAACAAACCACATACAAACAGTACTAGATAAAACTAGTAAACAATTAAAGTCACAATGTGAGGCATCATCAAAATTTATTAAAAATATTTCATCTCTCAAAAAGTATTCATTAACATAAGCTTTTTAGGAAATAATGAGACATATACACAAACAACAAAGTGCCATTATGTTGTTGTTTGTTTGTTTTTTTAAACACTTGATTTGACTTGATTGCCAATATGCCACCTGAAAAACATGTTTATAATTCAATTAAAATGTCAAGGTGTTACAATTTCTATGTATAAAATAATGTATATAATAATTTGGGGAAATTTGATTAAGTTTGAGACTGTCCTCTTGTGAAATACAATGTTAAAGAACGTTTGTAACTGCCACTAAAAAGGAACAAGGGACAAATGACTTAATTGGGCATTAAAGTTGGAGGACTTTAAGTTTAATTTGTTTAGACTGTTCCCAAAATAACCAACAGTCAACAATCTTGTTCCATGACATCAAGGAGATCCAGTTGCAACAGCTCAGACATGAAAAATGCACAGTAAAAGCTAAGTACAAGCGCTTAGAGCACAGAGATTCACAGAATGTAGTGTGCCATAGAGTTTTTTTTGGAAACAAATGATCTAGATTCTAGATGCACATGTCTTCTTCTAATTCAACTTCCACAAAAGGCCTCAGTGATGATTGTCTGTACAACAGAAAATGGAAAGTTGACACTGTAAAGACTGTCAAGCCTCTTTCAAGGCAAATTTGTGATTGGTGATATTAGACTATATAAAATTTAATTAAAAGCTCATAGATAGGACTATACTCCCTCATACCTCTAGTCCACACTGAATTTTTGATGTTTTTGATTTTGAAGTGATCAAGCAGCAGAAGGCTCACCAGATAGCTTTATTAAAATAGGACAGTCTTGATTTTTTTGAGAGAAGAGGCTTTAATTTTAGAAAAACAATGACAGAATCAAGGCTGCAGGACCTAGACAGATTATATCACTGCTCTAAATAGAAACCCATCTCTCTTTGTGGTATTGTCCACCTTTTCAAAGCAAAAGAAAATGGATAAGGTTGGTTTTCTATATTTTTTGCATGTTCAAAACTAAAACCAGCCGTGCATTGCCTCCATTGACCATTGCATGTTTGACCCTCTACTTTATATAAATCGCACAGTCAAAACATTAGAAACACTTAATATAATGTACTTCAGTATGACTGGCCTCTCCACTGAAACCTCAATAATAAACAGACAGTAGAATTATTATTATATAGATTAGGGATAATGATAAGGCAATATTTAACAATGTGCTTTTGAGAAATAGTGGTTGGTTGTCAACCAAGTATCAAACATTATACATTTATTGTCAGAGAAAAAATCCTTAAGTTCAAGTGAGCAACTCCCCCAAAATGAATTTTAAGTCAAGTGTGTGACCACAGTTATGGTAGGAACATGTTAACATGTTTCACCAGATTAAAAGTAAATCATTTACTAGTATTTATTATTATTCATTATTAGTATTAGTAGCATTATCTACAGTATATGATAGTTAAAATCATAATTACTTTAATCATACTTATGTCAGCAATAAAATCAGAGATCTCCAATAGAAAGCAATTATTTGATTTTGGTGGTAAATACAACACAACAAACAGGATGAGTTGAGCTAATAAGAAACACAATAGTTTCAAAGCTGATCTTTTTTTTCCAACAGGAAGATTTAAAAAACAGATTTTAAAAATCACAGCTAAACTATATACCACCATTTAACCTGGGGGAATTCAAATGAAGCTGGTCAGATTCACTTACCGTCCTCCAGGTTTCAGTTAACTAAAGAAAGTGTAGTTGCTGTGAAAGAATAATTTGTTTTAATAATATATTATTAATATATTAATAATGTTAATTATATCTATTTTAAGAGTGATGCCTTGTTAGAGATGGACCTAACATTTGGCAGACCAAATCTGGGAAAAGTGACACACGTTATGGCTGCTCATGGGTGATTTTAATAATATCTAGATTAGAATAAGTCTGTGTACTGTTTTACTGCCTTCATGTGGCTACGTCTATTATATATATTAGATATTACTAAAATCCTTTGGGCTGCAGGGGGTGCTGGTGGTACAGCCCAAAGTTTTGCAAAGAGGAGAAAGGACAGGACAGCTGGATAGGGAAACAGTAACCTGAAGTGTTTCTGTAGCTGGAGGTTCCGCAGATGACAACTTTGGTGTCAGTAAAGTGAAGCGGACTGTATAGCATGATGCAGATTAGCAGCTCCAAACAAATGAGAAGTGATCCCAAAAAGTAAAATAATTGTCAATAAAACCAAGTTTGTGAGATCTGAAGCCAGGTGTGATGGCTGAGGATTGTGCTAAAATGCCCTATTCCCCTGATCACTGTGGGACTAGGGTAAGAGATAAAAACAGTTGAGAGATCCTGATTCTCACCCTCTGATTCCAAGGAGCAGGGGCACTGCCCTGAAAATCCCTGGCAGCTCACCTCGATTGGTCCGCAGTAGGCCCTCCAACCATTGATTCTGCAGGCTTTTACCAGCTCAAGGTATTTGGCCTTCCACTCATGAGCTTTCTCAATATGGTTAGTCCCAGCAGCACCACTTGCCTTGAACATTAATCTAAAGGCTGGCCCATATCACATTCTGGCTATGTGCAAGAAACTTCAGCCACCTCCCTCTATAAATTTTAAGTGATATTCTAATATCACTTTTTTTTCTCTGGTGCCCTTCTTAATCTGATCAGTGATGACATATTTAGCCGCGTGTTGTCATTTAATCGTTGACTTTCCAGGTGGTGTCCCAATAATAATGTGGGCTACATAGACAATTGGAAAACGTTTCGGAGAAAACCTGGGCTGATTAGAAGAGACAGCATTCATCCCACTTTGGATGGTGCAGCTCTTGTATCCAGAAATAAAGCTGAGTTTATTATACCTCCTAAACACTGATATGGTCCTGCTGGAGGTTTCTTCCGTTAAAGAGTTTTTCCTCTCCACTGTTGCCTAAGTGCTTGCTCAAGTGGGATAGTTGGGTTTTCTACATTATTCTGTACATATTTATATAATGTGGAAGGTATTAAACCTTACACTGTAAAGTGCCTTGAGATGACTTGTGTTGTGAATTGGCGCTAAATAAATAAAGTTGAATTGAATTGAACTTAACATTTGTAGAAACAGATTGCTGGCATGTACTGCATGCAGTGTATAGATTTTTAGATAACTCACAATAGAGATCCACCACACTGAAACACAATATGGATTACACTTATAAACTGATTAAGACAAATCACAGAATGACAACCACATTTACTGGTCGAGTGGTTATTTTCAATGTATCAAAGTTTAGGCTTGTTTTGGTGTTGAGTTAGCAAGCATTATCATTATCGTTATCTAAAATTGCAGGACCATTGCATAATAGTCTGAATGAAGAAATTCCTATTGTTTTAGGCACCACAGAAAACAATTCCAACATCATTTCTTACATTTGAAATGTTTTTTCTGGTTTATGTGTCCTTGAGACAAGAGGGTTAGAGTTACAAGTCAGACAACCTAAAGCCTCAAAACTCCCACACAGATGATGCCCATTCATCTGATTTTCTATAGCCATCACCTTGCTCAAACCAAGACACTGACAATGTTCTATTGACAGTTTCTAATATGTGTACTCATTAGAAATTCCCCAAGAAACATTACAAAATGTACACATTCCACAGTAATGTGCACCAACAGCCCATTTTTACTTGTATACATTTTTCAGACAACAATTTTATAAATTAAAGGACTACACCTGGTTCAGTATACTAGAATAATATATCTAGTTCACTTAAAATTTTGAAAAACTTAATGAAGTTGAATTGTATAAATCTGATTATTCTGATTATAAGTTAAACCCTGACATGTGATGCATTATGAATTAAAAACATGGGCTATAATTTACAGAATCTACTTTCTTCTTGTTGTAAATATATAAGACCACATGCTGTGAAAAATCAGCATCAACATTCTCCTGCATATCACCTTAGTTTTCAAACCATAATAATATGAGTCTCACTACTCACTGATGGGGCACCATGGGATCAATCAGGCACTCAGTGAAACAGGGAATGCAATCTGTAGTGACCATTGGACCCTCTTAAGAATTATGACCACTGCTTGTGTTTGGTTGAGTAAACAAACATTATTTTCTACCATTTGAAGTGGTGCAAGTTCTGGAGAGGAAATAACTTGTACCAAGTCTAATCTCATGTGTCACAAAATGGTGAACCCAGGTGCACACAAGCACACAGGAGGTTGAGGGTAAAATGAAATTTGATCAAACAGATGGCAGACCAAGGACATATAACAAGAAAAAATAACTAAAAATCAATCCAGATGGAGGCAAGCGGCACATGTGTACTAGAAATAACCGCAAATAACAACACAAGCAATCAACAAACCACAGTACAAAACTCAGACTAAAAGAAAAATTTAACTAGTGAATATATACACACAGAGAGATAAAGAAGCATTCCAGTCCACGCTCAAGGAACTTAAGAGTTGAGTGTCAGCAGTGGATAGGTCAGCGCTCCCAGGAAAGTTCAAGGCATGGATCTACCAATATGGGATCCTGTCTAACCTGCTCTGGCCACTGTTAATTTAAAAGAGAAACATCAGACGATTCCTCCGTAGGTGGCTCAGTTTGCCAAAGAGTCTCAGCAGCATTGCCCACTATGGGGAGACCAACAAGCTCCAGCTCCCCTTTCCAAGCCTGACAGAGGAGTTCAAGGTCTGCAGAGTTACACCTGATACAGAGATCTGGGTTGAGGCGGAGGAAGAGTGCCTTAGCAGGTCAGGGGACATGTGTCAGCAAGGAGCCTGGATGAATTGGGATCAATTATCAGCACGTAAGATCACATGGACAGAGATCTGGAGGTGGGAACCAGCAAGACTCCAGTTCCTTATCAAGTCAGTGTATGATATCCTGCCAAGCACATCCAACCTGAACAGCTGGGGTCTTGTAGGAACTCTAGCATGCCCACTGTGTCAGGCAAGAGGTTCCCTGGAGCACATATTAAACTGCTGTCGTAAAGCTCTGGGAGAAGGAAGGTATACGTGGTGCCACAGCTAGGTTCTGAGGATAATTTGGGTGAGTGTGTGTCAGGACTGGGACCATGACTGACCAGGGGTGTGGCCAGGTGAGTATAGGCAGATTCCTAGGGTGTCCAATCCTGAGGGCCACTGTCCTCCTTGTTTTCCAAATCTCCTGGATAATTCTGAATCAGGTGTGCTCAGCCAATCACAAGCTGTAGATGCAAGCACAGTTGGAAAAGCAGCAGGACAGTGGCCATCGAGTACCAGGATTGAAGGCCTCTGGGCATCGTTTCTCTGACTTGTGTCTTAGTCCATTCCACTAAAGATACAGACTTCTGCAAAGGATAGTCTTGTCTCGCTGATCTCTCAAACATTGTTCCTTGCTCCTTGGACTTTGGGACACCCTTCAAGATGGAAGAGCAGACAACTTCTGGGGTGATCGAAGAAAAATAAATTAGTGTGGTGTTTGAGGAGAAGACAGACCAGAGGAAACAAAGGCATGGCAAAAACATAAAAAAACATAGAAACAACATGGGACACTAAATTCTGCATAAAAACAAAATGCAATGATTTGTAAGTCTTATAAACCTTTATTTTATTCACAATAGGAGATAGAAAATGTTTAAAGTGAGAAAATTTACCACCTTAAGAAAAAAAGGTAATCTAATTTTGAGATTGATGGCAGTAACATCTCTCAGAAAAGTTGGGACAGAGGCAACAAAAGGCTGGAAAAATAAGTGTTACTAACAAGGAAGAGCTGGAAGAACACTTCCTTCAGAACTCTCAGAAGTAAAGATGGGCTGAGTTTCACCAATCTGTGAAAGACTGCGTCTACAAAATATCGGATCAGAATAATGTTCCTCAAATTTAAATTGCATGACCCTGAATGTTTCATCATCAATATCTTAAGTAATAATATCATCAAAGGATTCTGATAATCTGGAGAATTCTCTGAGCGCAAGGACAAAGTCAAAATGCTAAATTGGGTGCCTGTGATCTTTGGATCAATTTAATTCAATTCAATTCAGTTCAACTTTATTTATATTACACCAAATCACAAAATAAGTCATCTCATGGCACTTTACAGTTTAAGGTTTAAGACCTTAAAAATTATATAAATATATACAAAATATTGCATACCCAACTGTCCCGCTTGAGCGAGCACTAGCAGAAGAACTAGGCTCAGGTTGTGCCGCCATCTCCCTCGAACAGGTGAGGTGAGTGGAAAGAGGAGAGAAAAAAGTACAGCAGGTAACAAGAGATCAAAACAACAACAAGAAGCAGCAGACGAGACACTGTGTAAGTTGCTAGGACCAGTAGCTACACCTCCAAGGTCGAGGATATATACAGAAAGATACACAGAGAGAAAGAGAAAGGGGAATAATAAGGTATGATGGAGCCTGATCATTTAGTGCTTTATAAGCGAGGAGAAGGATTTTAAACTCTATTCTGAATTTAACAGGGAGTCAATGAAGAGAAACTAATGTAGGGGAAATATGATCTCTCTTGTTAATTCCAGTCAGAACTCTGGCTTCAGCATTCTGGATTAACTGGAGAGATATCCTGGATCTGGATGTTAATTTAACACTGGTCTTTTTGTTTGTACATATTTTGTGAGTTTGGTTTTAAAGCGATTTAAATATTTTTACTTACTTGTGACAAGGGTACATTTTCTGGCAGGCTGCGCTTATAAGGTAATAGTATCGGATCAGTATCAGTAATACTGGCCCTGTATTTGGTATTGGACACCAAAGCTTGCGGTATCACACACCACTACTAGGTGCTGAACTGGCCTGCCTGCAGTTCAGACCATTGCCCAATTGAAAATATTTGGCACATGACAAAGAAGACCCAGGACTGTTGAGCAGTTCGAACATTCCTCTCCCAAAACTCCAGCAACTGGTCTCCTCAGATGCTAGACTTTTATGGACTATTGTTAAAAGAAAAGGGGGGAAGATATACCATGGTAAACATGGCCATGCCAATTTTTTGAGATGTGTTGCTGCCAGATGTTTATTCATTTAAATGGTATATTTTCTCAGTTCAAACATTTGGTATGTTTTATATGTTCTTTTGTGATTAATATATGGTTTGATGAGATTTGCAAATCAAGTTGTGTGAGTGTGTCAGCTTTAGCTCAAGTCTTTTTTTGTGCCTCTCTCTGAGCCCCTCTACAGAAAGATGGATATTATTTATGACTTATCCAAAAAGAATGAGTGGTTTTGATTCAACACACTGACACAGAGAAGTTATAATACATTTACTAAAATAGGTCACATCCTTTCAGTTTTTGTAATAATGTGGACTAGATTAATAATTACTTTGTGTCCAAAATCGTGTGCAGTGTATTTGTTTTGTGTGTGTCTGTAGGGATTCCATTTCTCTCAGCCATTAAGCACCCTTAAAACACACACTAATTTAATTTTGGATATACTACAATGACATAAATGTGAATGCACTAGCTATTTTCATTATTCAGTAATCAATAGCAGCTCCACAAACATCTGTTTCACTCTTCACTGTTATGGTCCCAAACAAAGGCTTAAGGGAACCCATAACAACATCCATAACGCTGAAAAGGCTCAACTTAATTTAATAATGAAAATCATTAACAAAGATACAAGGGTGAATGGGAGCCCAAAAGTCAAAACAAACAAAACTAAGGGGAATCCCAGAACCAGCCATGCAGTCGGCCTGTCGGATCCCGGCTTCCCCCGCTAACCAAACATCCAATGAAAGAAATCAAAACTGAAAACATTTCGACCGGTGATTACCAGACCAACTAATCAATTAATAATAAAGAAAATACAACACAAAACTATGACGAGTGCTGGTGGCTTGGTGGAGAATGAGAGCCTGGCAGCTCCTCCTTCACACCCTTTATACAGCCAGGTGAGCCTGGTTAATCAGCAGCACGAGAGGACAGACACAATGGATCATGCAGCATGGGGGTGCGCGTAACACACACACAAAAACATCTATTATCTATGGGTAATAGAACGAAGGAGAAAAGAAGGAGCACACACAAAACCACAGAGATGGAAGAAATGTGAGTGACTCATCTTTTCATTATCTCATGTGTAGGCTTTAAGAGCTGAATGTGGCCTTTAAAGAGACACCTTACATCAGAAATACCAGGAGCTTAAACAGGTGATTAACCAGGAAGGTTTTTATGTATGACCCTGGCACAAATGTCTCACAATGAGTCACAGGATCAGAGTGGGATATAACGTCATACTGCAGTGTTATGAACGTTTAGGGACTGACTTAAATTGCTCCTATTCCTATGTATGTGTATGGGTGAATGGTGTTTTGATACATTTGTGGTGTAGAAAAACTAGAAAATAGTGGCTGAGCTCCCACTCAAATAATTTTTAAAGGAAGCACTAACAACAGGAAGTGAGAAAGACTGAGGTAGGGAGTGGAAGAAGCATTAGTTATTGAGAGCACATACTGACTTGAATTCAGTTTGAAATGTAAAGAATCAGAGAGAGGCTTTGATTATTGATACCAAAGTGTGCAACTATAGTGTCTCCATTGATAGAGTGTGGGCTACTACCCACAGTGGGTAGAAAAATATCCTGCCGTGTGGTATGAGAATATGAGTTGCTTCCTCAAGTGAAAGAGTTCAAGCATCTTGCAATGTTAGTTTACAAGGGAGGTTAAGATGGGAAATTAGGTCAAAAAAACAAGTAAGCCAGAAGTTGTACCAGACTTCTGATGAGAAGAAGGGGTTGAGTCTGTTGGTGACACTCTCAAATAATCGGTTGATCTTCAATATAATCCAGTCCTTTGGTAGACTGAAAGAATGATTTGGGTGCCAAAATTACTTTCCTTCGCAGATCTATTTGGTGTAAAGAACACAAAACCTGGGACCTCAAGTAGGGTGCACATTTTGCTCAGTATCATTGGAGAACTGAAAACATTATGGCTCACCAGGGCTTTGTTCTGACAGAACGTAAAGCTAAACTGGGCATAGAATTTTGGACCACTGAAGGTCTCTAGCTCAGACATCCAAGGGGAGCTCAGAGTAGAGCTACTGCTCCTTTGTATCAGAAGGAGCCAGCTGAGGTTTTCTGGGTAGGGGAAGATCATATGCAAAGCCATGCACAGGCCCACACTTAATGATTAGAGGCTGTATATCTGCCAGCTTGGGAACATCTAGCAATCCCTCAGGCAGATCCGAAGATTGTTGCTGGGGAGAGATGTCTGGACTATTTTGGTTGCAACTATATAGGTGGGGGTGGAAAATTGATATGTGGATAAGAGTATATGTAGTTTGAAAACTCACTCAGACACAGAATCCACTGTCCACACACACACACACACACACACACACACACACACACACACACACACACACACACACACACACACACACA